>JACATO010000636.1:0-422500 GCA_018389105.1 Nautilus pompilius | reverse complement strand
TATGAGATAGATTTGTGTACACTGTAGGTGTAGATGAAATTTTTTATTTATACTTTCTATTTATGTAGCCCTTCAGTATACAACATTTATATAATAATTCTATTTATAGACCTATCCACAAAAATTGTGACTTGAAACACAATAAGATGTAACCAAAATTTCAACATAATAGGAATCTGTGTGTGTGTGTGATGAAGAATGGAAGCATCCTTTAAAATCTTTTGAATAATTTACTTGTTGGTTTTAGTTTTCCATTGAAATATGCACCGTATTAGATTTATTGTTTAATTCTATCAACTTCAACATTAGATACCATCCATAAGATCAAAGATGACATCCAAATTAGTTACTATATGTATATACACACAGACCGTTATTTTAAAAAAAGAAAGTAAACTCAAAATATTTCATTCTATTACCTAACTTTTACTATTGGAGAGGTTACTTTCCCAAAGCATTTAGGAATACCAGTAGGATCTACATACTGTGATATGATAATCTATGATACTTTCCTGACTTACTGTTGTCAATTTTGACAGGATTAAGGGTAATTCTATGAAATTTTTGAAGAGATGCTTTATTATGCAATAAGATTTTTTATGAGTAAAATTTTTTTTACATTTTGGAACTTAAATTATTGTTTTAAATACACACAGATCTCGTACAACACTGATTCATTATAATGCTGTTTGTTTTCAGACCAATTTTTCTATATAAAAAAAAATAATATTGTAATGAAAATCTATTACAGTACTGTACAGTAAAGTTAATACATACAGCATATATTTTTTATCAAGACTGCTAAGCCAATGGAGCAGATATGCTATCATACACTCTTAGCCAATCAGGGCCTTTCTCTAATCAGTTTTGAGCAGTGCATGCCAAGGTGGTTTGTGTCTCCGTTGTGGTCTCTCTGCCATTTTGTGTTTTGGCGAACAGTTTTGACCCATAATGACTGACAAAAGGTATGCAAGTGACAGTGCTGGAAGTGCCGCAAAAAAAAGACAAGGAAAAGTATCATGCTCGAAGTTAAAATGAATGTGCTAAGATGGCTGGAGGAGAGTGAGCGTCAGGTGGATGTAGACCATGCTCTGGAATTCATGAACAAGATCAATGATGCCATGGATATTGCAACTGAAAATAATCCAGATTTTGACTGCAGCCCTCAAGTGAAGAGAGATGTTTTCGATATGATCTGCTGCAGAGAAATGCTTCGGGCAAGGCAATCAACACTCAGTGGCTTCAAGAAGGCTGACATTTTGTTGGAGGATGAGCCACACAACCAGGCCCATCTTCCTGCCTGTAATTCCCATCTTGTTTAACATCTGTGTTATTGTTCCAGTAACTCAACGAACCCCTATGTTGGTGGTAGGTAATAAATTACTATGTCTGGCGTTACTTATAACCAAATGAAACAGTACAAAAGGTTTGGAATGAGATCTCATACCAGAATTACTTTTTTTCTTATAATTGTTGGATAGGTTTTCAATTTTATTTTTTAAAAAATGTTTATATCAACACTTTGTTAACAGTTGCGTCTGGAAGAAAAATCTCGAGAGAATTGCAATTTGACCAGGCAACTTGAAAATGCTTTGTGTGACATCAGGCGACAGACCGACCAAACACGAGATCGTGTTGCTTCTAAGGTAACTCATTTTTTTAAAGATTAGACAAATTCCAATTTCTTAGAAATTAATTAATTCAAGTCTAAAAGTAGAAAAGCCAAACAAACATTATTATAAGTACTATTAATCTTAGTGGACTGTTCTCCAAGCTACATCTGTGACTGAATTCAAATATCTAATGATCTTTAGATAAAGTTGATAAAGTAATGCAAACTTACAAAATTAAGGATGTAAAAGGATTTTTTTTGGGCATTAAAAACTTAAGCATGATATACTGTCACTCTAATTGATTCATGGCTGTCCCAGACTACTACCTACTATTTCTTGGTCAGATCATCTGCAGCAATTTGCATTTCATCTCAGTATCTTTCACAATCATGGGCCAGTTCTTTATATCCTTGAGCTGTTAAATGCTGCCATTGATACTATATCAAAGCTATACATTAGAGACTAGAACAGAATTTGGTGCCAGATTATCTAGGTATACCATGGTGTGTGCTTTCATCAGTATCCATCTTGTACTTGCCAGTTTTCATTTCAGAGGAATTTCGCTAAACTACCTTCTTATGCAACTTTTATTTCTGTGTCTTTGGTGCAATATACGCTTTCTCCTCTTTGGCCATCTTAACTTTAAACCAGAAAGCTGCCATATGACATTTAATCTTTTATAAAATATCATGATTGAACTGGTGGTTGGGGTAAACTAAATATTTTAATTTATGCCGTAATGAAAGTCCACATTTGACTTATAGAAAATCCTAAATGTCTGTCTTCAGACTTGTGAATACTCTGCTGATGGAACCTTTACTAGCATTTTCTCTCCTTGCTAAAGTAATCTTTGGAATCATGGTATATGTCACAAAAAAAAGTCTTGAGTATTTTACTATTTTATTGGATTCACTTCAATGTCAGAAACTATAGTTTAAAAAGATTTTTTTCTCCTTTCAGGAACGTACATCTCAGGCACGTATAATGGACCTTGAATCTCAGCTTAGTCAGACTCGCGTGGAAATTGCTCGAGTTAAGAGGGAAAAAGAAGAGGTAATTTATATGCATTAAATTCTTTGTACAGGAAAACCCTGACTTGCGTAAGGGTTATGTTCCACTCGGCTATATGTAAGTTGAACTCGTGCACTTCTGCTTATTACCTTGCATCCACACCGTCAAAAATTTCTCCATCTTGGCAATCACACCAGTCCTTTGTTTCGTAATTACCGTAGATTTCATGGGGGCAGATCCTTTCGTGTGTTCTTTAATACGGTTGTTGACTGTCAACACAGCCATGCCCAGCCCACATGCAATGGAAGACAAAGTTTGCCTGTCTTCATATTTCTTTACTTTGCTCACCTTCTCCTCAAGCGGAACCACTAGCATCACTTTTACGCCATGGCTTGCAATGGAAAAATTTACGCACAACTGAGTGTGGGAGGATGCTGGCTGATTGACAAACTCAGCCCCCAGCATGCATTACTCCAAGGCTCAAAGTAGTGCCTGCTCACACCCATGTGTGGCGCTCCGTAACATTTTTTCCGTATCTCAAATTTTTTTTTGGAATTTATTTCTGCTTTATCCATCTTAAGAAAGATATCTTATTTTCTCTATGTTATGGGTCAAGGGATGTTTTAAGACAACATTAATGTTGGCCTATGTCAAAGATATCAAATAATGTTGTTACATTGGTTCACTTGTGGCACTCACTCAGGCACAGTGTGTGCAAAATCTTGTTAGAGAACCTCTAGCGCAAATGAAAAGTGGAACTGGTGTCTCATGCTCCTGGTTTGTATTTGAATGTTTATTTGTCCCATTTCTCTATGAGGGCGGGATATGGTTGCAATGGCAGCCTGAAGTACATTCCAAATGTGTTCACGACTTCACACAGATAGTAGTGGTGAACTATCTGGGAACAATCATTAATAGCACTAGTGTAAACATCAAGGATTTCATTCCTGTTAGTGGAACATTTTTTTTCCTTGACATCCAGTCATGATGTTAATTTTGATAAAGTGTTCGAATTTAAATCACAAAGATGCTGGCCACATCTTGTTCCAGTATCCAAATCCATGCATATTAGTTTATTGGCTTTATTTACAATGAACTAATGTACAGTTTGTAGTTATTTGTTAGAATTAAGAATATTTATTTAAATGACCAGGTGCATGTGTTTGGGGCCATTTATATCAAGCTGTGCAAGCAGTAGGGCAAAGAAAATCTACTTAACAGTTTATTTGTCCACCATGCACCTTCAAGATAACCTGGAAAAGGTTCCTCTTTAATACAGTAGCTGGTGTTATGTTGATTTGGTTCCCATAGGCCTGCTGTCAAGTTTTTCACTGTATACATAATGTGAGAAACCTCACCACATTTAATTGAATCTACTGACTGATGATAGAAATAGTGTTATTGTAGTTATCATCCAATTAAAACTTGTAAAAATTTCATGAATATACTTAAATTGCACCAAGGCCAAAATCTAAACATGGATGGATGCTAAGAGGGAAATTTTGTTCTAAAAAGTATGCAAGGATAAGACGTATTTCAAGTATTGACACAATTAAAATTTTTTTATTTTAGAGAGGGTACACAATATAGGAATCATGTATAGGTGAAGCTGGAACAATAAATGAAGCAATGTTTTTAGATTTATCTCTGGCATGATGTGAAACAGCCTTTTATTTAATCACCAAATCTGAGATTTTTTTTTTACTTTTCAGAATGAGAGGAAGTTCAACTCCCGTTTGTATGATCTAAAAGATCGCTTGGAACAATCCCACAGTACTAACAGAAGTATGCAGAATTATGTTCAGTTTCTAAAGAATTCCTATGCCAATGTGTTTGGTGATTCAGCTCTAGCTTCACCACTACGTTCAGCTCTTATGTGAATGTGGATTTTGTATAAATATCCATCAATTGAATGTATGTTTTTTGACATCAACATTTGAAAATACTGAAGTACCGTAAATGTTGAGTTTTTATATTTACAGAAAAACTTCAAAAAGGAAAATTATACATTTAGAATTTTTTTTTAACCTGTACATCCTTCTTCGTCCATTTTAGTGAGAAAGTTAACAACTCCATTTATTTCATCAATGGTGTTTTCATTAAATTCCTCTTCAATTTTATACTTGATGACTCTGTCTGAATCTGTCAGCTTATACTTGTACCTGGGAGAAAAAGAATAAAGGTAAATACTAAAGTACTTCACTTAATAAAAAATATTTTTTGTTAAGTTGGGTTTGAAGTGTTGTTCTGTTCTCACTAATAGTAGTACAGGCAGGTTTTTTTTAACCAAGTGGATATGTCCATTTTGACATTTATAGCCATTTGATGCTGGAAGCAGATTTTCCCCACAGCTTCAAAAAAAAACTTTACCCTCTATTACGACAAGTGTGGATAATTGAAACTTTCACTCCCCAAAATTTAATTAAGCACTGAAAGGGTTAAGTGTCATAAACACCATTCTGCTTACGTGTTTTATTTATTCCTAACACATGAAATAATTAAGCGTTTTGGAAATACATGGCACCACTTTAATAAATACGCAAATATAACCATGGAAAGTAATAGATTTGATTCTGTTTAATTTTAAAGAAAGATTTGAAAAATCTGCTACTTGTTCTAGTAAAAATAAAGGCAGGCATTGAAAGAATGACCAACCTGACTGAGTGCTGCTACACTTTTCCTTTAATCCTAACGGTAAAATCTCAATAAGCATTTGACTGTCAAAATCACTTAGAAAGTTTGTTTTGTCTTTGTCTTACTGGAGCCTAGTGACAGATCTACTTAGAACTGCGTGCTTGGCATTGCATTTTATTTAGACTAACAAATAGAAAACAAACATTTATGATCTCTCTGTTGCATTAGCTGGCTATAAATGCAACACTGCGTCACGTCACCTCCATCCCCCACAAAACTGACTTCAAAAGGTATGACGATAATAGTGTAATCTAGGGAATCACTGCAGTAGGGGCTTATTAATGAGAAAAAGGATTTCAAAAAAAGTTAAAGCATAATTACAATATTCAAATGTTTTGGAACACTTACAAACGTCCATTTTCATCTTTTGTCTCTACTGGATCTTTTCCAAACACAATGTAGGTCTCTCCTTCCTTCAGACTATTTTTACATTGTTTGCTTCTCCACAGTAAAATTTTTTTTCCAATAAGTTCATATCTTCCTGAAAGGTATACAAATATTTAACATACTTCAGAAAATAAGATAAGAAAGAAATGTGCCTTGTAGTGTGGAATATTAACCCCCCCAAAAAAACTCTCTCATCGCTCTAAGACTTAAAGATATATATCCTGCAAGAGGACAAATCTCTCTCCCGACCCTGCTATGTCGAACATTTTTCTGGTCAGAAAAAAAAAAAAACTTGTAGATGGGGGGGCATAGGAGTTAGTATAAAAAATGACTTTCTTAATGCTCATGTGCACCCTATAGTAGGATAATGCACATATTGAGACATTTACAGAAGATCATCAAAATTCCATGGTCTGATTCATCCCCCATCACTTGAAGTTCACCCGTGATCAAGTTGTTGAAGTTACAGCACAAAGCTGAATGGCCTGCATCAGGGTTGCAGGTAGAAATTATGACAATCACTGGGCAAAAAAGTCCCGTCAAACCAACAGCCTTTTATATCATCCATCTGGTGAACATCTATGCCAGATATCTAGGTGAAATCTTTGATGAACTCAATTAGAATAAATTTTGCATATTAGTATAACTATCTGTTCAGCAATATTTTGTGACATTTAGTTACTTGATACTACAGATTCAGATAAGTACTAGCAAACTCCTAAACATCAAATGAATAACAAAATTTACGACCCCCAGTCACGGTCAGCTTGGTTTGGCAGAACCTGTTTTGTAAGTTTCTTCTCACATCAAAAATGAAATGTTCTAGTAGAAATTTCCCTGATGATCTATTGTGGCCCAAGATCGGCAACGTTAACCAGTGGATAAGCAAAGCGACTGGTGTACAACACAACATGTACAGCAAAATGTAAACTGTTTAACAGTATCTCACCTTTGTTGATTTCTTTTAACACTGTAGCCTCTATATATTCCCAGCTATCCCGAACTGAGGTTTCTCCAACTTCTAACAGCAAAACTTAAAGGAAAAAAAAAATTTTTTTTTGTAGAACAAAATGAATACCAAGTATAGGAATTATTTTATTATTAATTGTCAATCAAACTAATCATATGCCACAAGTCGAAAATGCTGGAGTCTGGAGTTATCAACAATACAGATTTAATCAAACCTCTTGCCAGAGCCAAACCAACCAAGATGATGAAGGCTGTATACTGACAGAGTATTTATCTTGGGCATAAAAATACAAACCTAAGAAAAAGATCATTTTTGTTAAACCTTACGAATGGTAAACTGCTTTATATACGGAAGGCTATGCTTTAGCATAGTTGGGGAAGAGTGGCTCTCAATGAATACTGAGTTGAAGGTTTTTATGTTTGATTCTCAATGGACAAAATACATGAGAAAATCAATTTCAGAAACTAACAATATTTGAAATTTTCAAACTGGTATCAAAAAAGAAGAAAAAATGTGACAGCTATATATACAGTAGCAGAACAAACAAATTGTCACATGAAATATGTAAAAATAAACATTCTAGCAACTTGTTCTCTCAATTGACATGATCAGTAGTAAACATTTAGCATGCACTTGCTTTTCCTACATTATGACAGAATTTAGTTTAAGAATGAATCAAACATATTCCAAATTCTGTCACAAAGACCCAATTTCTAGAGATTACATGAGATAAACAGATCAAGGAAGTATTAATATTTGGTCCCATAGCCAAAAACACCAATTACAGCCTGACAGTGCTTGTGCATGGAGTCCACAAGACAAATACACTTGTCTATAGAAATATTAGCCAAAGTCAACTAAATAATTTAGAACAATTGATCCAAATTTCTGGGCTTATTCGTCTTAAAAGCTTTGTGTATATCTTTCCATAGATTGTCTATTGGATTCAAATTAGAGTTTTGAGAAGGCCACTTTAGAACTGTAATTTTCTGATCTGAGAGATACTGCTTGATGATGGTAGCCAAATGTTTCAGATTGTTGTTATGTTAGAAAAATCCACTTGAGAGACATACAGACAGTCCTCAAAATACAGTTTTAGTATATTGGTCAAAATGTCCAGCTAAACAAATTGATCCATTATTCCGTGAATACGATGAACAAGGCTGCGTTTAGGAGAATCAGCCCTACAGCACAATGGACTCACTTCTACCTGTGTTTGTTTGGTGCACTTTGAATAAAATACTTTATTGGATCTTCATTGCACATAAGTTCAAACCTCTGGAGTCATGATTCACCAGGCCAAAGCACATTGACCCACATTTCCTGGGGAAAACTGAAGTCGGACCCTAACAAAACAAAGGATTTCTTCCTGGCAGCAGGCTCTATCAATTTGAAATTGCAAAGCTGCCTCTGACAGTTCTCACGGAGATGAGTAGGTCCTCTAAATCTCTTAAAATATCAAAAGGCATGTTGTGCTGGTCCATTTCAGACAGACACTTGATTTTCTGAGCATATATTTTTTCTGTCTACCACTTCTGTGGCATTCACTGTAGCCACCTGTTTGTGCAGCTGTCAGGTTAGATACCAAGCTGTTTTACTGCACTCAACCTGTTTAGCAATATCAGAATGAGCGTTTCTCTTGTATAGTTCCACGATCTGACTGCATTTTGTTGGATTAAACTGGCTTTCTTAACCATTGTAGAATGCTAAAAAGGTTACGCATTAGTTCACAGTATTATATTAGTTTTCAAAAAAACAAAAATATAAGCGGTTAATGTCGGTGTTCTTAAACCATTTTAAAAGGGGAAAGCTTATTAAGCACATTGTGTCTACACAATTTAAGTCAGAATGTTTCCTTTACATTTCTGCTCAATTACATATTTAGAACAACTTTTTCAAGAGAAAGAAACAATATGAATTGTAAGAGTTTTAAATTTTCCTGTAAGTCAAATTTTGCCTGTGAATGCAGGTTTATATAACAGAGATACAAATATTATGATCATTGTAATTGTACAGATGTAATAAATACAGCATCTTATGCAATTAAGACTGAATAATTTGAAAACATTCTGATATAAAATAAAATTAACTTGAGAGTTACTGAATTATTAGTTACAGCAGTTATATCATCTTTGGTTTCATTATTTAAAGATGAAGTAATTCATACCATTTTCTGCTCTGTCATTATTTTCACAAGCGATGCTATATAGTTCATCTATTTGGAGTTCTTCTCTCTGTTTACCTTCAAAATATTTGTTGCAGCCCTCTGTGAAATAGTAATAATAAACATGTCTATTATACACCTGGAATTGGTAATTTGAAAAATTAAAATGTTTACCTATCATGAATTTTAAATAGCTACAGACAAAAGAGAACAAATTTTTAAAATACCATGTTCACAAACTTGAGATAGTAAAATGCTTACCATTAAGACAACTGCACATGTCACCGTCATCACACTCAAACTCTTTTGATTGTTCCTCCAGCCCATAATATAGAATGCATCTTTCATCTAAAATGTGAAGCATTTTTTAATGATTATATAGCTCCCACATGTAATCAGCTAAGTGGAGAAACAAAAGATAGAAAATTGAAGAAAAGTTAGTCATTAATTACAGTCAGGCAGAGAAAGCTATAATTTCCAGGCCCTTAGCCAGCAATGGCATCAAATTTTGTGAGTGACTAGACTACTTGAAAGTTTCCATTTTGATAAATAAAACATTAGTAAAATAATTTTACTGCAGATCTAAACCAATCTTAACATTTCTGTACCTTTTTTTTTTCTTTTTTGGTGAACAACTTACTGCTGTTGTTATTTCAAAATAAAGTTATAAAACATTAATTAAAAAGGAAATTACTGTATACTGTACAAGCAATTTGCATGTCAGGGAATTATTTTGTATTTCTAATAGGCTTTTTTAATGCATATTCAGTTAAAATATTTTAGCTAAAACTGGAAATCAACTTTCTAAAAACATATTTAAACTTGTGCACTGTTAGGAGAAAACAAAGCAGAAACAGAGAGTCTGATGTATCAACAATTATGTACAGGTTTGATGTCAAAGGAGACACTTTCTAATTTAAGTCAGCAAATAATTGGAGAACCAAAATTGTTGCTTACTGACATATGTCGTGAAGCAAAAATACCAAAAAAAAATCAAAGTAATGGAAGAACATGATGTTTATGTCAGTGAATTAAACCCTTCACTAGTCTATTGGTGTGCTGAAATATCTTAAGCATACTGTTACAGTCTATCTTCAATCTAAAATTAAACAAGTCTTCACTGGATCCCTATTCTCAACTGAAACTAATAAAAAATAAAGAAACAAATATGGATTCAGGTGCATTTTTAATGCATATTTGTTATTTTTGTAAATATTTAGAGAAGAAATAAATCATTAAAGCATCTCAACTCTGTTAGTAATGACTATGATTATAAATTATCACAGGTAGATTTTTAAAAATTTTTTGTCAGCAATTGTGACAAATACAGCATTTAAGAGACTCATGGGTGTTGCAAACAGGATTCTTTGGGAAATTTACTTTCTTTGGAAAAAATCTACATATAAAAATGGCTGTATTTTAGCTACTCTTCCATTTAAAGCCTGCTTTTTCATAACCTTAATACTGTTGGTCTTTAGGCAGATCAACCATGTGCAAACTTTCTGTCTCTGTAAGATTTTTCTTCCTGCATCAGCTAGATTTGCCCTGAAATGAACCTCTCTTTCTACTTTCCTTTAGTACCTTGCCAAACGTAATTTTTCCTACCAGCACTTCAGTTAACAATGGTACTAGAATTACCCCATTGCCAATGTCAGCAATTAAGTCACAAGTGTAACTTCATTAGACTCAGGAGCACGATTTTATTGTCAGTTTAGCAAAGTTATTACTTAAGACCCCTTGTTAGAGCATCTTCTAAACATATAGATTAGCTAAAACTGCCATCTAAGGTTACAGTTTTACCCAGTTTTAATTTGATCAAGTGAAAAGAATTGCTAAAAATATTTCTATATTATTACAAGAAAAAATTAACATTTACCCGATCAGTTAGTGGGAATTAACGAATTATGGTTTTGTGTGTCTCATGAACCAAGAATCAATACGTTGTTTACAACTATTTCCCATGGTTCATGTAGTGATTAAGGAATTCTCTTGCTCTTGCTGTAGTTATTTGTTGTTGTTCTATGGAGCAAACATATACAATAATTTTTGGCTATTTCAGTAAAATATCAGTACATCCCTTCACAAATATCCTATGCATCATTAAATATTAAGGTGTGTGTTCTTTGTGAAATAATTTTCAAATTTCTTTCAAAACAAAATCAATCACACTTACCAGGTTTATAATAGTTATAGACTTCGATAGAGGCATCTTGGATATCTTGATTACCAGCACTTTCACTCTGATCAGCATATAACACTATGCAACTATCTTTAGTGGAATAAATCTAAAGTATAATCAAGTAGATACAGTTATAAATAAACAAGTAGATGTACCTACTGCCTTGATATAAAACTCTGCTTATTTAAGAAAAAAGTAGTTTTCATCAAGACCAAGAAAAATTATAAATATTATTATGATATTATGATACAACTAAATCAGTTCCATCAAGAATGCAAAAGAGAAAAAAAATTGTGCACACGTGTTATTTATTTGATGATTTCTTTTTGTGTCTAACTACTTTGACCAAAATATTCTGATAAATAAAAAGGATTCACTTACAAAGATAAAAAGCAACAACGAGACAAAATAAAATGTTTCTAAATGATTCCAACCAGTCAATGAGATGGCAGTGAAAATAAAAAGAAAATATATTTTAAAAACATAATAATTAATTCGGTTTCAAGTTATGGGCAATAATCACTTGATAGTAAATCTTTAAGGATAAAACACGACAATCTGTATCATATTAAAATTAATTTTAAACAAAATAAGAAAATATTAAAATTTCAGTAACATCAAATAACATTTCTACAACAGGCTGTTGAGATGATTCACTAAATATTATTTTAAAAATTACATTGTATGTTATATATTACTGATTATAAATTACAAGTGGTTTAACGTGATAAATTAAAAATATATTTAGGATTGTGAATGTAACCATTAAAGAAAACGAGTTCATTCTTAAACAGTCAGAAGAATATAAAAATTATTAAACTTACAGAATTCCTTAGCTGAGTGATAGAGACAATAATGAGTTGGTGAGCTAAGGTAAAAGGTCCTTAAATTCAAAATTATTATTTAATTATAAAAGAAATCCATAAATATCCATCTTATTCTTACTAAGACCACTTTACATAAGATTAGAAAATAAAATGTATTTATTCCCACAACTTGAAAGCAATTGTGTGGGGGCAATAGACAAATCTAGTCAAATAAAAACTGGTAGAGAAATGGAGATAAGATCTTTCTTAAGGGATTTAAAAATAATTAATACAAACTGTTTTATTTAGTTTCGAGAATACTGCCACAAGTTGTGGACAGGATTTAAATACTGACAAACAAACAAAAAATACATACATACACAAAATTGCATCAGCCTTCCCACTAACCACAACTTCTTAAGATGAAGATGATTTTAAGAGAGAAAATGGGCCACATCAATAATACATATTATATTATTATATGAGAGAGAGAGAAAGAGAATACAATCATTATTAACTTACTTTGTCAAAGTAAATAATTGCTGATCTGTTAGAAATTTCATATTCATCTACAGATTCATGGTCATTTTTTATCTGTAAAAACAAGAGCCACTTTAGCAGTTGGGAATACAGGGAGATAACCAGTCACTTGAAATATTTTACATCCACAAACAGGCAAATTTAATTACTAGAAAAACATCACATTTAATTATTTACAAGGCTGAATTTAAAAAATAATTTAAAAAGATGAAAAGTAAGTGTCAGTAAAAGAAAAAAAATCTCTTTTAAAATAGTGTATTTTATTTAATGCTACGACAGACAAAATTAATTAGTTCATGATGTTTAGAGTTAAACATTTGAGTGATCAGCTAATATATAAAGTGATAAAGTTACAAAAATTCACTGAATAAACTTGTTTTCATGAATTTAATTATTAATGTCATCAAGCACAGAAACTTCCAATTAATATTTCATTTTTCAGAGAGAGAGAGAGAGATATCGATCGATCCAGATGCTGCTCAGTATGTCTTGCTTGGTAAGCAGCAGCAACTGATTGAAATTTTCCAGGTCCATCATATTTTGATTATGTAAAAATTAGTTTTCCCTTCAAAATAGGCTTAATCAGTGGTAGTGAAGACAACTGAAAATTGCCCAGCATTCTTTTCTTGTTGAGTCACTCAACATGTCTCTTCCAGGTCTCAGGGTTGAGCTTTTGCCATTTGTCAAGACAGCACCATATTTACTTTTTGTCATGACAATTTTTTATAGCTAAAACCTGATCAAAATGTTCAGACACTTTTGAGAAATTTTGAGTTTATTTATCATCATCATTTTCTTACTAGAAGTAATCAGAAGCAGTACCTTAAAAAGAAATAATCTATTCATTTGAAATATGGTTGTTTTTTTTAGTAAATTAGATCCCATCTTCTCCTTATCATCATCATGCTAATATTAATGCAGTCAGCTGCAGAAGCACTGATAAGATTCAATGTGAATCAAAGTTTATTTTTTAAAGTTTTAAGTCTGTATTTCTCTCTCATAAAGTTTAATTTATTCATTTATTAATCAACTTGTACATTTATTTGTATATATCCAACCCCCTTTTGTAACTGTTAAATCGTTTATTTTCCTGTTGAGTGAACCCCGGCTCCTCCCGCCAAGAGTTCTTCTGAAGAACCGTCAACAAAAATCAGTATAAATATTAATATAAATTAAATGTTCGTCCCAAAACCATTACGAGGGCAAAAGTGAGATGGAATAAGGATCTACTGGGATGGGAAAGCAGGTGTCGTGATTACCATCGTGGATGCACAGCGATAGTGACTAGGTAATTAAATCAATTAAGATACCTTTCCATGACAGTCAATGACTGGAATGACCATATAATGTGAAAAATTTTACCAATGCTATAAAAATGTTCTTCTTTTTCTTTTTGCATAGAATACATGTAAAATACCTGTATTGAAGCAGTTTTTTTTTACCTTGTCCAACATCTCTCCTGTTGTCTGAAAACCTGTTGGAAAGCGCACTTCTAAAATTGAAAATCCTGAATTTTCCTCACCCCGATATCTAAAGCAAACAAAACATTAAACAGCTTATTATCTATAAAGGTTTAATAGCACGAGTGTTTAATGAGCACAGTGCAGTATATCTTTAATTGTCTCCTCAAACTATTCATGAAATCTTTAAAAATAATGTGTGCATTGATCATCAGTATCTGTCTAGCAGCATGGAGAGTATACAATTGCTATTTTAAACATTCCACCAAGAACTAATAAGAAAATATTAACAGACTAACTGGAAAAAGGGAATTGACAATCATTTAATGCACAGATACAGGGTGAGGAGGAGGAAAAAAAAAAAAAAGGCTTAAGTCCCTATTCTTCCAAGTCATGTTTACATATGGTATTTGTGAAAACTTGCATGTAGACTTCCTCGTCATCAGGCTGGGTATCCAGCATCTTTTACAGGACCTGAATACAACAAAAACAAACCTTTTGCACATATGGTGGAAACTAATGAGGCGGCTGTGTGCATAAGTTCATTAGACAAGATTGTCTCTTGATGGAGGAAGTGCAACAACTGCAAGTTTCTGTTTGGATAGTTTAGACCAAGCAACCACAGTATATCCATGCACAGTGCTCACATTCCCTACTCCCTAAAACTAGATTAACAGTTACAGTTATGACAAAAGATGATAAAGAATACATTTGTGAGGTTCAGGAGAAAATGTGAAAGCATAGGGCCACATGCACGCACAAATTTAATTAGGGTAATAAGAGTTTCCCTAATTGGAGTAGATTGATCAGTATAGATTTATCATCCTGCACAAGACTAGAAAACCAGAAATTGAAATAAAATTAAATAAATTTCAAAAATTCTAGATTTTACACACAGATGCACAATACTTTTAATTCCAATTCTTTCTGGTTCTCCAGTCCTAAAGAGTGGGGACAAATGTTTTAATGGTTGAGTTAGATTTAACAATGCAGTACAGATCATCTACTTTCTCCACACTAATTCTGTTCCTCATTTTGGATTTTATTAGAGTCTGAGATGAGAAACCATGTTCTTAGTCTCTTGTACATATAGGTGCCACTTGAGCCAAACAGATTAACTGTTGTAAATTTGGAAATCCTCCTGAATAATGCTTGTGAAAAATATTCAACAGAAATGCTGTGATTTAGTGTGGGTTGCTTTCATTCTTCACATATTTGTTTGGCTTCATCCCATTCATGCCTAGTGTCTTCAGGCAAAATATATGGCTCTATGGTTCCATCTTTTCCTTGTACATTTTTGGGGCATCATATTGTTCAATGCTTCCCCATTCATCCAACTCTCTTTCAGTGAGAAGAATAACTGGCCTTAATGCCACTTTGCCAAGTGCATATATGATATTTGCACTGTCCTTTGGCAACTGCTTTCCTAATAATTCAAGTAGCACTGTAAGGTTACTAATATTAATTTTCTGAACCAGTGCAGTCTGTTATTTCATGCCCTTTATCGAACTGCAAAAGAAAGAATTAATAATTATACTGTGTACAATTAGCACATTTATGAGTAAGATAATACTGAAATTTAAAATAAAATATTAAAATTAAGTAGAATGTAAATAACAGTCATTCTGGAGGAATATAGGCCTAAATTAAAAGATTAAGCATTTAGTATTTAAGATATTCACCCTCCTCACTCCAATAGATGATGTCATCAGTAACTTTTGAGCTAAGTCAATTCTCACTTTCTTGCTACCATTTTGCTTATAGTTCTAAAATTCTCAACTGCCACCTGCACTTTTCCACAACTGATTACATTTTCTATTCTGAAAGTATGACTCAAATACAAACATTTAAATTTTAAATGTCCAAGATCACATAAGAGGAGGTTTTATTTCAAGATATTTTTGTAGTTTGACTGGAACATTCCAACAGTTTTAAAAACCAATTTCAACATTTAATTTATAAAAATAAACATAAAATTTTACCTGGACAAGACTGACATCAGTGTCTTTCTTCTGGAATGTTGGGCACAGCAGAACATTCTGCAATAAACCTGTACTGATGAGAAAGTCTGTTGTTACTACTTTTCTTTTGATCCATGAAGCTTTGACAGATTTTCCACCTCATCTGCTGTATCTCTTATTTTCAGTATTGGCTGATCCAGCAGATGCCTCTAGGAAAAGAGTTTGCATATGTTTTAAGGTCACCAAATTGGAGTTTTTGGATCATGCAGTGTAGTTTAATATCATAGGTGGATTCTGGTTCCACAAGAGACCTGTGACCTCTTGATTAAAATCTAGCCTCTTGACTTGTGGCTTGCTGAGCTGAAAATTCTCAATAACTTTCTTTAAATATGTAAATGGTTTTGCCCAACTCAAGTGACACTATTCTGATGTAGTTGTAATATCAGTGCTTTCATCCGTTATTAATAACTCAAAGGGTGATTTAAGAATATCACTGTCTTTTTACTGCAGAAGATAAACTCCCATGTCATTATCTCTGTACATAGAATTTTCATCATCATTTTAAAGAGGTTTCAGTGATAGACATTCCAGCTGCATTGAGAAATCTATTAGACCTGCTGAACTTCATCAGTGCCATCCATATCCAACTTTGCAAGCCAGTACACCACTTTCTGCGGTGTGATAACTGTCTCGTTTTCAATGAAAATTTTATTCACATCGGTTTCCATAGAATGAGACTGTTGAGTTAATATATGGTCTTTTTGATGCTGCCTGTCTTTCTAACGTTGATAAATGATTTAATGTTACAAGTGTAATACTGTTGACTTTGTAGTTTGATACACAAAGCAGCTCAAGTTTGTGGACTTCTCATATTATTCAGGAGAATTTCCTCAGCCATTTAGTCCTAAAAGTTTTGTCTACTTTATCTTTAGACTTTAGTTGGCTTCCTGGGGCTGAGTTCTGCAATCAACAAACCCAATGAATAACTTTATCCAAAAAGCAGCATTTTTGAAAATGTCATATGTTGTCTGTTGAAACATCTGTCGCATGACAGATTTTGCAGGAATATCTTTCCACACCTTTATTTAGCATATTACCTAATAATTTCAGGTGTGATAATCCAAAGTGGAACTCGTACTTGAAAAAAAAAAAAAAGTCTGTCATTAAGAGTTTCAACAACATATAAAATGTAAATGCCATTTTTTTAATGAGAAAAACTGTTTTAAGCATTTTGCTTCTCCATCTAAAGAAATATAATCAGGTTTTATATTTGATTGTAGCGGCTACAGGCAGTACGGCACATTTTGTAGGTAAACATTCTTTTGCTGTCCTCCTATATTACCTAATACATGGCTTTCTTTGTTACACATTGGTTGATAAAATTCAAGTTCTGCTGGAGTTTCCTGAGCATCTTTTCTTTACTTCTGCTTTTACTTTGCAGACAAAATTCACCTAACCCTGACCTTTGCCCTATTTGGCTTGCAATTATTTTTTAGTAGAACCCCTCAAAAGATGTTTAAACTTAGCAAGAGCAACATGTAGTATTTTCACAAGATTTCATTTAATATCTAGGAGAAATAATCATTAGTCTCATAGGATGTTTGTTTTCTATGCATGGAAAATCTATTTCCAATTGAATTATATGGAATTTAAAATTTTTTGCCAACTGACTGAATGTGCCTAATGCAGAAATGCCTGTAGGTCCCCTAAAGTGCAATTAAAAAAAAATAAAGACTGAAAATAAAGAATGTTTTACCTTGGTATTTAGTCAAAAAAAGTAGACATATCAAATTTATTGAAAGCACGTAAAACAATGATAGTGACTAATATTCAATTGCAACATGTCTTACTGGCATCACAAGTATTTGCCAAAAGTATCTCGTAAGGTATCATTTCTATGGTTTATACCGCCCATGTAGTATGAATAGCAGCCAACCAGAAATCTTAGCTCTAAATGATATACAAAACGCTGGTAACAGTATCAAAAGATGATAAATCCAGGTGGAAATTTTGCTCATTTCAACTTATTTTGTTGGCATTTCTCAATAAAATACACTTGTGTACTGGTGTCAGTCATCTTGCATCACAAAAACCTGATGAGATTTGCATCAAGTAAAATGAAATATGCCTATTTTATTAAAAAATGTAACCAAATTGGAACACTGCTATGGTTACATGCAGACATTCTAAAGACTTTTTATAGTTATCAAAGTGTTCTTCAGATATCTTCTTGATTAAGTAATCCATTATTTAGTCATATCCATCTGAACTATTGTAACGCATTTGGGGTAAAACAAGATATATTCGTATTCAAGGTGCAACAAACAAATGTTTTCAGTAATAAAAACTACCATTTCTGCCTTTCTTTCATGCATTAAATTATACCAATGTATTCCAAAAATCACAAACAATTCTAATCTCATAAGCAACAAATTACGCTACTAACCCTGACTATATTTTGGTATCTAATTGCCATCAACATTCAGAAAAAAATATGAATATTTGTGCAACATCTTTTTGTCATTGGTGCTTCACATTTATATATATATGAAATACTTGAAACCCTTCTAATTATGAATTTTAATGAATAAACTAAGCCAATACATACCTCACACACACATTAATACACAAAGTAGTGACAGGATCTCCATTTTCCTTTTCAAAACGAGAATCTCTAGCATCAAGCTTCTTTATGCATTTATCAATTTTCTGTTTCCTATAATAATAATAATAATAATAATAATAATAAAAGTTGCATCAGTTTTATACACATTTAAAGTGATAAAAGAAATATTTGAAAAAAAAAAAGTAATCAACCAAAATCTAAAGAAATCTTCTAAAGTTATTGTAAGAGTTAATGACAATTTTTTTTGTTTTTAAATTGTAGTTGTTCTCTACATATGAGGACCACTAAATAAAAAAAGATAGCTTGTATGTCTCTTTTACCTGCAGAATCACATCTGTGAAGTCAATGTTTTAACTCAAGTTCTTGACATTATAGACTAAAATATTTCATCTGAAACTTTTCCTACCTGGTTACTTGATGTTTCATGCTAATAAATTCTATCTTGTCTACTACATTGACACAAAAACAGAAAATGGTAAAATTACATAAAGCAAACAAAAACATCAAAGTTACCCCACAGTTATGCTTCCAAACTTTTTTCTTTGAAATTTTGTATGGTTGTGCAACAAAAACCAATCCTGTAGAAACTTTTATATTTTCTGCTACCACTGTAATTTTTTCTAAACTCCACCAGAGAACAGAGGACATAAAGGAGTTTAAAATGGCAGTTGTAAGTGATGATGTTCAAGCTAAACAGAGAGAAGTCACTGATTGTTTTACAACTGAATGCAAGGAAGTTGTGGACAAAATTTCTTATGTTGTGTGAGCAATCAAACGGGTAAACCATGAAGAGTGAAAAAAAAAACACTGCAAATGTAGGCCTTGCACTAGAAAGCTTGTTGTGACTGCTGTAACAGACCAGAATGTATGGAAAGTGGAGAAACTTATTTACAGTGACTGGTGCATTATGCGACCTGGGTTGAGTGTTGGTGCCAAACAATATGCTACAATCATTACACACCTTGGTTATTCTAAGGTTTGTTTTCAGTGAGTACGTTTAATCTGTAGATCTCCAGTGAGGCATGCATGACAATGTTGTTGTTCTTGAATGATTTACACAGGGGATGAGATGCACAATGATTCAGAGATAAGGGTAGACTACAAGACCAATAGATAGAATGTCTAAGTTAAAATTCCAGTTAAGACCAGCTCAATTTGGCATACCTCCCTGGCATGATTTCTTTTTCTTCTTCCTCAAAAGCTGGCTGCATGGGTTTCCTCCAGAGTGGCACCATGACATGATGACTGTCTGGAAGAAATTAAAGGCTCAACCATCTGCAGGCAAAGTCATGGTGACAGCGATTTGTGATATTCAGTATCTCTCCCTTGTCCACTTCATGCATATGGGTGCAACTATCAACTCTGTGGTGTACTGAGATGTTGTAGAAGCTGAATGTTCATATAAGAACATGACCTAGTCTAATTGCATACATACTTCTGCATCACAGCAATGACAAACCACACCAACTTGAGAACTTCTGGGGCCCACTGCTTTCTTCAAATGACTAACTTCTCCATCATTCTTCCATCTGTTTGGGACATTTTAAAGATGACAATACAGGAAGACCCTGACTTACATAAGGGTTCCGTTCCAGAGACCCCTACGTAAGTCAAGTTTCAAGTAAGTTGGAATCGCCTAGCATACATGTGTAAATATACAGTACACGTATTACAAAAAATCCATGCTTTTGAATTTGAATGATAATGAACGGGAAGCATTGCCTTACTGATTCCTTTGAACGCATGTGGTAAACAAGCAATGGTTTAAGCCTATAGTCACCAGCCACATTTGCCCCAAATAAAAGTGTTAGTCTATCCTTCGTTGCTTTGAACCCTGGCATTGTTTTCTCTTCCACTGAAATGTACATGCACAGGCCTTTTTTTCCATAATAACCCCGTTTCATCAACATTGAACACTTGTGCCATAGAACCACCTTTTTTCAATTATTTCTTTCAATACATTGGGATACTTTTCAGCTGCATTAACATCGTCATATACAGCCTCACCACTCACTTTAACATTATGAAAACCAGCATGATTTTAAAATCTATAAAACCAACCATTGCTAGCCACAGAACCTTTCAGAGTATTCGCCTGCTTTTCACTAATGTCTGCATAAAGGCATTGTGCTTTTTCCTGAATCGCATAAAGGCTTAATGGAACATGCCTTTGTATTTGGTCTTCCATCCACATGGTAAGCAATTTTTCCATTCCATAGATAGCACCAGCATACTATTTCGGTATTATTATAGACTTTAGAGGTGCAGATACTTTCACATGTTCTTTAATGCGGACAGCATCTTTAACTATAGTATTCACTGTCAACACCAAAAAATCTAGTTCACATGCAATGGCTGCTAAAGATTGTCCACCTTCATATTTCTTTATCATCTTTATCTTCATTTCATAGTCTCTTTTAGTGCATTTACGCACAGGTTCAGCACTTTTACCAACACTTTGCCTTTTTCCAGTCATAATTAGGGTGAATAAGTCACTAGAAAACGAAAACTTTTGAAGAAGAACTATGAGTGATGCACAAGATGCTTTATGCTTAGTGTCTAATGAGAGAATGTGTGTGTGCTGCATGCAAGAGAGAGAGAGAGAGGAGTTCACATGATAGCATTACAGAAACTTTGCGTATGTTGTGGAAATGACCACATAGTGACAGAAGCAGCGCTCTACTAACATAATGTAAATTTTGGGCTTATGGGAATTATGTAAGTCGCGTATTGCATAACTTGGGGTCTTCCTGTACTGTAAAGGACATGTTTAAAATTAGCTAGACAACAGTTGCAAGTCTTTTTTTAAACTGCAGATCTTGGTTAAAAGTCAGCACAAATCTGTTGAAAGAGATAGAGATTATGTTTACAAATAAATGTGTTCACAAAAGCAATATTCACATTTATGAATTACCATATTTTTCAGCCTATAAGTTGATGTGGAATATGTCAAATTGGCTTATTTTCTGATTTTTCTTTCCTTCATCCATAAATAAGCCAATATGAAGTATGAGATAAGACTAGATCAACCATGGTAGTTACTAAACTTTCAACCAGTCAGAACAATGTGTCAAATACTTCATAACACTATCACATCGCATTGCTGTCTATGGTACTTCCTGACTCATGAATATTAATAAGCTGTTTGTGCATTTTATTGTATTACTTTGTGGGATTATCTTCCAGATAAATGGGTGTTGAAATAGTTTTTCAAAATGTTTGTAATCATGGAGAGATATCGAAACAAACTGCAAATGTTATCATAGATTTTGGTATCAAAAAAACACTGTCTATTTTTAGTCACTGAATGACATCAGTGATCATCAGGTGATCTCATGTCTTTTGTGCTGTGTTAAATCACCTACTTTAAAAAAGCCAAATGCATCAGTTTTATCTATCTTCAATACTTATTTGAATTTTAGATAATACAGCACACTCAAATTCAGAAATTGAACTCTCATTTTCATTTTTGATAGCATAAGTCGATATTCAACCTAGTTTCAAGTTATCCAATATTTGGGGTTCACACAAAAATCAAAGCACTAATCTGTTCCTTCACTGGATAATATGGTACATGTCTCTGAGAAACAGCCACAGTAAATACTGTATACTAGCAAAAGAAAGATAGAGAGAAATGTAAAGACAGCAATTAGCAATGGCAATTTGTTGGTCTTTAGTCTTAGCTGTAACTAAGTCCATGACATGCTTTACGCCAATCCCTAAAAACATTTCTCCATGAAACTATTTCCTGTGTGGGGGCCACATTAGCACCATTTCCTTCAGCAAACATAACAAGTTCCAAGTTAAAAGCTACCATGTACGACTTGCAAGACTTTATGGGAGGCATTTTAAGACGAGGTGGAGGATTTGTTTCGGAGAATTTATAGATATAATTAGGATTGAAAAGAACAGATGGAAGATAACTGAGGAGCACGTGCTTGTTATAGACTAGATGATTTCACATGCTTTGGTGAGCACATTAACAATGAACTGCTCACACTATTGGCAAATATTCCAAGCAATAAATTCTGTAATCACAGTTTATTTTAGAAACTACTAGCTTTGCCATTTTAAATTTTTTTTCATTAAAGCAATCTCAATGATTCTATCCACAGATAAGTCGATTTTGAATATAAATCAAACCTGGACTTCCAGAGGGTGGGGCGACAAAAATACAGCAGTTTTGTTAGTGTACAATATAAAAATCTTGAAGAATAAAAAAGAGGTGGCAATACTTTTGGGGTGACCCTTGTAATTTAAAATTAACAAAAACTTACATATCAAGATTGATATCAGCAAGAGTTTTGGTCTTGACAGTTAAGTCAAAGCGGGGATTATTTTCATATTTCTTGTTGTACAAGAATTCTATGGCCAGTTGTCCAACCCCTGTTCCAACTGTTTCGACTATGAGGGGTTCATTGAATGGTACCTCCTAAAATAGACAGTATCATGTAAAAATACTCTGCTAAAAAAAACCTATGTAGAAAATTGGAGATGGGTATATATATAATTACTTTAGAAAATTCAAAATTTACATTATATATAGATTATATTGAAACATTAAGGTAAAAGATTTTTAAAATAATTAATAATTGGTTGTTTATACAAATAACCAAAATCATCTAAAAATCTAAATAAATCTAAAGCAAACACACGACGTAGAAAGTAACATTCGCCTAAAGATGTGACATTAAAAAAGTAAAGCATTAAAATGCATGCAATAAAAGAATGTTTTTTAAAGCTAATTTAGCCTCCAACTTTTATTTATTTATTTTTTTTTTATTACAATCAAGAGTAAATTCCTGCCAAAGTTTGAAGTGCCAGACTAGGCCCCTCATGGTGCAGGATAGGCAATGCTCTCTAGTGGCTAACTGTGGCACTACACTCCCTCACCAAGGTTGTCTCCAATGTAGAGAGGTTATCTCCATTGATGAAACTGGTGGTGTACAACACAACATCAGCAAGAATAAAATCAAACGCTAATCTATGCAAGTCCAAATTCTACCATTTTTAACTTGATCAACCAGTGAGAGCAGCGTATGCTCAATGGTGCTGTTCCTGCGAAACATGTTTCCTCAACCTCTGATAACTGTTTTTGCTTTATTTTGAAAACATTTTTGATCCATAATGTCTGGGAAAAGACCTGCAAGTGATAGTGCTGGTAATGTGGCTAAACAGTCTGGGAAAGGCATCAGTATGAATGTAAAAATGCAGATTACATGATGTGTGGAGACGGGAAAGCATCAGGTTGATTTTGGGTTTGGCTGCATCAACCATTAGAACTATTCTCAAGAATGCAGAGAAGATAATGGCTTATGTTCAATCTATCACATCCTTAAATGCAACCAGGATGGCTAATTCAAAAAGTATTTTACTGGAGAAGATGGAGAGTCAATTAAGTATGTGGGTCAAAGATCAGATGCTGCAACACATGTCCCAAAGCCAGATGATCATCAGGGAGAAAGTTAGGAGCATCTATCTGCAGGAAGACGACAATGAAGGATTGGTAATGGAGACATTCCAAGCCAGTCAAGGATAGTTTGAGAAATTTAAGTACAGCAGTAACTTACATAGTGTGCATATCTCTGGTGAAGCTGTGAGCACTGACAATCAGGCAGTGTGTGAACACCATAACATCCTGAAGGCAATCTTCAACCAAGGCAACTACTTACTTGAGCATATCTTCAATGTTGAAGAGATAAGCTTCTTTTGGAAATATCTGCCAACATGCACATTCATCTCCTGGGAAGGGGGAGCATGCACCAGGGTTTAAGACCACCATAGATTGCCTTATGCTTCTGCTGGGTGGTAATGCTTCCAGCTATTTAAAACTCAAGCCCATGCTCATGTATCACTTGGACACCCCCCCCCCCCGAGCAATGAAGGGGTTCTCCAAGGAGCATCTTCCTGTTGTCTGGAAGGCTAGCAAGAAAGTCTGGGTGACAATTGATATTTTCCAAGCTATGTTGCCAATTTTTGCTCAGCTGTGATGCAGTACTGCAAGGAAGAAAATTTGGAGCCCAAAGCATTGCTGCTGCTGGACGATGCCCCAAGTCACCCAGAAAACATCAGTACCTTATGGACTTCAGTGCCAATGGAAGTGGTCTTTATCATCTAACACATCTCTTTTGCAGCTGATGAACCAGGGTGTCATAGCCAACTTCAAAGCATACTACCATAGGTGTGCATTTGGGCAGCTGGTCAAGGCAACAAATAGTGAAAAACAGTCCAATAGGGACTTTTGGAAATCCTATAGCATTATGAAGGCCATCGAGAACATCAGTGCAGCCTGAAAGGAAGTCACCAGCCCAGAACGTTTGGTCAGAGGCATCTCACAAATTTGGTGGTTTTAAGAAGGCTGAGCTATCGATTAAAAGAGAGACAGTCCAGCTAGCAAACCAAACTGAATTGGAGGAAGTCAATGTCACCGGTGTTGAGAAGCTACAATGAGAAACTGGTGGTGGTGAAGAAACAGCTTGCTGTAGAGAAGTCTGCAGATGAAAATACCAAAGCAGCTCCATGTACACAGAACTTGACCTGTTGGCATGTAGAGCCTAGCAAAGATCTCAGAGGTCCTGAAGACATTATCAGAGAATTACCCAGATTGAGAGCACAGTAGTACAATGAAGAGAGGTGTTCTCACATCCCTCTCCTGCTACTGTGAAATGCTTCAGGAGAAGAAGTGGTGAGGAAGGAGGTCAACTCTGGATACCTTCTTCAAGAAGCCTATAGTTTCCAAGGAGGAAGAGGATGAGCCACAACCTGGCCCATCCTCCCACTCTGTTTCCCACCACTGCCCATGAAGGAGCAGCAGCATAGTAGGAGCAACAACAGATGGTGGTTAATCTTTTTTTTTTGTTCGTGTATGCGTGTTTATCTCCAAGGAGAAGGGATTGGAGTTGATGGCTGAAGCCGTGTAGGGGCCGAAGCCCAGTGTGGAGCAAGCTCCTGTTAAGGCTGGGTTGAGGCGCTGAAGCACCTCGTGTAACTGGCCGCCAAAGCGACCAGGGTGGGGGGCACGAACGCCCCCCCATTAGAGTGACTGCTTCCCCAGCCAAAAACCAATCTTGGGGAAAAGGGCTCAGCATGTCAAGTCCGAAAACCGGTCTCAACGCACCTAATCCCAGCCAGATAGGCAGGCCAAAGGCAAAAAGCACCCCTTGCCTTGCAAACTCCAAATGAAGGCACCGGTGGGTACATAACTTATTGTATTTCTTAAATGTCATCATCATTAAAAGCTATTTTTTATTTATAAAATGCTTTAATACATTTATCATATGTACAGTATCATTATTAAAGCTATTACTGATACCTCAAGCCCTCATATGTTGGTGATAGGTAAAAAATATTGTTTTGTATAGTGCTCCGATTACTGAGAAAGCATCCTGAGTATTATAAAAGGTATGCCTGTAGTATTATTTTATCACTGTTCCATTTAGGTAAAATAAACTACCTTTCTGTTTCTTGATTGAATAAAACTGATTATCAATGTTCTCTTTTTAAACTGAACTTGTGAGAAGTGACCAGAAAATGCAATTTTAATGTTTATTTTTTATTCCTTGTTTAAATAGCATTAACTTATTAAACATTATTTGTTTTCCAAGTGTTAGAGAAACTCAGTATGCTGAGTTTTGAATGCTTACCCCCACTGTAGTTCGTTGCAGTGCTGAAGTGTTGGTTATCGTAATTGTTTCTTTAATAGGACCTCCAGTAATTGTAATATGCAAATCCATTTTAATTAGGGCTGCTTTCGTTGCATAGGAAGCCAAAGCTTGAAGTACCATAATGGCCTCCTAAAAAAAAAAAGTAACAGATTTTAATTTTTAAAGATACTGTTTTGATAAAAATACTGATCACACAAAAAACAAAAACATCGATGTTTATGCAATGCAAGCTTTTAATGAGTTGTTCAAAGACATTTGAATTTGTAGTGCCCTGCTATAATAATTTGGTTACCTGTTGTTATTACAGGAGGTTAGTTTGTTGTAGTAAATGACAAATTAAAAAAGAAATAGAGGGAAATTGTTTATGTTAGTAGATAGTGCAGCCACATTTTGCAGCATGGCAGGTCTTCATCCTGGTTAGCATTGAATCAATGAGATTTTTTTATCATGCAATGTGAAAAGGTTGCTTTCAGATGATGATCCATCAATCAGATTCATGTTAGCATTTTGGGACCCAGGAAAAGAGTTTAATGTCTTGATTTCTCTTCCAGAATGATCATGAAATGTGTGGTGTGTAGTGCATCCTCCTGACGGATATGAGCATTAGATTTCTATATGCAAGGCTGATACAATGGTTGATACCTTCAAAATGGTAATGTATCTAACAAAATAGATGTCCTTTGGCAGACATCAGTTACAACTTTCCACCATGACAGATTGCAGCCAATATCATGACATTTTCACATCCACACTTGACCATACTGGAGACTTTCAACTCTAAATGCAGATGAGACCTCTAGAAATTAACTTCCGAAAGATAAAACTCATTGGATGCATGCAACCAATACTCAAAAGTCTTGCCAGTTATGTCCTTCATCTGGACCTGCCAAAAAATTGTATTCCTACTGTACAGAAGATGTCTTATTGTTAAATAGCCTCTGTAGCCAAGTCAACGGATAAAATTGCCCATTTTTCCATTCATTTCTGTTGCATGGGCAATTGTTAGAAAAATAATCTTGATGGTGAATGCAGATGTGGAAAGTAATGGCACATTCTTGTCTTGGTGTCTCTGTTAAAGGCCTTCCAGGTGGCTTTGCTGCAGCACTGACATTTGAATTGGTGAGCTTCTCAATAAAATTGGTCATAGATAGATAAGAAATTTAGAGATTTTTGATAATCCGTCAATGACTCAAGCCATACACTGAACAGCTTATAATTTGATACCCGGTAGGAGCAATATCATGGGATCCACCTACTTTTGGCATGGAGATAGTGCACACTGATTATGTGTCCATCTAGATAGCCAATATATGCATTTCAGCCAAATATACTTATTTGTGGGAATGATCTAATTTATATGGCAGTGCAGCATATCTTTTCATATGCCTAAACAGATCTTCATAACAAACATTAAGTAATTTTGCCAAAGTAATCCATTATTATTATTTAAAGTATAATAATACAAATAATAGTGGCTTCATCAAAGGCCAAACTTAATGTAAAGTTTCACTGTATATAATGTACATATTATGCAATAAACAGTATAAATCCTATTCTGCATCACATTCTAAGTGTGATTAACTTTTATGAAATTATAAGATTTTGTGTCACAGTATACTGTATGTATTCCTCTAGTATTCAAATAACAAAGTTAATAAAATACCAATTTAAATTTCTCAAATATCATAGATCTTTCACTAGTTTTACCCTGATAAAAATGTAATATTTATCCGTATGTTATGGACTTGCACTGCCATGCTCCAGGTTAGCAGGCAAATAAGAATAATGTACTTTTTTGAAAAGAAGACAGAACCTTCCTTTAGATTTAAAATAAATAAAGAATAAAAAACTACCATTGGTAACTTATAATGTTGTCTGACATTTAGAACTGGTCATCTATGAACATGTATATTGTATTTCAATGTTCAAGAATAAAATGACATCTATCTTTTTATGGCAAGAAAACTTCCTCAAATTCAAACATCTAATGAACCACCCCGTTTTTGTTTTTTTGTTTATAGCTCAAGGTTTGTCTTACATATACAGAAGAGCCTTGCTAGTCCAAACCTCAGTAATCTGGCATTCCACATCTGAATTTTAAAATGTTCACAGCACTCAACTGCATTGATTTGACCCTGACTCGAACTTTGCAAGTAGATCACAGTATTGTGCTATGTTCATTTATTCATTCGCACTGCTTTTGTCTGTGAATCGGGTTAGTGAGGTTTATTTAGCATGTGATTCAAGTGCATCATGTTTAATAAATAGACATATACTTCACTGGATTTTGAATCAAAGATTGAAGTTTTAAGAAAACTAGATAAAGGTAAACCACAACAAAATTGACTGAAGAATATGGTGTGGAACGGTAAACAATTGCAGGCTGCAAGAGAAACCTCATCCAAATTGAAGTTTGGTGCAGCAAAACCATTGAAAATGACATGTTAAAAAAGATATTTAAATTAAAAGACATGAGAATGAGAGTCAGGAAAAAAACTGTTCAGTGAGCCATTGATACAAGAGAAAGATCTTGTTAAATAAAATGTTAGCAGGTGAATAAATTTCCACAGCAAGTAATAAATGGTTTAATAGTTGTAAAGAAGACATGGAATATGTCAGTTAATAATATGCAGTGAAAAGTTATCAGCAGATCCAGTTGCAATCATTGAGTTTCATGAAAAGCTGGAGATAATAATTGACAAAGAACTCATGCCTGATCAGTTGTACAGCTGTGATAAAACAGGACTGGCTTTCAAATTCCCACCAACAAAAACACCACTGTGCTCATGTGTGGAAATGTCTCAGGCTTTCATAAGCTGCCACACTAAATGTAGTAAGCAAGTTGAGTAAATCTAAAGGATTTTTAAAATGTTAACATGAACAGAACAAAAAAAAAAAAAAACAATCCTGAATGGACTGATTATTGATTTAAGAATGGTTTGAAAATCACTTTAGGCTCAGTGTTTCCCATCATCTCAAAGCCAAAGGTCTGACTCGAAAAACCATTCTTATTTTGGATAATGCACCATCCAACTCATCTAAAACAGAGTCACGATATTGAAATAACAACAATGTTCCTACTGAAAAATGTAACTGCACTCTTGCAGCCCATGCAATTCTTGAGAAATTAAAGAACCATTATAGAAAGCACCCTCTATGTTTTCTCATCAGATGCTGATATCAGTGTTGTTGACCAACTAAAATCAATCAAAACGAAAGATGTGATTTATTGTTTGGTGACAGTTTGGAAAAACATTCCAGTTAGAGTCATAGTATAATCATAGAAAAAATTCTGACCGGAAGTAGAGGGTGACATCATGGACAACAACCTTGGACAAAGGGGAAACAATCACATATTTCTTTCCATATTCAAATCACCTGAGAATTGCAAAAATTTGAGCAAATAGGATGTAGAGCAGTGATTGACAGCAGACAATGCCTCAGTGTCAACTCTGTCAAGAGTTGACGGCCAAGCATGGCAGTAACACAGAAGGAAAATAAAAACAATGAGAAGAGCATTGAACATCACAAACCAAAAATATTGCATGGTAAAGTGACTGCCATCAAATATGTAGAATAGCTCAGAAAGCCACACTCACAGGTGTGATGTTTATTAAAAGGCAGAAAGACAGGCAGTCATCTCCACAGCAATGCAAAATGACATCTTTCTTCTTTTCCATCAACAATGGTGACTAGGTGTTCATAAAAAAAAAACTGAAAAATGATAAACCAACTTTTTCTTCAAAATTAAAAGTCTGTATTTCAAACTTGCTACTCTGAACAACATTCAGTCTCATTTAATTCAGATTAGCAAGGTTATACTTATTTAATAATCTGCTATAAATTTCAGAATATAAAAATCTCTATAAGAAACACTATTGTATTTATCACCTTTTAACTTGATGTAAAGTGTGGCAGAATTCCAATACTTTTAATACATACCTGGGTATTTCCATATCTTGGTGACAAACTAGTTTTCTCTATGAGGAAATTTGCAATTCGGTGACTGTATTCAATGTTTCCTAATTCTAGCTGTGCTAGAAGAGCATAAGCAGTCAACTCTGCATCTAACACTGATGCTCTTCTCCCAACATTGCTTAACTCCCAGTAACGAGTTCCATGCACTAAAAAAATTTTTTTTTAATTATAAAAAAGAAAATGGAGAGATTTTAAATAATGTGGAGAAAATGTTCACATACTGAAGCACTAAAAAAGACAATAAAATTATAATGACAAAATTTTTATTTATTGTTACACCATGGTAAAGGTAGACAGGCATAGATAGTATTGTCACTTAATGCATTCAGTTACCCACAAACAGCTATCATACAAGGTTTACCAATCCATCAATTACATTGCTAAGGTTACAACAAAATTAAAGATACAATGCTTTTGAAATAATGGAAGAAAGTTGGCCTTGCTCTATGAAAGACTGCAGTAAGCAAGTGTGAAGGTATCTCAAGCATCAAGTTGCAGAATATATGAAAGGCAGATCTTCACATAGCAACAAGACTGATAAATCCATGGAAAGTCACTTTCCAAAGTTTATAATAGGTTGGCAGCCCTAACTTGTGTGTGAATAAAGAAACACTAGCGCAGCCTAGTCCAAAGGTGGCAAAATTTACTATTGGAAGCTTTACATACACATTACTCTGTAACTCAACAATCTAGACTGTTCAACTCTGTGGATAAGTTTCAGGATGCAAAAAAAAAAAGAAATTGCTTGTTGACAGTGCCTACTCATACATCTATCTGAGAATAACAATGTCTGTATGCTTCATGAGAAACTATGAAGTTACAGTGGCACTGTGGATTTTAAAAAATGATTTCAAATCAAGATGCTTAGAGATGAATCTGATCTTGTTGCAGTTCAGTAGCAAAGCAAATGGTAGAGAATTTGTTATAATGTATTAATGACTGGGTTTCTATTGGGTTCTCAGTAATGGTGTCGAAAAAATTCTGGTTGGTACAGTTGACTTCTGTCACTTGACAATTAGCACCAGGTCAGTCAAATCCTGGGTATTGCTTAGCTTTGTTGGAGAACATTCCAAGAATTCTGCACTTCTCTCAGCATCACAATAACTTTGATAGATTTTCTTTTTCTCTCAATGCTGCTGGTAAAACTCAGTCTAAAAATAGTCTGCCATAGCAAGAGACAAGTTCTTACTTGACAGAAGATGTCATTCAGTTGTGTGTGATGGTATCTAGTCAACAAACGTTTACAAAATATGACTGGTAGCACTACAACTATATATTACAATCTTTGTGGATTGGTTCATCAATGTTTTGTTTATTGTCTTCACTAACAGCTCTGGCAGAGCATCCATTGTGGAGCATATTTTGCTTATTTCTCCACTTTTCACATAATTTACCCAGCATTTTACAGCCTGCAACATCAACACAATGTCCATACACTTTTAATACATGACAGTGAATTTCTTAGAAATTCAACTACTCTCCACGTAACACACATTGAACTGCGGTGGTGTTTGCGCTTCCACTCTGGTGAAAAAAACCAACAAATTTCACAGCAGCAGAACGTATAAAAGTATCTTGTGCATGATTTACATTACTGTGCTACTCTTTATAAAATAAATAGATGGCATCCCTTGTATATTTATCACAATCAACAACTCATTCAATTCTCTCTTCCCAATGAATAAATTGAATAAAAATATTTTTTTTTTAATTACTATTTACAATGAACTTATTTTGAATTTTTTTAAAAATTCAAATAAACTAATAACAGCATATAGAAGAACATAGATGGCACTTACCATTATCGTCTTTACTCCTGATCTGAAGCATTTTATTTGCAATATTTTTCTTAGGACTGTTAACACGGATCAGGGCATAAGTAATTAATGCTAGGGCATATGAATTTTCAAATTTTTCTAGATTGTCTTCCAAATAATGAACTGCAAGTTCTAGGTTTTCCCTGAAATCCTATATAGAAAAAATGGTAAAATTTACTGATAATTAAACAAAAAAACAAAAAAAAAACATACTTCCAATAAAAAGTTAAGCAATGCCACATGTTTTAGGAAATAAAAAGCAATCTGCAGAAGCAGTTGCTTTTATTTGGAAAAAGAATTAGATGAGATGCCTTAGTTACAGTTCAATAGATACTAAAGATGCTATCATTATATGGAGATGCACCTTTATCCTCAAATGTTACACCAAAAGAAGTCTGTGGACCATTCAATAAAATGAGCACTATCTACACTGCTGACACATGCCTTGCTGCCTCCTAAGAATTGAGAAAATAAATTTTTCGATACTGTGTCAGGGAGTTCTATCATATTTCTGCACCTGCCTGAGTCTCATAGGTTCTATGGGAGAAAAATTAAGAGATGCCATAGACAAAAATATATCTAATGTTTGAAGATTGTGATAGCCATAGTTCTGTGTGGTGTTGCATCATCAGCCTAAAACATTAAATTTTCTTCCTTGTGATGCTGAAAATGGTAAAACAAAAATCAAAATTTCATTCATGAAGTAGACCTGATTCAGGGTTCCTGGATTAACAATTAAAGATTTCCTAGAGTGGAGGCCATGTCAACTTCTACACGATGGCAGATAGCCTACATTATTATCAGTTAATAAGTTTGGCCATTTAACAAATTGCCTTTAGCATAGAAATTTGCCACAAGATTTTAGATGGTATTTGTAAAGTATTTACACCATAGAATCCTCAATTGAATGGCAAATGTGAATCTGTGTTTTTGTTCTAAGTTCAATAGTGCTCAGTCTTAGGTTTGATATTCCAAGCTGCCTGATTTTTCCTGTCTGACAAAGATCCAATTTCCCTATATACTGCCCAGAATTTGGCCACACAATTTAGCCAACTTTTTTCACATGCAATTTTGACTGATAAAAATATTTAACCATTTACTTGTATTCATTCACAATACATGCTGGTGGAAATTATGGCTGACCATGAAGGCAACAATCAATAGCTTTTTATTTTGATAAATGGTATGTGAGTTAAACCTTTTGAAATAAGCAGATTAAGAATACAACTATATATTTTCATTTGTTATATTTGTACTCAAATAAACATTTGGATGATTCTTAATTTTAAATCAGAAGCATATTTTGAATCTTAAAAACAATTTAAACAGTTTGAAAAATTTTGCTAGGTGAAGCATTCAATGAATTTGCAACAAGTTGGCTGAAAATGCACTTTCTAATATTTAACTGCTCTGTGCAAAGTTTTAGCCTATGATTTATTGGGACACAACCCTGGTCAACTATGAAATTGACCTGTCAATTTCCAGTCAGTCTAAGCTTCTATCAAGTCATCTAGAAAACTGCAATATAAATAAACAATCTTTTTTTTTAATATGTAAAATAAAAAAATCTGTGATTTAAAATTTTCTCAGATGAAAAAATGCAGATAAAAAGAGATTTTTAAAAATGAGATTTACAGAACAGGGCAGGTTAGAATAGTCGGCCATATGCTTATTTAATTTTACAAATGAGAATGAAAACCAGTAAGCCGGAAAAAAAATAGGGGATTACCAAATAAATAAAATATTTTTAAAAAAATCAATGACCTTTTATAAACTTGCTAACAGAAAAGATAAATAAATAAATAACCTTAAGAGAGTGGCACTGACATTCTGTCATGGAAATTACCACATAGGCAGTCATTGTAACTTTTCCTTTCACACCGCCCTGCAAGAGAAAACCAAAACAATGAACAAGTCTAATATCAATGCAAACATTAGCAAATAAAAGTCAATTCTTAAAATAGTGGCAGACTAAATTTTTTTATCTAAAACTTCATTAAACTTTGGTATATTAATAATATAAAGAATCTTTTCTATCAAATCATTAATGAATTTAATGTAGGTACAAATTATCTTTATTTATATTGATAAACAATTTCAAACCAGATGCCGAGTATTCTGCACCCCCACTATCAATTATATAGCCCTGACAAGTGAAATGCCCATCTGAATTTGTACCTAGCAGTAGAGAAGTTACAACTCAGATTTCTTACAAATATATTCACCAGCAAGTATTACATTCAAAACTTTATTTTTATGACAAAAATACTTAAAACATAGTAGATGCACCAGTAATTTAGCCATTGGTTATATGAAAGACAAACAGTTTCTTTAGTTTCAGTGCACTGAGAACTATAGCAGAAGCCACACGATTTTCCATAGAATTTAAGATAAATAAATAGATCCATTAATTTCATTTGGATCAACTATTTAAATTAAAAAAAAAAAAACATTGAGAAATTAAAATAAAAATTAATTACCATCATTTCAGAATGGATGACATATGCTGATTCTGTAAATGATCCATCGATTTCCTGTTTTGTAAAAAGCCAACGTATTCCATCACAAATAATATTGTCTTCTATTTTGTAAAACCGCTGAGACATACAAAATACTTTCATGACAAAAGCTGTTAGCCTGTAAAAAATGAAATTATTTTTCTTTGGTTAAATCTCCAACAGGAAATCAAATGGCATAATAATAATAATAATAATTAATAATAATAATAATAATAATAATAATAATAATAATAATAATAATATATAATAATAATAATAATAATAATAATAATAATAATAATAATAATAATAATAATAATAATAATAATAATAATAATAATAATAATAATAATAATAATAATAATAATAATAATAATAATAATAATAATAATAATAATAATAATAATAATAATAATAATAATAAAAAACAGTACAGTTCTCAAGGTAAACAAGCTTCATACTTATGAATTTAACAATCAGCAGATACTTAATAAGAAATATTCAATGAAAACACATTTTAATTTGCTTCTTGGAATGTAATCTTTCTTGCTATGATTGATTTAATTAATGTTTTCAACTATTATCCAAAATTCATCAAATTGTGCTTTTAAGTGAATACCAGATTCCACTTTATGACAAACTGAATTGAAATGCCAAGACCACTGAGATTAGATGGTTAGAATCATGTTATAAACTTTATAGAATCCAAAGCCACCTTGAAATTAGATTCATTACAAGCAAAGCTTGCAAAAGCCAGTTTAAAAAAAAAATTTATTTCAGGATTAAATGATTGCACTATAAAGTGAACTTTGAAATTCTATGTGGAGTTAGCAAAATTTGCCAATAAAATCTACCCATTCAGTTACTAACATATCAAACATCCTCATTCTTTCAGATAAATATTACGAAGGCTTAGTGATTATCTTTGGTTTAAGATTTCAAAACAAATAAACCAGAAGTAATGCTTATTAGCTACTCTGAAATAAAATTACCCTTCATAATATACTTTTAAAAAATTTCTTTTAGTAAATAAGTAAAGTATAAATACGCTGAATACTATTGATTTCGTTTCTTGTTATTCTTAAAATGGAAAATTGTGCTATAATTGTTTATTTCTTCAATATCATAAACACAGATTATTAAAATTAGGTTTTCCTCTTAATCTTAGATAAATATGCAAGAAAGACATAAAAATGTTGATCTTCCTAAGTCTTTTCATGCAGTTTTCTACAATGTTCTTTATGGCATATCTTATCTCCTGATAGTAACTATCTCAAATAACACCTAACTTTTAATAAGCATCAGATTTTTTCTGTATTATTGGAAAGAAACCAAAAACAATTATACCTAAAAAAATCAATAGTCAAAGAAAACAACCTCATAATAATATTTTTGAATATATAACAAGTATAAAGTCAAAGCCATTTATAACAAACTAGCTGGGTACCCAGTGCTGCACGGGGACAAAACGGCTTTAGGCCAGCGAGTGGTAACTCAAAAGTTTGCCCACATTCTGAAGCATTACACGCAAAATCTGGACCTCTAAGTACAATTCAGCCGTGAAAGAGTAACAAACCAACACACAAACACTTGAAAATATGTACCAGATTTGTTAGATGCTAAAAATTATTTCATTAAACATATTTGTGCAAGCGTAAAAAATGAAATATGAACCTGTCATCTCTGTGAATAACTTTTCCTCATAGGAATAAAACAGGATGAGTAAGTAAAAGCAACAAAAAATCTTAACTATCCACATTTTAAACGAATAAAAATGTGTGCTCAATATATTAAAATTAAAAGTAATGAAAATTAATTTTGTTTTACCTATGAAGGAAGCACTTTCTTTTCTTGCTAGTAATCATGAGTAGGATAATACACAATCAGCTTGGGTTGTAAAGAAATATGGTGTTATTTCAAGTCTGACTTCAAATCTTGATGTTTTCTGATCTAATGGTGAACTACTTACTGAGTCCATGTTTATTATAATTTTAGTCTGAATTTCGCCATGTTGATTGTTGATGATATAACACTGCTGCTCATTAATCATGTAGGATACAAATCAATCAGTATATAGATACCATTAAACTTCCTTTTCATCAATTAAACAAAAACAAATAAATCACTGGCATCCTTTTAAATCAAGGGCTGGTTTAAATTATATTACTTCTTTTAATAGGTATCCTATATAAAGACAGCCTAGACCCTCCTTCCCCATCGGTATGGTTAACAGAACTGGTTAATATTTTCCAATGTGGAGAGTAAAGGTTTATATATTTAATTTGAAAAATTACAACTTTTACCAGTATGATAATTAACTACTTGTTTGTTTGTTTTTGCTATGATTAAATCTTAACTTTTGTTCATTTTAAAGGTATAAATTACATCCAGGTTATGAACCCACATAAAATAACTGAAGAATCGAACAAACTTGAAAACAAAATTATAATAGAGGTTTTTGTCATAAGTGGGTCTAACCATATATACACTGTAGCAAAAATTACCCCAAAAAATCCAAAGGTTATCATGAATCCACAAAACTAGTATCACATTTAACACTACAATTTACTTTTAGTGCATAATGAGTTCCTTTTTTGGAATCCTCCCCAACACTAAGACCACAACTCTTTTCAGTTTATCTAGATTTGAGATGATTGTGAATATAGGGGAGCCAAATTCCTCATTAATTTTAATATGCTGCATGTGCCAAACATTTTGGTATTTAAGCAGGACTGCATTACTAGATTGGTTATTATTTTATGCTGATTGATAGAGAATGGTGCAACACCAAGAGAAGAAACATTTGATAGTGACAGAACTATTCCCAATTGGCTGGTATGAAGAGACTAGCAACTCAACATCATGTTGCAGATGACCTTGGAGTAAACCAAAAAAGTCATTTCTAGGAAATGCATTCAGCATCAAAACCTTGTTAACATTGCTAGACAACATGATGGAAGTCAATTCAAGGTGATAATACATCTCCAGGATCAATTCTTGAACATGCTAGCCAAAAAATTGTTTCTGGACAGTTGAAATCTAAAACAAATTTGACAGGCATAAACGTCATAAAATATAATCTGCTTGAGCTAATGGTCTGCTGGAGCCATTGAAATGCATGGCATTCTTGGGCTGTAAGTTATCAAGAACAACTCATTGTTCATGATTGCATTCAGAATTTATAGATTGACATTCCTGAGTAGGAAATAGGCAAGAAGGTAGTTTTAAAGATGCTGTTGCTGCACATGACTACAATGGAGATGACTCACTGTTGGTGTGAGGAGGGATTAGCTGGATTGGTGAAACTAACTTCCATCTGCTCCAGAATGACACTATGACAGTTTTAAGGTACATAGATGAGATTTTGATGTTCACATGAGACCACATGCAGGTGTTATTGGGGATGATAACACCTGTACACATTGTGCCAGTGAAGTCAACAGGAAGAGGAGAACAATCATCTGCACGAATTAGCCAGCTCATTCTCCAGACCTCAATCCAAACAAATATGCTTGACATGCTTACAGTGGTTATTGCAAAATTTCCTGTGCACCCAGTGGTGGAAATGGGGAAAATTTACTCCTGGAATGTTATTTTCAAATATTATACAGAGGGTTATGGTAACTTTATGAACGGGTATTTTATTTATAGTTACAAAATTATGTCATATAAGTACTTACATAACTTTCCATTAATATTGGTTAGGTGAATCCTCACTCTGTTCTTCACAACCATGACATGCAGTATAGTTTGCACTTTTTTGAATTTGTGGATGGGTTGGGGTCAAATGTGTGTAAAGTTGGTGCATTACAAATTTGAGGTCACTCCAGTTGGGAGAAGAATCCTCAGTTGAGTTGGGTGGCTTGAAAGATCTCTTCCCAGAGAGAGCTAAAGATGATGACACTCTCTCTCCAATCCAAGAGCTGCTGACTGACTTCTGGTCAGCAAAATCAGTGAGGGAGGGATGGCTTCATGTACAAAAATTGATACTACTGTCCCTATAATAAAGTACTCCAACTCGGGCACAAGAGAGGATAATCATTCAACGAAAATTTTTCTGAGTAATTATTTTACTCTTGGAACAGCATTCCAGTGCATTCTGGACTGTTTCCACTAGTGTGTGTGTGCCACAAATCTTGCAAAAACTAGGAGACACCCTCATACAAGACACTGACTGCCTTGCTGAACAGGAATTTGGCAGTGGAGCAAAATATCAGATTTTGGATTCTGCCTTGATACATAAAAATCTTATTTTTGAGGAATATCTTAGCTGTAGTGTCAATATTTAATACTATGGCTGACATTCGTGAACATTAGTTTTTCTTTTATATATGACGCTGCTTTTCTTTTGGTACTTAACAATGTTATTATGTCAATACTATACCTTTTCATTCTTAGCAAATTTTTATTACATATTATTTTTGCAATATTTACCATGTGCTGGATGAACGTTTAGAAAATGCTGAAAATGAACCATCAGTTTTCCTAAAAGTGAGTTCTCGTGTATAGCCTGTAATACAAAATTAAGGTACTTTTAAATAAAAACAAAACAGACATTTCTTTTTTGCCTTTTAAACAATACTTTAGATGATAAAATTATCCGAGAGTAATTTACAGATTTTAACTATCAATTTTTTTTTTAAGATGTCTAGCCCTTATATTTTCCCCCTTAAGTAATGCAAATGTTTTCAGAAATTTTCAGAATTTAAGTCCTCTTGTTCTCAGTAAATGGTTGTGTTTACTTTGCTAAAGAGTAAGAGAAATTTTTATTGTCAGTGATGCAGAGTCTACTGATCATTTTTGATCTACAGCAAGTCAGAAAATACATTGCCCTGCCATAATACTTTGGTCACTTGTTATTAAAATATATTATTTTATTATGGAATATGACAAATAAAGACAAACAATAGAGTTAAATCCTTTATGGTAGCATGAATCAAGGTATTAAGCTTCTTCCCTGAGTACCCCAAAGACCTGATATGAATCTAATCAAGGACTTGTGGAAGCTTCTGGATCATCAGCTGAGAGCAAACTGTCCATACCCAGCCAATATGAAGGAATTAAAGGGAGCTCTCACATGGATATGGGAAAACCTTGAGTAGACTGTGAAACAAAATCTCATCAAGTGAATGCCAAACAGGGTAGAGGATTTATTGGGCTGTGAAAGTTTCATGGGGCATAGTTGTTTTTCAAAGAAGTTTTGGTGTTGAAATCCATGATATTTTTTTGGACACTTAGATTTTTAACAATTTACCAGACTATAGACTTTTAAGACAGTCAAACTAAAATACAAAGTTTTTTTGGTTTGCATAAAAACAAAATTAGATTTAATTTCTGCAGTCCTCATGACAAAAGTAACATAACTATTACCAATACTGGTGCATACACCAGACACTGCTGCTAAACATTTCAATGCATCATTTCTCAGGAGTGCACATAGTGCTTATCATTGTCTCAGAGTTGTTACAAAAAACAATCTTAGTTTCAGTTTTTATACAACAACAGAGTTGACTTTCTTTGATGTTAGGAGTATATTTGTATTAAAAGCAAATGTACATCTGTTTGAAGACTATGTTGGTATAGAATCAAAAGAAGTTATGCATGGATGCAACATCAATGACAAAATACGCAAGATAAAGTTTAAAATGGATATGCTTCTCAGGTTAATATACCATGCATTCTGAACTTTATGTTTATTAAAAGTATATTCATTCCAGGTTACATTTGTCCCATCCTGGTTTTCTTAACTTTATTTTCTCTCTGATGTTAACCTTTATCTGCCAATTCAAGATATTACTCTTTATAATAAGAGACTTGATGCTACAAATCAGAGAAATAAATTAAAGAAACACTAATTAGGAGAAACACTGATGTGATATTTTACTCTCTAAAACACTTTGAAAGGAATTGTCTAATTTGAAAAATAGAAAAAATCTTAAAACAAAAAGACTTAATACTTGCCAGCTCTAATGATTTTCAGAGCTTTCTTTTCCACATCAGGGGTGATTAAATGAACTGCTTTTAAGTAATGGTGGGCAAAAACCGTTGGTGCATAATAGATCATTGTTTGTTCTCCACAACCAAGAGGCATTCTCATTATACTTGCCACTCCTGGTATTGTTGCATCAGCAGTGGTTCCCAAAAGATTACCTTTAAAAAAGAGAGAGAGAACAGTTGACATTTTTATACTTGACTAAGTGCAAACAGGAACTACAGTTGTGTTTTTTTTTTTTAATTGGGGAATCAAACCAGCAGTGAATAATGCAATACTGCCATCTTTAATGGCCAGACACTACATGACCAGCCTAGATGGGTAGCACCAAATGAAATAAGAGTTGCAAGCTATATTCCCTCTCCTTTCCACATCCAGCATTTTGAAAATTTTAAAAAATGATATTTTGCGTGCTTACAGAAAAGACTTTACTTCATTCAGTTTTATTACAACATACCACAAAACAGAGCTCAAATATGTTGTTCTAGCAATAACCACGATTTTAAACATATTTACTAATATTCAATCTACCCTTTCTTGTTTTGTAGCTGTGATAAATAATATTTAACATAATAAAACTTGGAAGAGTTTGAAGATGAGCAGTGTGGTTATGTTCATTTAGCTTTTTTAAAGTTTCTTTTTAAACCACAAAATGCAACAAAGACAAAAAATGCTGAAAAAATTTTAAAGCAAACCAATCATTATAAAAAAATCAATGAAATGCAGACATTTCAGTTAAGCGGTGCTAGTCTGTTTTCCTTAAAATGGAGTATGTCAAGTGTGCACCTGCTAAAGAAAACAGCCCAAAATAAAACTAAAATCTGCCTGATGTGTCAGGTAAAGGTTTAATAAATTAATGCATTATATAAAAAAATAAGAATATGCATAAATTATTTTCCTCTTCCTTTATAGACTTTAAAAATAATTATATGTATTCAAAAGGATTCTCTAAAGCAGTTTCAAATTATTTTTACCAAAATCTTACATATGAAGTCACTTCAATGACCACTTTAATTTTAAACTATATATAAAATGTTAATTTGTTTGTAATAAACTGTAATCAACAGTACAGCAGGAGAGTTTGGGAAATGGGGAATACTAGAGAGAGAGATAAAAAATGCTGTGAAGAAATAAAATTAACATGAGCTGCTGATGTTTTTATTATGCCATACCAACCAAAAATAGAATTTTGGAAAATCCCTAAACACAGACACTTTTGACAATCATGCTTTACCATCAATCTGGACAAAAGTTTTCAGGAAAGTCTGATAAGATTCCAGATTTATTTAAATTGTATATTCTGAATGTGAAGCTTTAGAGGTATGCATCATTTGTTCTATAAGTAATACATTTTCTAATTATGTTTCTTTGCTAAGAAATTTTTTAAAAAAGATTACATAAAATGTAGCCCAACAGAAGATTTTTCTTTTTACTGTTTGAGTGTTTAGTTAGAGGAATATAAACACAGATGATGCCTTTTCAAAGTTTATATTGGTAAATTTCAAACTACTATATAAATGAATATCCTAGATTTTAATTTAAGAGTTTTATAAAGAGCTGATTAAGTAAAAAAAAAATCAGGCAAAGGAAAGATTAGGATTAGCATATCTGGCAAATTACTAGCCATGTTAGCCTTGCTTTTAAAATTATTATTAATATTTAATTCACAGACTAAATTATCTCTCTCAGTTTCACAGTATTCTTTTTTTAATAGATTTAAATAATACATTTTGATCATTTTAATGGATACAATGAAGAAAAAGTTTTGTTCCTTCATGAGAATATTAAAATAAAAAAATGTTATGCTTTTACAAATGCTGAATTAATGTTAAAATTTTTATTAAATATATCATAATCTAATGTTAACATTTCTACTGTTGCTAGAATTAAAAATTTTTAAAAAGTATACATTAAGTTCTTACCAACTATTCCAAGACTGGCATGCTCAGTTGCAGGAATTGCATCTGTTGGGGTGTGTAGTTTTATAACTGTAAATTGCCTTTCTTTAAAGTTAATCATACCTGTTTTTTTTTTTTTCAAAAAAGAATGTTTTGTAAAAAAGAGTACAATACATATTATGTTAAAATATAAAATGACATTTTTTTTATTGTGAAGTCCTAAAATTATAATGCATTTGATTGCCCATAAATCTATCATCTGAACTATATGATATTGAATTTTACACTCATGCAAATGTCTTCATTATACACATACATGTTTGTAATTATTTTCCTTTTGCTTCAAACAGCACACACTTAAAATTGCCTCTGCAAATTATGGAAAAATTCTATGGAACAAGTTCTGTCAGTGATGCCCCATGGAGTTACCATTCAAGAATATGCTAAATGAAGGAAATGAATGAGCATTAGCTGGAGCTTTTGTAGCCAGTCTAAAAAAGTCAGTTGATGAGCATCTAGAAAGTTACACATATCCAGATCAATGCCTTCAATGGATAATGAATGAACTAAAACCTTACCATGCTTTGAAGGAAGATGATCCCAACAGACACCTCAAATTCTTCCAGATTTTTCTGCGTCAGTGTATAAATGAGGAAAATTTCTGACACAAAATTTTTTTTTGACTGATGCAATAAACTTTATATCACGAATGAAAAAATTGAATATAGATGATGTTCCTGTCTGGGGAGGAATTTTGCCATAAGAAATATTGTAGATCCAATTTTCTTTGATGTGATTGTAACAGCAGGCCAGGCACACCTTAAATCATTTGAAGAAGTGTTGTAGCAGCAAAATTATGAAGCAACTCACTTTCACTTGGATGTGTCAATTTTATATCAGACACTGGCAGATAATTCTCAGTATAGAGTAACATCAGAGAAAATTTCTTTAGCAAGTCTTAGAGAGTTCATTATTAATGAATTCAAAACACTGAACACTGACTATGCAAAGCTATTTGTTACTTAATACCTGAACGGTACCAAGAATGTATCAATAAAAGTGGTGCACGATTTGAACATTAGCATTGAACTCCTGTGTACAAACTATGTTTTAATGTTTTATTGCTTCATACTTATAACAAAAATGATTTAAATTTGTGCTCTTACTTCTATGAGAGAGCAACTTATAAGCTATCCTGTATACAGGATACATTTAAATTATTATTTGTTCCTTTATATTTATAAGAAAATCTAAAATACTATGACAAACATTTGTTCAGAGGTAAAATGGATCAAAATGATTATACAAATATAATTTTAAATAAAATACAGAGTGGGCCACTTGAAAGTAACATAGAACCCTGCAATTATGACAGGGCTGAAATATGTGATGACCTCATAACATATGTTGGAAATGACATTTCTGTGCCCTCCAAATCATATTCCTAGACACCTTGCATTGTTTGCCAGGCATAACTGCAGTTATGACAGTAGAAATGCCATCCTTAAATGCACAGATTTAACAGGGATTGTTCCTGTAAACTTTTGACTTTGATTTTACAGCCAAAAGCCTTCATTCACTGCTTCTTCCTCACCAAAAACTCCATAGACAAGAGCAAGAATTTTCAATGCATGTGCCACAGCTCCATCTTAATTAAAATAACCATAGGCTCTTTAATTCTCTGTTAGATTAAATATGGATCTAATGTATCATTCACAATCTATGATGTCTGCAAAACATATGGGTCTCTCAATCCATGAACCTAACACCACACACCAACCTTTTTCCATCATGTAAGAGGGCTGGGAAGTTTATGTCAATGGGGCTATTTTCAACCAAAATAGTTTTGTAGTAGAAGTTTCTGGTACACAAGGTGGTTTATGGGTTAGCTCTTGACTGGCTAGCACCTGGATCACTGCTCAAAAAGTGTACCCAAGTAACTTGTTTGGCCACCAAGGCTGATTACTGCACACCTTTTTCTACTAGCTCAACGCCCCAAAGTCAGGACAGGGTTTGCCACAAAAAAAAAAAAAAATACAAGAGGAAAAGCTAACACAGCACAGCCAATCTGTTACTGACCAATCATACTGAAATACTATCTACGTTGAGTTTAAATTCCAGAGTTTTAAATTATAAACACTTGTCATTATTCTGACATTATGATTCCAAACTGAAATAATATACAATATAATTAAAGTTTTCTTCAGTAAACCTTGTGTGTAAATATTAAGCCACTGAAGATCAGGAAGTAAGGTGAAAATATTTTGTTCAAATTACGTTGTCTAAAAGCCAAATCAACAATCCTTATGTATTCATAACTTTCACTTTTTGTTCAAAACATTCGAGAAAATGAAAAATTAGCACAAAATATTCGCAGCCCAAATTGAAGAAAAAAGGGACTTGAGGAATTAGGTGCAAGCATAGATAAGGAATATCTTAAACATACACTGATTATGACATATTTTAATATTTTATCAAATTTTAATCTACTTACCATCATTACTTTTACAGCACTTCAGAAAGACTTCTCGACAGATTTCAGCTTTATTTGAGAGTTTTTTTACTCTTTCGTCACACTGATCTTTAATCATTTCTCCTTGCTTGCAACATTCTTGCAAAAATACGTCTAGAATAAAGTTTTTAAAAAAAGCAAAAAGGAACAACCAATTAAGGTAATTTATGAAGAAATAAATATTCTGAACTTAGTTCTAGATTGTTGTAACAATTGTTTGAGATTTATTTATTCACTTCTAAAAATTGCATTCTTCTGCATAGTAAACACTAGAAAAAATGTCCAATGACATTAAAGTAGATTTTTATTCATAAATCTTACAGTTTGGTTATTCACTGATAAAAAAATAAGGATATTGTAATATGAAATGTATGAATTTATTGAGGATAAAACATTTGCACACAATTCTAAACAGACCATAAAGTTTGAAATAAGGTTCATTTTGTGCTATATCTGGACACTGTTCAATACTTTAGTAATCTCATAAACAATGAATAGGTGACCTACACAATCTAAAGTCACATGACCTTTAGTATGTATGTATGATCACCCCTGTTTTGCACTACAGCACTGCATCTGCATCCCATACTGTTTACAAGATCTATGCAATAATAAATTTATATGCAATATTTTGATTGGTGAGAGCAGAATTGTTGTCTTCAGAGAATGAGAAAGTGCACGTTAGATAAAACAAACAATAAAGCCTTCTTGTCTACAATATCAGATCCTGGTATTAGCAGTGTCAGCATGTTCTCTTCTGAAAATGTTAATAATTAAATTAAAATCAATTTTAAAAATCCAACTCTCTCTTTTTTTTTTTTACAAAATTTAATGTTGTCTTCCATACAGATACCATAAAAACTACTGCTTGTTTATATCGTTTTATGGATTACTATAGCCAATATGATTAGTAAAAAATTAAAACTTGCTTTATATCCAGAAAAACTATTACGAGTAACTATCGTAAGATGTTAGTAAACAGGTGAAAAGCTAGGGGTAACATAGGTTACATTATCTTTATCCAAATTTCAGCAATTCTGCTTGAAAACACATTCATATACGAGGTCTGTCCATAAAGAAACCAAACTTTTAAAACAACTCACAAATGCAGTGCTGTGTATTGGTGACCTTGACCTTCAGTCTAATAATAGCCGCATCACGCCATGTCAGTTAGTCATCGATCTACACACGCCAGAGTGAACGTATGTTTAGTGCACTTGGCAATTTGAACAATGAAGGATCTTGAAGAGCAACGTGTTTCTGTGAAATTCTGTTTCAAATTGGGAAAAACTTTTACAGAGACTTTTCTAATGTTGCAACAGGCCTATGGGGAAGGATTGTTTGAGCCGTACGCAATGTCATGAGTGGTACCAACATTTCAAATTGGGAAAAACATCCACCGAAGACAATCCCAAATCTGGATGACCTTCCACAAGAACGGATGACGGTCACATTGAGAAAGTGTGTGCTGTGATCTGTGGAAATCGTCACCTGACTGTCCGTGAAGTTTCCGGAGAAGTAGGCATCTGTAAAAGTTCGTGCCACATGATTTTAAAAGAAAAATTGAACATGCATCGTGTAGCCGCAAAATTTGGGCCGTGTCTGCTGACAGATGAACAAAAATAGAACCGAGTCACATTCAGTCAGGAGCTGTTTGATCGTTCGAATGCTGATGAAAGCTTTCTGAAAAGTGTCATAACAGGTGACGAAACGTGGGTGTACAGCTATGATGTCAAAACAAAAAGGCAGTCGTCGCAGTGGTTTGGATCATCATCGCCGCGACCAAAAACAGCACATCAGAGTCACTCAAATGTGAAGGTGATGTTGATCATCTTTTTTGATTGAAGGGCATCGTTCATCATGAGTTTGTTCCACGTGGTCAGACGATCAATAAAGAGTTTTACTTGGACGTCCTGAGGCAGTTGAGAGAGGCAGTGTGAAGGTGGCGGCCTGAGGCATGGAAAAACAAAACCTGGATGCTGCACCAGGAAAATGCACCTGCTCATGTGTCATTCCTTACCCGTGACTTTTTGGCAAAGCACGAGACGACTCTCATCCCCCAGCCCCCATACTCTCCGGATTTGGCCCCTGTGGACTTTTTGTTGTTCCCAAAGTTGAAATCCACCTTGAAAGGTCACCGATTTCAGATGATAGAAGAGACCAAAGAAAATTCGCTACAAGAACTGTGCACTATCCCTGAAAATGCATTCCAGGATGCATTCTAAAAACTGGAAAAAACGTTGGGAGCGAGCGATGTATCAACAACGGAGGGAACTATTTTGAAGGAGACAAGTCTGATTAAATTGAAAGTAAAGTAATAGATTTGTTTTTTTAAAAAGTTTGGTTTCTTTTTCGACAGACCCCGTACATACGTACTTTGTGAAACTGTTAAGTCTTCATCTTGAAATCCAGAAAAATCTTTCTGCATTACCTGGCTAGGATCTAAGACGACTAGTTTTGAATGAGATACAGTGACTCCTTCTGCCTATCAAAAACATAAGTAAGTAGATAAATGAATAAATAACAGTAAACTCACATTTAAGAAGAAAAAACACTTTTCAAAACATTCATGGCTTTATTTAAAAAGAATTTAATCTATATACATTAAAAGTTTTGTTATCCAGCATCCATGAGTCCTGAGAGGTGGCAGTTAATCGAGAATTATACTAACCCAGTCAATTGGACTTTATTTTACTTAAATCTGGAAGTACTCACCTCAGCATCTGCTAAAGTTGAAGTTGGTAAACATCGCCAGACTGGGCCAGTTTTATCAGCGTTGTATATTTGACCTGGTGACAAATCATGGCCAACAACTAACTTAGAGAAGAACTCACAATACTTTTTGGCAGCTTTCAGAGTTCTTCTCACCTGATACATCAAGACGTCTTATTCCATGACACCTTAAAACAGGAAGGCCACCCATTGGAAAAGGCACACAGTTCAGTGAGTCCCATTTGCTTGTAAAAGTCTTTCACCTTTTCATTGAGCACAGGCCTGGAGATTATTGGGGCACCCTCACAGCACAGACTAGTTGTATAGAACAGTATCAAGCTCTTCAATCTTAGGTTTACAGAGTACAGCACAGTTCCATGGATTTCTCAGTTTCCAAACTTGCATAAAACCCCATTAACTTATCTTTTTGCTCCTTAATGTTGTAGATGGTAGAGGAGCCAATGCAATTTCTCTCATTACATTATTCCTATTTTCACCTATCGAAAGTCTCTTGCATATGTCTATCTTCTGACTTATCGTTAACTAGTCGCTTCCTCTTTCACCTTTACTTGTTGATGGTTTATTTGGTGCCGTGTTGAGTGGGTGCATTGATCGTCAAACAACTTTTACTATAAGCAGACATAATGGCAGTCATGGAGAACAGCAGCATCAATTCGTCATAGCGCTTACATACCATTGCTACCTTCTTTGATTTTAGCAAGGCGTATGATCGAGTATGGCGTATAGGTTTGCTGCAGAGAATGTTGAGGTTCGGCATGCCCCAATGCTTCGTCAAGTGGTTAAATGCCTGGCTTACAAATCATCTCGCCAGAGTGCAGATAAACAGAACGGTCAGTCGTAGCCACAATTTCAAAGAAGGCCTCCTGCAAGGGTCAGTTCTCTCCCCTCTCTTGTTCATCATATACATCAACGACCTGTTAGGTAAATTCGAAAACACTATGCTAGTCTCTGCCTATGCTGATGATTTAGCCATCACCTACAGTGGTCGAAACAAGGAGGAGATTGCCAGCAGACTCCTAAAAGAGGTAGATAAAGTAGTCTCGTGGAGCGCGGATGCCTGTCTTGCACTTAATACCGCCAAGTGCGAAGTCGCTTTTTTTAGCCTAGCTATCTCAGAAGTAACATGGCAGCCAACCATCAAAATTGGTGGTTCTGGTCTGTCTTGTAACACAAATCCAACCTTTTTGGGAGTCAGCTACAATAGATAATTGACTTTTGGTGAACACGTCCGTAAAATCTGTCAGACAATGCAGCATCACACTGATCTTCTCCGCGACCTCAGATGGACAATGTGGGGTTGGCAGCCAGTGGAATGCAGGACGGTCTACATTGCTATGCAACGCAGCATCGCCAAGTATGCCGCACCAGCCTGGACCCCCTGGATCTCTGCCACAAATCTTCAGAAACTGGAGCAAGCATAACTCGAAGCCGCCCAGGCTGTCACCGGCCATGTTCGATCTACCCCCGTCGAGGCCATCATTCACGAAGCCCAACTCCCCCCGTTATCCTCACGCTACTGCGCCATTTCTCTCCAAAAAGCTGATGAGTGGGCTCATCTTAAGCCAACAGATGACCGGCGTCTCCTTCTATATAATAACGTCAGGCAGCATCTCAGGCGGGACGACTGGCGCCACTCAACTATCCCCATGCTTCTTAACCTTAATCTTATCCCCCAATCAGATGATCTCAACTTTTTAACCCCCCTCCCTCCCTGGAGTTTGCCACCACCTATACCCTCCACAAAAACTCCTATTCTTAAATCTGTGCCTCTTATCACCCAACTAGAATCCTCGCTTCGAACTATATCCTCCCTTGGGCCTACTGACCTCCAAATATACACTGATGGCTCAGCAACTGATGGATTCCAGAACGGAGGAGCAGGACTAGTGATTTTCCAGGCCGAGCAACCCACATACCAATGGCACGCCCCGACTGGCCAATACAGCAGCTCCTTTCATTCCAAAAAGGTAGTGTTTGCGGAGGCCATTTCCTGGCTACACCAGCATCACAAATGGACCTTGGTCTCTATCATCTGCGACTGTAAATCACTAGTCAAGGCGGTGGTATCCCCTACCCAACCGATCCAATAATCATAACACTCCAGGAAAAAGCCGCCGAAATATCAGTGAATAAGCGTCTTCAAATCATATGGGTCTCTGGCCATTGCAACCTTCTCGGCAATGATTTAACAGATGAACAGGCCACATTAGGCGCAACCCTCCCCCAGCCCGCCACCCAAACAGACACTTCAATCCGTCAGGCCCTTATTCGTCACGAATTTCCACCCCCCCTTAAACACCCTCGTTTTATCCAACTTTATACCCAAATGCCCAACGAGTCAGAGGAGGCACGTTTGGCAAAGGCAGATCGAACCGATCTGATCCGCTTCTGCTTGGGTCACCACCCTGCACTCCGTCGATGGCTATTCCTCATGGGAAAAAGTGACAGAGTTTGTTGTCAACTATGTGAAGAGGAAGAAGAATCAGCAGAACATCTCTGGCTACGGTGCACAGCTCTAATGTGTGAACGTCATCATCACCAACTGGGCTCTTCTCTCGACGAATTGGTGCGCCTCCCACATGCAGCATTGGCGCTTCTGAGGGTAATCCTCAGGTGCCTGAGGTGACTAAACAACAACAGCAGCAGCATCACCAATTACACCTGGTGCCGGATAACATCTATCTGGATGATGGTTATCAAGATAATGATCTTAATTGTGATTTTTCAAAATACTAGACAAGCAAGCTTTTACTGAAACTACAGAAAACCATTAGATTAAAAATAAATTTTTCATTCAACCAAATAAAATTGATTTACCATAAGCTTTTAAATAAGTGAGTGTTCTTGCATACAGTTTGAGATATGAACTCACATACATGTTTCAGAGGTTCCTTGAGAGAACTTAAAAACAAAGTTTTACTTACCTCAACAAGCAAATCACGCTTTATTTCTATTATAAAGAAAAGTGTTTCCAATACAAAAGTCAGGGTCATCTGTCCTTGTTTCAGGGGTACCATATAAAATGTGGTTGAAATGCCGTCATTTACAGGAATAGACTTTCTCATTAATCTTATTTTCTTGTTTGGTCTGGCTGGTGAACATAGCCCCTCTTTTCCATGAATTGATAGTTGTACCTAATAAGAAAATAAATAATTATATACGAATATATAGTAAACCTAATACATTCTAAGGTACACACAGGGTGTATTTTTTAAAAAAAGCATAAAAACTTGGAATTAGCTGAAGCTAACAAGCAAGAAAGCTTGTCATTACTCTTGGCTGAAATAGTACTTTGTGGGAGGCTGAATCCTTCAAAGACAGTGGATTAATTTAGGTTGCCAGCATAGTGAGTGAAGCCATCAGAGTCCATACTAAAACTCTTTATTTTTAGGGGTGGAAGAAGATTGGAGTGTCTGGATGAAACATACCCATGTGGCCAGATGGTGGAGAGAGAGAGAGAAAGGACAGTCCAATAGGTTTACCATTGAACTACTACATCACCCATTTATATATATATATTATGAAGCTGCAATTGTGTGACGGATTCATTTTTGTAGCACAAAACATCATGAACAATTTCACAAATCACAGTATTAAATTAGTATTAGTAATATGAACAAATATGTATACTTTTGGAACAGTACAGAAATCACTTTGAGCAGGGACTAACAGACCCCACAAATTAGATATGATATCAGCAAACTTTTTCTGGCCACAGAGCTCCATCTTCTCTTCCAAACATCTTTCTCTTAGAACTAAATCACATCAACAACTCATCAGCATGTTTATCAACCATACTTGTTTTCTTATCAAAGATGGTAACAAGAAATGGTTGCTACTGGATAAATGACGTATGTTTTTGGGGATGCTAGAATTATATAAGTAATATGAATGAAAGAGAGAAAAAAGCTTCTTTACATATTAAACAATTGCAATTTAATTTTCATACATTTTTATAATTAATCTAATATGTTTTTATCTAAAATTAGAGCTCTGCTAGAAGAAAATGAAGTAATATTTATTGTGGCACACATGCACACTTTAAGGTCATAGCAGAAAGCATCACTCCGCATACCGCCACACGAAAGGATGAAATGTGTGGGGGTATGGATGCAATGAAAGTTTGTATGATAACATGGTCCAGATTTGCCAAAAGTTCAGTCAGTTTTTCCTTTAGATATGTCACTGATGTGGGAGGAGATCGTGTTGCTTTTCAAAGATGGCGATCAAGGTGATCCCAAATGTTTAATCAGGGTGCCTGGGAAAGAACTAACAGCCCCCTCTCTTTCATAGGGTAGAGGTTGAGGTGGTGTGACAAGTGGCATGATCTTCTTGCAATAAATGTTTTGAACTGCAAAACCCTTTGTTGGAAAAGCAGCATCAGATGTTTATCAAGAATGGTCATACGTGCAACAGAATTCAGATGTCCCTCAATGAACACCAGGTTATCTCCCGCATCCCAAATCACTAAAACCATCGAGTTGAACTGCAGGCCTCCTGAAATGCTTGACTGGTCTTTCTCCACACCCATGTTCATCTATTCGACATAAATTGATAAAACTGATACCCATCAGGGAACTGAATGCCATAGGTCTGTGGATCATTTTTTGGGCATGCAAATCTGCACTTCACATTGGCTTTCACCAGGCCACACATGCATTGTAGCCAGGTTTATGCAAACAACATTGGACTGTATGCTGTGACACATTTAGTGTTGGTGATGTTGCAAGCCCTGTGTGTGGATTGGACTTCACCTGGTGAACGGGGTATCTTTTGGATTTTTCTGATGGCCATCCTGGTTGATGGTTAGCTGTTCTTTCATTTCCTGACAAACCTTAACAAGGATGTTATGCACTGTCCAACTTGCATGTCCAAGATTCTGTGCTATCTGTCCCTCACTTTGATCAGACTGATTGTCCAAACAAATGACCTCAAAGATAATGATATATCATGTGTGTCCTCTGTACCAGGCGTCCTTAGCATTCTATCAGCTCTGTCTCATGACATGTGATATTGCCTTGTGGGTAACTTGAGCTGTTCCGTTATTTTCATAGGTGCACATTTTATTTCAACATGGTTCTGTATGCATACACAAGAAATCATAAAAAAGGGCCAAAGAAAAAAGGCTTAACCACCCTATCACAGTTTTTTTGCTGATGAAACTGGATAAAGCAATTTACACCTTTAAATCAGACAAGACTTGCCATTTAAAGAATGAGACAGAGATCCACATGTAATACATATAATGTGTCTAGGCCTTTAAAAAAATATGGCCACAATGTAGAATATTCTACTTTTTATTTATTCATTTTTTCTTTATTCTTTTTTTAAAAGAAATGGGAATCTGCCAAACTATATTTTACTTGAAATATATATAAAATTTCACTCAAACATATCTTTAAGTTCCTAATTTTTTCTTCAGATACTATTTTATTTAAGGTATGCATGAAACAATTGAGATATCTATTAACTCTCAAAACTATTCATAAGCTAACCTAACCTATATTGCATATCAGATTTCACTTATTTAGACAGAATTAATACAATAATCAAATTATTAAATAGAAAATTATGCAAACCAGAATAATAACAGCTTATTTTTAAATACTACTTACCAGAATAGGCTTTGAAGATCCATGACGAGAAGGATAAAAATAAACAGTACCCTTCACCTTAATTTTTTCTAATCTCTTGACAATTGGAGGAAATTCAAATAGGACAAATATATCTTCCTTAACAACAACAGAGACTGGTTGTGCTACACAAAAATGAGTATCTTTCGATACTCCAAATCCTCCAATTTCCCATGTTGTAATAGAATGTGGAACAGAAATTTTGACTGTTTTTTCTTTGGAACTGGTATGAAAAAAAGAAGAAAAAATTTGATGTTTTGCAAATAAATAAAAATATAGAGTTACAAAAGCAAACAATTTACTGAGAACTTCAAAAATAAAAAAAAAACAATTTAATTGAGATTATACTTAGACACTTAACATAAGTAAACAGACAACAAGGTTTATCTGTTTAATCTGAAATTATATATAGCACTAGCAACACTTGGCTAATACATTGCCTTATGCAATGCACTGACATATTTAATGCATAAGTTCAGGAATCCTGGTTCTTCTAACTGCAGCCAACTCCTACACATATTTATATTAGGAAGTCCTGGGAAATGGGTTTGTTGGAACAGTTTTAAAGAGACTGGTCAGGAATGGCCCACATGTGATCAATGGTATTCATGTCCAGTGATTGGCCAGGCATAAACAAGATATTATGATGCTTTGACTCTCTTTTCTATTTTTGCATTACACAGGCGGTAAGAGATGGGGTAACATCTTCCAAAAAAGTACTGCTCTTTTTTAACAAAGGAACAAGCAAAAACCATTTGAATAATGCTGATGCATTTTGGAGTCACAGTTCCTTCTCAGACCAACAGCTGTGAATGTCTCTATTGGCCAATATTGCAGTCCACCTTATGACAGACAAACCATCACATTTTACTATGGCTTGCAGATGGTTGAATAAAAATTTTTGTACTGGATGGTGCCATACTAACACATGACCACTGTCTGACATCCGTAAAAATCTGGACCCAATGGGAAAAAAATGCTAGTGTTCCAAAAAGGGTGCAGTGGCAACTGACATTCCATAGGATAAAATAGGGCTTGCATTTTGCCACTCTTCCATTGTGCTTCACTGTGAAGATGACATCTTATGGTTCTCAGATATCTGCACATCTGTTGCATTTGAAAATGATTGTAGAATTTAATTTCCACAATACTGTTCACATTATGAAGTACACTTTTTGCTGGTTTTTGGCATCCAGGACACATAAACAGTTGTCCAGTTTCTCTTGAATAAGACTATTCCAGTTAACAGTGGCATTGGAATATGCAAAGCCTTGGTAAAATTGAAAATATAAATTTAAAACTAACTGCATTTGTACATTTAACTTTTTAGTGTTAATAATAATAAAAACAACAACAACAAATCTACTTTGCTTCAATGCAATCAATGTATCTGAAAATATTTTAAACTTTCACCTACAATATTAATAAACAAAACCTTTTCTTTGAATGTGTTCCTAATGAAACATACATTTCACATAAATTACATGAAAAATACTGATTTCCTATCATCATCAAATTCTCAAACTAATCAGGCTACATATATACAACACATCATTCTACTTATGACAAAAGGTACCATAGAGTTCGTAGCAAAACACCATAATCAGGTTACATTTTCACTAAATAATATCAACTTGAGCAACAGTTTTTTTGAATGTTAATTATGCAGTAAGTGCTGTAGAATACTCAAAAGCCACTGAGTATTATGTCTTTTTTTTTCTTTTTACATTTATGTTGCATGTGTTTATTTCCAGAAAATAATGCTACATGGTTTCTAAAAGTTAGGAAAAAATATATATTTCTAAAATTGTTAGTTTTATTCACCAAATGATTAACATAAAACTCCTCTTCATATAACAACTTTATCAAAAAATATGTAAATTACAAATAAGTATATTGAGGCCTTGTAGCTATTGTAGGGTAATTATACAGATGCCAAGATGATCCAATTTTTCAAAAGTCACTTGAAGCAGACCTTGATAAAATCTCTCATATGTTAGTTGCAATTATTAGAATTACAAGCAAACAATGACCTGAAAGACATGCAAAAGCCTTTCATGTCTTCCACAAAATACATATTCATAGTAGTAAGGACATGATAACCATCTTTGGTAATATCAACATTTGTGAAAAAACTTTTAAAAAATGAAGATCATGAAATGTCAATTCCAATTGTGACTTATAACTTTTGCATCAGATACTGAGAATGTGGGTATTTAACATGCAGCCTGATATTAATATCCTGGTCAGCAGAAAACAGATGCAATGTTCTCCTAAAGTTAAACAGAAAAGTCAAATCAGGTTTAAGGAGTTTAAATCTGTGTATTTAGGGCAATTTAATTATTTGCACTTGTGAACAATAAAAATTTGCTTGTCCAAATGTTTGTCAGTTTTTGCTTTATTTATTCTTTATAGTTATCAAATTTTAGATCATAAGCAGCCAAACTCATGATATAAGAGGGACATTTAAAATCTGGCCCAAATCTCTCCACTAGACTTTAAAATTGGTATATAAAATTTGTTTCCTTTAGTAGGAAAAAAATGAATGACCAGTTGTAACACCCTATTATATTGTAATATTTTCTTTTGGATAAACATTCAAATGCTTCTTAATATCAGTAGACATACTTTTGTTTGTTTTACATTTGCAGAATTATTATGACAATATTTGTTGTTCCATAGTGAAGTCTCCAGCTTCACTTGTCTATATTCTACCAGTCTTTGACATACCAACAGCCTACTTTTTCATAACATATACTTTTTAAAATTTTAATATAAAATAATAAATATATATTTTAATATATTCTGTAGAGAAAAGAATTTTTGAATTTGTTCAGTAGTGTGTGCTGAACAAAATGTTGAACTTGTTTTGAATTCTCAACTCTACATTTGTTCGCTGATAATTCAAAAAGTAATTATACTTTATGAAAACATAAAAAAGAAAGCACAGGCACAATGATGATGATAATAATATCAGTAATCTTAGATCAGCAGGTTTGCTAAAATTAGCATTCAAATCATTCTTTTATTAAAATGAAGTGGATTATTAACTGACAAATTCTGCAAGATCCTAAATGAGAATTATGATATAAAACAATACACATTAACTGAAACAAAAACTGAAATTATACATTCAAATAAGTTTTTAACTAAAATATCTATACTATATATTTGAAAATTAATACATACTCCATGTATATTCCTGAAATAACCATGGACTCTCTAAAATCCGAATAAATACTAATGCTACGATCTCCTAAATCATCATCATCCCAATCTTCTCCAAAGTTGTCACTACGTCCTCTGGGACCTTTGTAAACAAAACAAAAAAGTTTTTTAAAAACAGTATAGGAAAAGTAAAGCAGTTAAAGGAAAATCGACAAAGAATAAATATTCCACACAATATTTTTTACTTACAAAATAATTCAACAAAGATTTTAGAAAGTACTGTAAACAAGGTAGATGGAAAGCATTGATATTAACAGAAGCATGCAATTTTACAAAGAAGTCCATCCTTTCAGGAAACTATTTTTATAATTTTTAATCATTCTTAATGGAGTTTCAATTTTTTTTTTTTATCAACAGCTAAAAAGTGTCCCTAATTAGGAATTTTTTTTGCATTTCTTGACGACAAAAAATTTTAAATACTTCAATCATAACACCTTAAGAACCTTGTTGTTTCTAATGCCCCAAGTAAGGATTAATCTTAACTTTTTCCAGGGTTTCAGACTGTTATTTCAGTTTTGCTTTCTTTGAATGACATTTTTGTAGGAACATCTGAAATTTGTTTTTCTTGTTCACTTTTAAATATTATAGTTCAATGCCTAGGAATATTCTCCATTTTCTCTAAATAAAAAAGAAAGCAACAACAAACTTAATGATTTTTAGATTTCTTAATTTTTCTTCCAAGGAAACTGCAAACACCGAAACCTTGTATATAAATTGTTTAACATTATATGGTAATCTCAGATTTATGAAAAAGTTGCAACATAACTAAGTATTGATTAAACTTGGTGAATATATACGAGTAAAATTTTTTAATATCTTTTAAATATATTAACTAATGATTTAAAGTTGTTTTTCCATTTAAAAAAATACTAACTTCTCTGCTGAACAACATTTTAAGGGCATTCAGTTAGTGTAGGATATTTTTCAAACAATAAAACATTTGTTAGTTTACAGAGTTACAATATTAGAAAAGATAAATTTATTTGCATTACTATGCAATGTGATCTACATTTGGTCAAACCATGCTGCCCTATTTTAAATAAAGATTGTGTATTTTAATATAAATCAACCAATTAGATGATCATTGCTCACATAGTGTAAATAAATCAGAGTATATTTGTAAACATTGCTATACTATTTCTTTATCATAGTTTTTTGTTTTTTTTTTAATTAGTAAATCCTCAGGAATAGGTATAATAAAGAGGAAATTAATTATATTTGTAGTAATCCCATAAGCCCTAGTGCTTAGTTTGTGTTCATTTTGCCACAGTTATTAAGTTTTCATGCAGTGACCTCTAGATTAAAAGCGAATGTGCCAAGATTAGTAGAATTCAAGAATATTATGCACTATCTGGTCGCCATTACACAACTTGTGAAAGTGATTTTTAAAAATAAAAAATTTCAAAATTTTTGTAAAAGAATACATGATATTGTTATAAATGAAAAAAAAAATGTCAGTTTTACTTAATATATTCTAATAAAAGTTCATGGATATTGGTCAACAGTCTGTCAGTGAAAGGTCCAGCCACAATAAAACAACAACAAATATTACCAATAATTTGATTCAGGCAGTTAAAATCCTAAAGGTAGGTCTGGGTGGAAAATGCTGAAACTGTTACAATCTGTTGAACTTTTAAATTGCTGGTGCCTCATCTAATTGTTACAAAGAACTTAACACAAGATTGGGTTTCAGTTTTTAGTTAAATGCTTCATCGTGGAGAATGATACACTATTATTAAAAAGCCTTAAGGGCTGATTAACTGTAAACAAACCTATTTCTATTGCTGATGGTAGATATCATATTATTCAAAATATATCATGCATGTAACAGACAACTAAAAAGTATTACACACATCATACATATTCTTTTGTTTTAGCTTGATTTGTTAAGATTGGTCAGTTACTTCGGTGCTCAGAGTTGTGTTTTTCTTTTCTAGCTTTTGTAATGATATAGCGATTAATCTGATGATAACCATACCAGATAGTAGAAAGACAACAGCCTAATATAGTGCCAGTCAGTCACAAGTTGGATTCTTGATGGATTTGGCTGTTTATCATCAAAACAGTTTATTTTTGAAAATTCTTCCACTCTTCTGAATTGGCCCTTCTGTGTGTGTTCGATTCCCTTCAAAGGTTAACCAGAAGAGGACACATGAAGTGCCATCTTGATCTGGTATGTTCCTTCTTTGCTTCTACTGTCTCAGACCAGAATACCAAGCAGTCAACATTTCTCCATTTTAACAAAAGTGTTGTCTGTCATCGAGGTAGCACTTTTAATGAAATGACATATTTTACACTGCAACTATTCAAGGTAGGTGATTATTAAAATAAATATAGTAGTTCTATTTTCATTCTGGACAAGTTTGCCAGCACATGAAAAAATGAAAGAAAGGAACAATGTAAAGCAAGAAAGACTAAAATATCCTTTAGAAAACGTCAATCTGCCAATAGTTCTTTAAATTTTGTATCACTTTCTTAATATTTGTAATCTACTTACACAAAGAATTCAATCAATAGAAATAAAAGGACTGACTGACCAACTATTAAAAACAATCATCAATGGTTGTTATTCTCTATATTAATGTAGACACTTGGTTAACACTCTTTTTTTTTGGAAAATGCTTGTGATTTTGTGAATAAGACAAGTGTTAGTGTAACTTTAATGATGTTCTGGCTTTTTGTTCTAGAAGTTAAAACTCAGAAAATTGTTTTTTTATGGACTACATATGAAAAAATGCATTTTTAGGCTCTTGAAAAAGGAAAAAACACAGCTTTACAGAAACAAGAAAATACTACCTAGAACTGTATGTTCAAAAGATGGAAATACTCCAGTTATAATGGAAATTCTTTTCTGTAAAATAGTAGTTTTACAGATATCCAGCAGTTTCCTAGTTACAAATGTCACAAAAAATACAAAATTGCATATTCTGACTTTATAAAATACAATTTAAATTGAAAATAATAAGACTTAAAAAGTGTTTATTGTGTGAGCACATGATCTTTCTAGTATGAAATGACATTGTTTCACAACTATTCTCATTGTTCCTGAGAAACATTTAATTGAACAATTTTTAAAAAGAGGAAAAGGAAAGAACAAGCTTACCTTCACAACATGAAATAAAAGTACTCTGGCACTCTTCTGTCATTTTTTTATTTTTTAACAGTTTCCACAATTCCTTCTTGCAAGATGATTGGGAAGGGTTTTTTACAGACTTTCCCAAATTGCAGCACTTTTCATCTGGTAAATTTGAAAACAAAGCAAAACAACTGAGAAAGGTAAAAGGAAAATTCTAGAACTGAATTTTTTTTAAAAAACTGTTTTAAACAAAATCTTTTAAAATAAAATAGGCAATGATTGTTTTGCATTACAGTATATTTATTATTTCTCCCAGGTAATGTCCTTGAAAAAAAAATAATAGAAATTAACTAAAGACCATATTATTAAAATAAATCAAATATAGTACTGATACAAAAAAAAAAAAAACTACAAAAAAACAGAGATGCATGACTGACAGTGCTTTATCCAGATGTAAGCAAGTGAAGAATATCAAATTACAGTTAAATGAAACGTTTTTAAATACTTAAAATATAAACAAAAGGCATTCTTCAACTGGTGAAATGTATTGCAAATCCAAGATTACAAATAAATAAATAGACAAACAAACAAAATATATTTTACCAAGATAAATCTGCTAATAGCCGCAAAACTGTCACAACTGCTGAGAATATATATGCAACTATTATTCAAAGCATGAAATTTTTCCAAACACCTTATGTGAATACCTAGTAAACATGTGCATATAGATTAATTTTGATTGTGTACAGTATGTGCATGCAGCTATGCATGTGCAAAGGATGTAAAAATATGAGGGTTAATTTTCTGCTTCTCACAATGTAAACTGCTTTTCTTCAAAAAAATTAATATCCAATTTAAGTAAAGATTGCATTGATTTATATAAATATGTAGCTTAGATCATTGCTCTGATAATGGTAAATAAACAATTGATTGTATTTGTTTACTTTATTGCATAATTATTTTTATTATATACCAGTGTTTAATATATAATCTAGCTACTTAATTTGCTTATTTCACATACATAACAACACACAAGCATCATCTATAAATTGCATTCAAGAGCTTATGGTGCATAACTCCAAATTTTTCCTTCAGAGCTCTTTGCAGACAGGGTTTAGTCCCTTGTTGATATACTATAGAATCTTAAGTTTTGTTAAGTTATGTGTGTTTTTCTTTAGTTATGTACCATGATCTGATATTCATCTACTCAACTTTCTTTTTTTTATTAATACTTTTAACCATATCAGCAACAGTCTTTTCCATGTGTGTCACCTATTGTGGCCCAAGTGCATTCTTATTTTGACAGAATATATAGCTTAAAATTACCTGCTTATCACATGGGATTTCCAGATTTAGCATTTACTTTCTGGATTTCTCTGGCAGTGTGAAGTTTTTAAAAAATAGTTGTTAATACTATTAATGATAAGAGATGGATGATATTCAGTTGTATGCATTAAGTCCTTAACTAAGCTAAAATGTTATAATAAAAACATACATTAATATATTTGTATTGGATTTCCTTTACTCAAATATTTACTTAAAATTAAAGAGTAAACTTTTCATTAACTACAAATTTGTTTTAAATCATTTTTATTTTTTAGCATATATAGCATCTAAAACCAGTTGTATTGTATATGATATCACACAAAATAAAGCTAATATCAAAAGCAAGTATATTAGTAATGAATAAAATTCCATACTTACCATTAAGACGGAGAGATCGTTTGAACCTTCTATCCCTAAACTTGAATTTTTCACAATCAAATTTATCTCTTCTCTCAAAGTTCAAATTTGTATTGGTTATTACAGCAATTCCAGCTCTCTAAAATGTTTATTAAAAATAACAGAATAAGTACATTTAAATAATTTGTTTGTTTGTTTTGAATTAACAATTTTACTGAAATCCTTTTATTTAGTATATACATAACTTACTAAGAGTATGTTATTTTACCAATACAAAAATGTAGACAAGCCAATTAGTGTTGCCTCTATTTTTCTGACAAAAGCCACTCATACTTACAAAAGATTTTCTCTCTAAATGATTCACTAACTGGAGGCTTTCCTAGCCCTTGTGCAGATTTTAGCTTAAGTTAAAACTCACTTATGGAAAAGAGGATATGAAGTGAACAGCTACATGGACAAGGTATTTCTCCATTCAATGAGCTAATAACCATTTGAGAGAATGCTAATAAATGTACCTACTATGCCAAGGAATGCAAACAAGGTGAAGTAAAGACACAAGATACAACAACAAGCCAACCATTAAATAGAGAGATTTCTGAAAATTTGTCATATCGTCTGCTTATCTACACACACACACAAAATTTAAATTAAAACAATAAAAGTTGTTTAGCAAAGTAGAAAAATAGGTACAAAAGAAACAATAGAGACACAAATGAAAAATATTACTACAATTTTAAGTGTCTTCTTTTTTTTTTAGTTCATCAATTAGCCTCACAGCCTTATAAAGGAAGAATACTTAATACATGTAAGTAATTTTCAAATGATCATGTGACAGAACAAAACAGAATTTCAAAATTAATGATCTTTACCACTGCTGATTTCCTGTCTTACATTGGTTCCTGACAATAGCACATATTAGAAGTCGTCGATAAATTTTAAAAAAAATTGTGGTCCTAGAAACAAACTCTGTAGTGAGCACTGGATTATCCAAATTCTAGATATTGTAGCTAAAGGCAGGTCATTTTTCTTCTAAAAAACAAGATGAAAATTTCAAAAGAAATCTCTTTGAGTAAGCCAATTCACAGAAGACTTTTGAAAGATATGTCGCTGTTAACTGGTTGATGACATAACTGGAGCTCTTCAATGTGATGTCTGTACTTTGCAGAAATAAGACTTTGTTGTATCCGGTTTTCTGATGAACTTCATGATTATCACAGTTTCAATGACAAAAATACCTTTATAGTTAATCAAACAGTTTCTTGAAAAACAAGAATGAAAGGATAAGGAAAAATGATCCCATGTTTCCAGATTTTCTCAGTTAAGTTTATCTCCAAAATGGCAGTATTTTTCAATGGTTAAATTACCATCATTTTTGTAGTACTAACTTGTAAAAATCACAAAAACGTAAATTATTGCAGAAAAACATAGTTTTTTTTCTTTTCTGATGAAAAAAAGGCAAACAATAAGCAAACAATATTTAAACCAATAGATTACAATGCAAAGAATAGCATCAATATATTTATGAATATATACAAATTAAATCAGAATAATAACTGCATGTAATATTATCTTATAGTCAAACAAATACCAAGATTAATTTAATTGGTCGAGTTTCATGAAGCCATCATTAGATAGAATAGCTAGAATTTTCATAGTGTGCTTTTGTCCACTTTATTTTTGTGAATATTGTTTAAAATTTCCTAGATAAGAGTGAGTGTGTATGCAATACAGTAAATAAAATAAATAGCACTTGTAAATTGGGTGACCATTAAACTGTAAATAATCATGAAGGTGGCCAGCACTTCTACAAAACGTTTGGATAAGCTCAGTGTTGTTCTAACTCAAGCCAAAATATGTATAACGCTGACGCCCTTTGCAGCACACCTAACATCAAAGTAAAGCAATCAGATTTGTAGAGAAAATCAAATGTCAACATGTGGATCCTCCCACATGACAAGTTACGGAACTAAAATGTTCCTTGTTGATTTAAGCAATCAACATTACGTCAGGGTCACAAACGACAAAATATGAAGTTTGAGATAAATGGGCTGATGAAGAACCATGACAGGGTACCACTGGTTACAGCCCAGCAGTCAGCATGGATAGCATTAAAAAATATTATAATCAATGAACTGCCATTTTCTACTTCAGACCATCTTCAATATCCACTCAACCTAGCAAATGGACCACTAGCTACATTACCTCAGGACTCGGTGTGCATATACAGATGGAGGAGTAGATGGCTTAAGGTCTGGCGGGGCAAGAGTTTGAGAGATAATGCTGGATGGAAGAAAGACGGATAACGTAGGAGGTACCATACAGAGTTATGTAGAGTAGCAACTGTAGCGAGACAGTTGCATGTTTAAAAAGACTTATAATATCCACTTTCAGTTTAGGTAACCTGTCATGTAGATATCCTTACTGATAGTAAGTCTTTCCTGCAATCTATGAAGAATGAAGAGAGTAACAAATACAATGAGTACTCATAGAGGTTTCACATTTAGATTGCAATGGGTACCAGGACACATTGAACTACCAGCAATAAAAAGTTGGTAAAACTTCCAAAGCTTCCACTAAATTACATCAGAGTTCAGCTGATACTGACTTCTTGAACACGAAAGTATGTCATTTGATAAAGTTAAGGGTTTGTGTAGAGTTGAATCTGAAAACAACACATACCTTGATTTGAAGTAATTAGAATCAACAAACGTATCAAAAGATTTTCACAAGTTACCCAATGATCTACAGGTAGAGTTTAGCAGACTAAGTTCTGGTCATTCCTTCCAGTACGCTTATTGGAAAGGAGTGGCCACTCCAAAGACATGCCTCCAAATGCAATGTGCTTGGAACCATTAAAAGCTATCAGAGAATGTCCAAAATACATCCAAGACAGACCAATCTGTTGGGTCAGGAAGCACTGCACACCACATGGCTGAGATGCTTTTCAAAAACATCAAACAACCAATAGTTTCTAAGATTGAAACACCACCTTGGGAGAGCCATAAGAGTAAGGCTCTGAAACGTGAAGTGACCACTAAACAAACAAACATGAAAAATTCCAATACTCTGGTTGATGCTAATTCTTTGTTGTTGCAAATATCAGCTATTCATTTTCAAATTGATATTTCCAATGTATTGGGTGTTAGTTTTCCTCATTTTTTAAATCACATAAATAGGGAAAGAAATTCCATTGTTGGACATTTTTGTGCAATTAGACTGTCTAACATAAAAGCAAACCGAGTGAATCACAGCTGTTCACTTGGCTAAACAGTGATGATTATCAGTCTGCACTTTGAGAGAACATCTCAAGCACTGCAGTATTTAGTACTACTGCCAGATATTTTTAATTAATTAAGTGCAAATCTCTTCTGCAATGAACTACTAGACACTTTAAGCCTAACTGACTCAAAGAATAGCACAAGATGTTTTACGTATATCAGCTATCTGCAAATGTACTATTAATAGGATAAAATTGTTCTAGCAAGATTTCATTACTATACAAAAGATAATACTTACGGCAAAAACATCAATGCTGTTTTGACCACCGCCATTGCCACAACCAGGATCTTGTTTCTTCAATGCAGCAAGTTGCTGAAAGTTTTTTAAAAAGAAATTTTCTTAAATGTTTCTAAAAATAAATAAAAGAACTCTACACACCAACGAGAGCTGATTAATGTGAAAACTCGGAGGAATTATTACACAGGTACACCAATAACCATTAAAAAAACAACATAGGTGAGTGACTGGGTTAGCAACTAATAAGTGGCCCATGGTGATCTCATAAGTGTCTGTCATGTCCAATTCAGTGGTACAGCATTATATCAAAAATAAAAATGACATTATGTGTAACAAAATGAAACAAAACAAAACTGTTGAGAATGCTGATAACTATGCTAGTTTTAGATTGATGACAAAATAAAGCACGCTTCACAGACTACTGTACATGAGACCAGCACAATGCGGCTTTATAAATATCTGCACACCACATGTATCTCTCAACTTTCTTGAATTATAAATGTTTAGTATAATCAATTTTATAAACCTAATAAAGCCTAACCATATAAAACAAACTTACGCTGAATATTGTTTATTTCATATTGATACAAAATACAAAAAACTGTTAAAAATTTTTTAAGTAAAAATAAAATGGAATTATTAAGTAATAAAGTCACAGTATCTTACCAGTTTTCTTGTAAGACTTCTTTTGTCTTTCAACTTGTAAACAGCAGTGTCTACACCTAGCAAAGTAACTTGCTGTCCTACTTTGCCTTTTAATTTTAAATGTAATACCTCACCTGGTAAAACCTCTGGATGCATTGCAGATATAGTCAGCTGAAAATAAACAAATATTTATGTGGCTGCTGGCTGGCACTGATAAACAGCAAAGGTTTTTACATGATTACTAGCAATCAGACCATAACATGTCACAGTGATGGTTTTACTCATTCATTGAAGAAATAAAATTTAAAAAAAAAAACACTCAGAGAAGCCAAAAAATTTACAAATTCTCATGCTGTTTTAAAGGCACAAAGCAAGAGTAGCAGTAAAATGAAATTCACAGGCATGCTCCTACAAGAAAATCTTAAAACTTTGACTGCATACTACTGATTATTTTACTCTACTTTAAGGCTACAAAAAATTGAAGCATTATTTTAATCTCAAAATCCACAAATTCAACCACTTCAAATTAAAAAAAGGAAAAAAAGATTATCTATTCTAAATCAAGTCTGATAAAAGTATGAAAGGTATTTTCAGATTTGAGATACAACCAAAATTGCATTCAATTTAAATCTTTTTAAAAAGAAGCAAGCGGTAAAGAAACAATCTGTTTCACCAGTATGCAGTTTATATTTTCAGTATTTTTGTCCATGCACAATATATAAATTTTGCAAAATAGTTTAGGAAATAATAAACAGTAAAGTTACAGCACAAAGGAAGCATTCCATACGATGGGTATCCACAGGAGTGTCAGTTACATAGCTGTCTCATTCCAAAATCTAATTAATGACTAAGAATCTTCAAAAGTGTGAAAGAACTGCTAACTTTTACCAGAATTACATTTTTCTCTAATATAGGAATAGACACTTTACTTTGAATGTGCATAGCTCATTGCTAATCATTCATAAAACACTTACAGAATACTGAAAAAAAAAATCTAACTACTGTTACACATCTAATGAAGAAAATTTCTTGATTATGTACTTTTTAATATTGCTGTACAGCTGAGTAGAAGCTGCTGAGGTCAAGGATGTGGATTTTTATTTTTATTTATATATATGACTTCACATCAAACCTAATAGTCAACAACATTTCCTCTATTGGTTCTCCATCTTTAAGTAGATTGATATAAATGCATTGGATGTTGGAACTAGTTGTTACAGAAGTGGTTACAGCACTGTAATGAAAGTAGGTGCCCACCCCACTGGATTGTTTAGAGAAAAATTTTTTAAAATTATATTATTATTCATGATTGGGTAGTTTCCCTGGTTAGTTTTAAACAAAAATTTTTAATGTACCCTTAATCTTTGCAAATTTTGATATAAAAACGACGACTGGCTCCAGACGTGCACACAAACCAGCAAGGGGTCTATAGCAGAGAAGGTGAATTAGATCATTCACTGGTTAGAAGTTAGAGCACTCACTGGCCAGTTCTGCATCTCAATATGAGTTTGGAACAACATATATATTGATTTCATTTCAATATTCAGTTTCGCATATGAATTTATGCCCAGTAAGGATTGCACTTCATTGTTTGTTGTATTTCTACTAGAATAGAAAATTAATTTTTTCAGAAATGGACAGCAAGAATTTTTTAACAGAACATAAATTGAATGAATTAGCAGCGGCAGTGAATGAAACAAGAAATGAGAAACAGAAAATCACCAGCTACAGTTCAGGTTAAACAGCGACAGCTAAATGCAGGCAGCATAGCCATGCTGATTTTGGAGCTAATGATATTGGATTGTATGTTAATTTATCTAGAAAACTAACAGATGATCTTAAACACAATCTACTTGTGAAAATTTAATTACCTCCAGCAAATCCCATGCTATTTTTTGTCATGTATGGCTAAGTCAGTATTCACCATGGCTTAGTTATTCCACAGCCTGTTGTTCATTGTAGGACATTTGTCGCTGCACCTTTCACAGAGTGAAAGAAATCATATTTCAAGCACTTTGCACAGAAATGTGCAATTGGACACAACTGACCTTTTTGACATCAGAAACAAACCAGAAATGAGCTTTGGCTTAATATTTCCAATATTGTCAACCATTTTAGTCTGTGGCAAATCTGTTATTGTTTTACGTGGAAAAAGAAGCACAAGTGGAAATGTTCAAAGCCATTGCTAATAAAATTATTTATCACTGTACAAAATTTGGCTTAAATCTAGAAAAACTGTGGCTAACTGATACAATTAAATTTATCATCAGTTTTTCATGAAAATCCAAAGAGATGTTTTATCACAAATGTGCCATTACTCTGTGAAACACATTGGACTGCAAAATACAAGAGTATTTTCCACCAACTTTGAAAATATTTTTAAAGAGTTAAGTATATAAGTATACTGGCTTCAGGTAAAGGACACCAAGATGCACATCACTTTTCCCTTTTGTCAGATTATAATTTCAAGCTATTCAGCAAGGCTGTGGAACCTGTAAGACAAGCTCTCCAAGCAGTTCAGCTCAATATTCTGAAAGTGTATGACAATGTTCAAGGACACTTAAGTGTGTTTTGTGAGCACAGAAAAAGCAGAAGAGCAATTCAAGGACATTTTTTTTAAAGTTAAAAAATTTAGAGAAAAGTTGAATATTGAACTATCCATTCCTAGACAGTGTGACCAGCATAATTTTGCTCAACTGTAGAGGAATACTTTCATTGATCAATGTGTGTGCCATACTTGGACTCAATCATTTCATCACTGAAAAGCCAGTTTGTTTCAGAAAACAAGCAAAATTACAGTTTCTCCTCATTTCACCCAGTACAGATGGCATAAATTGGACATGAAAAATGTAAAAAACAGATTGAAAACAATCAATCAAGTGTATGAAATTGAAAACTTGGAAGCTGAAGCGGTCACCTGGTTTGAGATGTGGGCAAAGAATGAAAAACAAGATCATGATACATTTGAAAATGAACTTCTGGAGTTTCTAAAGCACCCTGATCTATTTCTTTCCATTCACCAAACAATTGTTATTGCTCTAACATAACCAGTAACAACTTGCACAGTGGAAAGGTCATTTTCCTAACAGATAGCGAAGGCATTCGGCGCGGATACCGGAATGGCTACCCTACGCGGGAAGCCTAGAATCCACCAAAAATTCAACAACAACCCCAGCAGATTACACGAATTCAGCGTAGAAGAGTTGGAGTAAGAGCCGAATAACCCTGGTGGGAAATCAAGTTAAACTAGACACCATTTTTAAACCACTAAACAAACTCACGCGACGTACACTTACTTCCACCTATCGTCGGCTCCGGTGACGGAACCGGACTATTGGGGGGGGTGGAGACCCCAGCTACAAACGGGAACCCTTCCATGGAAGACACTCTGGACCAGAACAAAAGGTTGTGTCTAATAGCCAACTGCACCCCTGACATCCACTGGAAGATTTTACGCCTCGGACTCCCTTCGAGCGAACTGAAACCTCAATGGAATTTAATAGACCCCCCCCCAAATGCCTCATTTGCCGGAGGCTGGATGATACGGAGGTCTGCGGGACCTGGTCCAAGTTTTGGTACGAATAGTAAAAGGCCGCCAGCCGGCACAGACCTAATCTGTACCGACGCACCGTATAAAGGACCGTCTTTCGAACTCCCTGATCTCCACTGCCCAGCAGGTGGCTTGGAGTAGTCGGCCGGGGGGGGGGGTGGACTTCAGAGGGCGGAAAACTCCCTCCAACCGGAACCGTCTACCCACCGCCCGTCAGCGGTTCCTCCAGGGAGCTGGACAGGGAGCTCTCCCTGAATACCTGGCTTTGGGTCGCCTTGATGGCAAACGGTTAATTAGCCACCTGTAAAGAAACGTGCTTCGGAAAACACAAAAAAAGACCCCCGACCTGGGAGGAACCCACCGGCGGACAACTTCCTTCTCAGATAAGGAAGGAAAGATGACGACGCCGGACGAATCCAGTAAATAAATAAACAATGCGCCGGCTATCAACTGCAGAGGTCAGGGGGTCAACGACGGCTTACTACGGAATTCCACTACGCAGGAAGAAGAATGTCAACTAACGTGATTTTCCTTTTCAGCTTAGCGAAACAGAGAAAAAAAAACTCTACGCCGAGAGAAAGCACCTGGGTAAATCCTAACCTCTCCACCAATTGGGTGGAGTTGGGTAGGCGGCTCCTCTCAAATAGGAAGACACCCTACACATTCACGGGCCTCACTTATAAACAGCTACGACGGTCGAACGTGGAACCGATCTGGCTACACCTCATACACACGCAACCTTACACCACAGACAGAACTTTATAGGTTTACCCAATAAAGTTAAGCGCACAAAAAAAAGATCAACGATGTCTGCTACTTATTTACCTGGACTTTGCATGATGAGTGTTCATCATGCCGAGCGTACTGAGAACCGCAAACTAATTCAAAAAATGATTGATAAATTCAGAAAAGACCAGAAACATTTAGTTTCCATTTCATAATAGCCAAACAGCTGGCTATCTCATCTGAAGTGTATGAAACAGAAAAATAAAATGATCAGTTGGATAAAAAATGTACCTTGCATTTCCCTATTTCTAACTCTGACACTATTTTGTCCAATTTGTGCCCACCCTGAAATATATCCTGCAGATGCCTGTGCCTGTAATTCCTAATTGAACGTATTGATGAGCTATAAATGTTGTCATATGCTTCAACCTTTGGACCAAATTGTAAACGTTTGATGTGCTACACTTTACGACACAAGATGTCCATTCTGCTGGCTTTGGGTATCCAGGACACACATGAATAGTTATCCTATGGCTTCTCTTGAACTAGACAGTCACTCTGTTAATAGTCAACATTGAAATATTCAGCACCTTGGTAATATCCTGTTAAAAGGGAGGGGATTTTATCCTATATGTTTTTGACAAAGAACGTTTTGTCTTATGCCCGCTGGAACTGAGAAATGGACAAAATCCCTTTTGTTCGTATTTTACACAGTTTAAGCCAAAAAAATCTTGTAAAACATACTTTGGAGAGATGTGATCCACTCATTATTTAATTGTGATTGCAGTAACCATTTGAGGTGAAATATTCACTTTCTACTCAACATATTTGAATTCATATCAAAAGCTTTAAGGTTTATAAATGAGAATCTAACCATATTTGTATGGTTGTAAATTAGATCACCAAAGTGTTGCAACAGCTGTCCTGCAAGATTCTCAAGATGAGCTACCCAAAAAGCAAGTACACATCCAATACAACAACTCCAGCAAAAACTGTGCTCTATCTGCACTATTGTAGAAACTTTGAAGGGTGTGGATTACTGTATTAGGTTAAATATATGTTAAATGAATAAAATAAAAGAAAATGTTTGAAAACAAATAGTTGTCAATAATATATACAAATTTAATATAGAAGTTAAGACAAAACCGCCTCATCAGTAACGCAAACAAATATATAATATAAATATTAAAACAACCCCCCCTAATCAAGTGAAAAGGTTTATTTCCTGAGGGATTCAGATAGGCTTTCTATGGCTTGCATCTATCTGCTTATTATTGGAATAGCCTATTTGAGTCTCAGAGGGTGTCGACTTATGTCAAATCTGTATATCATCTAAGGTGGTAAAAATATGTTTGGATGGGCTTTTTGTTTCATTTTTTATCATGCCCCTCACAAGCCAGGCAGTCACTCTTTACTACAGGGTTGTTTACATTCCCTAGGTCGTCATTTTAATGTATCGCATCACACACATTTCAAAACGCCTTTCGGAACAAATATTGAAAAAAAAAAGATGAAATGATTAAAGGCGTTTGAGTTTTCAGTACCATACAGTACAAATGTACACTAAAGTATGCAGATATGGTCCCGAGGCAATACAACATGAGAAGCAGGCAGCACACGTGATCAATTCTGACTTACTGCTGTGCCCCTCCTCCTGTGCTTCTGCTTCAACAAACTGATAAAGTTCTTAACTTTATCATCGGTAGGAAAGCTGCTCACTTGACAGTCTTCCATGACGTCACCAGCGCTGCTTCAGAACTAATCACGTAGTAATTCGAGGTACTACTTTCGTTTTACCAGACATTATTAACACTTCACTGGAGTTTCTACCTACGAAGTTGAGGAAGGGATTTTTCAATAATTTCTCATGTGATGCACAGAGAATAAAATAGAGGCCGGCAAACGGCGTCTCTCCGCCCACGGAGATTCTCAAACGAAAAATAAAAAGAAAATCTATTTTTCTGCAATGACCTAGGTTTTTGTACCAATGAAAAAGTGACCACCTGGCTTGTGTGGGGTTAGAGTTAAAAATATGTAAAAAAAAGTATATGCATAAGTAGCTAACTCAGTATTTTCTTATTCTTTCTGATTTGAAGGAGCACATATTTGCTTGCAAGAGTTTTTTTGTTATTATTTCTGTTGGATGTTGGCTAATCCAAAAGCAAAGTTGTATTGCTTATTTTTGAGGACTGTTTGACATGCAAAATGAGCAGAGCCAGCAAAGTGTTCATACGGGACAATAAAGAGACTGTTGAAAGATATTCTCTCAAGATTTATTAAACAAGCAGTTGTTTGCTATTATAAATTTAGAGGAAGAGACCAGGGATTTTAAAAGAACCATGAAATTTTATCTGCATAGCATTTTGTACAATGGAAAAGTGACAAGATGTTAACCATTTTTCAGCCGATTCAATGTCATTTGTCAACTGCAACAGGCAAGCAGATGCTGCCACACCATCTTACCTTTTCAGAACACTCGTTTTTGATCCCCATATCTTAGACAATGGTTATGTATGAGTGTGGTACCGACCAGAAATGTTCAGTGAACAAATCTGCAAGGCACATCACACTATGGTAGTCTGCAAAGGAACTAACTTCTACCTGATACACACACCTACATTCTCTGAGAGAAACTATTATGCCTTTGGCTAACTATCCAAAGATAGTAGATTTTTAAATGTCCTAGCTCACACTGCCCATGTAGCACAACAATGGAAAACGAGTCAGAGCATCACAACTCTTCCTCAACTTGGCCAACCACTGGTGATGAATCCCACTAAGCACACACAAGTTCCTAGGGCTCCCTAATATAGATTCTGTACAGAAATGGGCTGCAACCCTGAGAACAAGAATTCCTCATTTATCCACACTGTGTTTGTGCATTTGTCTTCCATAAGGAAAACAGCTGCACCACAAAGTAGCAACTCCCCTCATTTTGTCAATGTTATGTATGATTCTAGAACAAACATGTTCTTTCAAGCTTAGTTTTCTATTTACTTACATCATCTCTACAACAAATCCATCGCCTTTCCCAGATGGAAAGGTAGAAGTCTTCTTTGCTTAGAAGTTTGACAGTTTCATGTGATGCCCAACCCAAGATATAGAGAATTTTGATCAATGTTATTAAAAAGCTATTAATGAAATTTTGTTCTGATTCTACACCTACATTTTTTTATTTGGAGCTCAGGGTCTAATTTTTGTACTTAAGTGTATTAGAAATTTTTCCATACAAAATGAAAAAGCAAACTAACCTGACTCCTGGCAGATTCCATGAAGCTACCTATGCAAGCAAAACAATCTCTATACCCACAAGAGATTTTCACTGGTAGAAAAAATGCAGCCTTATTTATCATATGATTTTTACATTCTGGTAAAAAATTATTTTATCCTGACATGAAATGCTCTACAATAGTCTACTTGAATGAAAAGTTTGTTTTATGTAATTTGCTCAGTTTGCTATTTTTTAATGTGCTTTTTAATAATATACTAATTAAAATTTGCTAAGGATCAGATGATTATCAACAAACCATGAATATTATATCTAATATTAGTACATACAGTTTACTTTCAATCCCTAACCCCTTCTTTCAGACTGTCATCAACAGTGATCAAATTTCCTCCAGTGTGTCAAGGTTTGAGAAGCATGTGAATATACGGCCCCCTAATTTTCATGTAAATGTCAATGTGCTTCATTGACAAATTGGTCATTTTTTTATGCTGGTTGATACAGAATGGCACAATGGTGATATATAAGACATTTGATGACCACAGAACTTGCCAGAGAGAATTATATGCTGGAGACTGGAGCAACTCAATGTCCTGTGGCAGATGACTTAACATAAGCAACAGCATCATTCGGTGAGGTATGATCGCCAATTGACCTTCAACGATCATGTCCGGCACGTCAAACAGACCCTCCAACAGCACTCCAACATCCTGAAGAAGTTATCTGGCACGACGTGGGGCTGGCAACCCCACAACATCCGCTCCATCTACATTGCAACCATGCGTAGTGTGGCAGAGTACGCAGCTCCAGCCTGGGCCCCATGGGTCTCAGCCACCAATATGAAGTCCCTCGAAAGCGCTCAACTCAATGCAGCACGATCCATCACCCATCAGGTGCGCTCAACCCCATCTGAAGCAGTTCTCCATGAGGCAAATCTCCCCCCACTAGCCTCCCGCCTCCAACTTCTCTCCCTCAAAAAGGCGGACGACTGGGCTCATCTACCCCCGACAGATGACAGACGACAGATGTTGCATCACACTGTTCCAAAGCGACTAAAACGAGATGATTGGCGAAATTTTACTTCCCCTCGACTATCCCAACTCAACCTTTTAACCAAACCGGCCGAGCCTGTACATATTTCTAACATCCCATGGCCCCGTCCTACACCTCCTACTACAATTTTTACTCCCATTCATAAATCCTCATCCCCCGCCCAGCAACTTGCAGCAGCCAAAGAGACAATTGCCTCTACTGAGCCAACCGACCTTCAAATCTACACTGATGGGTCTACAGTTGAAGGCACTAAAGATGGAGGAGCCGGAATGGTCGTCCGTCGTGAAGACATCACCATCCACTCGTGGAACGCTCCTACCGGGACCTTTAGCAGTTCATTTCACTCCGAGAAGACTGCCATGATAAACGCCATTGACTGGCTACATCAACATGAAGACTGGTCCTCGGCCTCCATCATCAGCGACTGCAAGTCACTAGTTCAAGCGCTGGGCAATCCTAACACCTCTGACCCCGCCATCATCTCCCTGCAACAATCTGTCTCAGCCCTCACCGCCGAAAAAAGGGTGCACATCCTCTGGGTACCTGGACACTGTAATCTGGAGGGCAATGAGCTAGCCGACGAGCAGGCCAAAGCCGGCTCAGCTCTCCCGCAGGTGGACACAACCCTCGACCGCTCCACCCGACACGCTATAATCAACCGGAGCTGTCGCCCCCCACCCCCACAACATCCCCGTCTTATTTCCCTACTATCCCACAAGTCGAACGCCACGGAGGAGTCAACACTGTCAAAGAAAGACCTCACCGACCTGATCCGCTTCCGATCCGGCCACCACCCAGCCCTGCGACGATGGCTTCATCTGATGGGGAAGAGTGAGGACGATCGCTGCCGGCTATGCGGTGAGGAAGAAGAGTCAGCTGAGCATCTCTGGCTACGGTGTCCTGCACTACAGTCGGAGAGGTACTATCGGCAACTTGGCAACTCCTTCGGGGAACTCACAAGCCTCCCAATTGCGAGTCTAGCGCCTCTGAGGGTCATCCTCAGGCGCCTCGGATGACTCACAACAACAACAACAACAACAACAGCATCATTCCATGGCCTAAACTTAGCATTGAAATTTTGTAGTGTTACTAGACAACATTGAGAGGTCCCATCCACATTAGCAGTGAGACTCACTTTTTGGACTTGCAAGTGAAAGAAAACTTTCTTGACAGCATCTCTTAAAATCTGAATTTCAAAATATAATAGGTATTCATGTCTCAACACAAACTGTACACAATCAGCTTCAGGCTAATGGTATGCACTTGTATCCACATACCACTAACCATGAACCAAAGCAAGGTGTGGTGGGACTGCTTATAATTAGATCATATAAAGTGGGCCACAGAGAATAGAATCCTGTACCTTACATTAATCAGTCAGATTTTTTCCTGGACTTTACAGATTGATGTGCTATAGTGTGAAGAAGACCAGGGAAGAATTTTCAAGATATCACTGTTGCTGAATGACTGCTATGGAAATGGCTCATTGATAGCATGGCGAGGGATTAGCTGGGATGGCAAAACTGACTGCCATGTTTTCCAGAATGGCTTCTGACAGGTTTATGGTACAAGAATAAGATCTTTGATACTATTGCGAATAATCTTATTCTTATGGATGATAACACCTGTCCTTTATGCCTGGATAGTCAACCAGTACCTGAAGCAGAAAATAATTATCCACATGGAGTGGCCTCCTCATTCTCCAGATCATAATCCAAATGAACACATTTGAAACATGTTGCAAACTATCACTGCAAGACACCCTGTGCTAACAGCAATTTTGCAGAAATTTGGTGACACTTTGAGAGGAACGGGACAGTCTGGATCAGATCACAATTCAAAGACTTACCAGAAGCATAAAAAGCCAGTGCCAAACTGTCATTTATGCTAGAGGCTATCATATAATATACTAGATTAACTTACCAACAGAAATTTGCCACTTTGAAGTAAAATGGCAGAATTTGCACACTGTTTCTAAAAATCTCTTTAAAGGGTGCCTCTATTGACCCATTGTGATTTCCTTATTTAATGATATATTTGACATTTACCAACTTTTGTCTTCTTAAAGTATAGTTTATATGCATTCCCACTTTGCTTTCCTTATGGTACCTAACAAAATTTTGACTTTAACATTGTCTCCATTGATCCTTAGCAATTTTTTAGTAGTTTAATAAATGAACTTGAAAAGTACTAGCTTAATTGTTCTTTTCTATCTCCAGAATTTATTTTCCTCAATTGCCTACCTTCTATTTAAACTGAAAAGATCTGTAAAACAAGTAACAAAAAATTTGTCTGGGCATAATGAACAATTTTCAACATCTGATGACCTTAACGCTAGATTTTTAGTACATGGTATCTCTTTACAACTTCAGTAAACAGATGCTTACAAAATTATTCTACATATATTTAGGTATTTGTTAAACATTGCATATTACCCAGCACACGTTATTTGGTTTCACTATTTAAGTGATATTTTCTAAGCCCTAACTTCTCATATTTCTTACTAGTCATATTCACTTCCCCTTCCATTACTACCACTTTATTTCACCTTATTGATTCGTAATATTTGGTATGTGAAAGGAAACTAAGCACACAGTATTGCAGTGGTAGAGTTTCTAGTCTGGTTCCTCCAATATTTAAAAATAAAGATTTCTAGTTGAGCTTCTTGTCACACCTACCTTTGCAAAAAATGCAATGGGAAACCACATCAATTATCCATCTCTCTGGCTCTGCAGAATACTGATGATGATTTTGATGAAAGAAAATCTTTAAATAATAGCAAATTTCCATAATATAATCGACAGATAGCAGATAAAACACCAATTATACATTGTGGACTGGTGGTAAAAATCTGGAAACCATCTATTGAAATCTTTTTACTGTGCACATGTATGCAGCCCTGACAGAGCAGTTTGCTACTGCTGTTATTAGTTGCAACCTATGCACAAGCAATAGAGCATATTGGGACTTCTCACTGTGTAAAGCCATGACTGCTAAATAATACTCAAGCACATCTAAAATCACCTTCTGGAGATCCCATATAGTAATTTCTATTTGCTTAGTATCATGACACAGAACACAGAACAGGATAAAATAATCCCTCACTTTGCTTATGTTATATAGTAGACATAATATATACAGATTTCATAAGAGTATGGAAAATTCTCAATCTAAAGGTTCAAAACAAAACTATTTATACTTACTTCATCTACACAAGGATTGTCGACTTCAAAAATGGTTGAATCAACAATAATCTCATTACCATTAACAAAATAAGCAATAATTCGTCCTCCAGGAATCATCGATTCTGTAACTCGAACATGTAATGTTGGATCAACTGTACCAAACTGTTTTGATTCTTGGTGAACTACCTTTCCTCGAGACAAAACCTGCAAAATTAAATAAGCCATAAATTAAAATTTGTACTATAACTAATGAAACTGAAAATTGTTTATTTTATGAATGGAAGACTTGCAAATTATTTTTATTTAATATTACTCAATGTAAAACAGTAAAAAAAAAAACTGTGCCATAGGCTGTAAAGTAATTACCTATTTAACAATGGCATAATAAAGAAGACAAACTGCTTCTTAACAAAACATTTACAATGCCTTAAAATAATAATAAGATCCTTTCACCTACTTTTCATAACAAAATATTTATGCTGTAAGAATGTTCATATTTTATCGATATATAACTTGATAAAGGTTTATACACTGTAGACCAAATACATATAGTCAAATAATGAATGATAAATAAAAGAATGGCATTATCAAAACAATACAAAATACACGCTGTGGTATAGATTCCACAAGATATCGTAAAACAACCTCTGGTATTTCAAAACATTCATCAATGAGTGTTGTATATGGTTAATTATAAGACATCCTACATATGCTTAATGAGATTGGGGATTCATCTGGCTAGGGAAGATTTTTAGTTATATTTATATTTTGTAATAAACCAGTCTTGCACAATACAGGTCCAATAGATAGTGGGATCATCCTGAAATATTCCATCTCCCATACAGAGCTTAAACTTGGTATGCTGCAATGCTTAGGTATTTAAGTGATGTTGCCTGGCTCTGAGGAAGGATCGCATACATACTAGCAAAAATTTTCCTGGACCATGACACCACCTCCAGCAGCATGGATTACAAGAAAATTGTATGTGGGGTTCAGCACTTTTGAGCTTTGACACATCTGCATTCTTCCCACTGTTACAAATGGGATGAAACAGGAATCATTAGATTGCACAGTATTCTTAAATTGTGACCGAGGAATCAACCAATGTTCCAGGTACCATTACAGGTAGACTTTTTTTGTACTTTGCACACAGGCACCCTGCTACCAAAGTTCTTAGTGCATATATGTATATAGTTCAAGTGGAAACAGGCGTATCTTGTCCAATGTTAAAGATTTATGTGATTCGATAACGAAGCATGCCTGTTAACTGAAAAACAGACTGCACATCTAAGTTAGTTTTCTGCAAATGCAGCCAGCCAGTGTGTTTTTGGAAGAACCAACTGCAAGGGTACCCACTATCATGAGACCCTTGTGAAGACGCTGATATCCTTCTGCTTTTTTACATTTATTAGTGTCACAGAACTCTCACATAGTACATGACTATTTAAATTTGCATACACCGCAAACAAGAGGATTCTGTATCTTTGTTCTCTAATTTATTTTATACCATTCATTACTGAACTTCAGTAAAAGTATTTAAACTTAAACAAGAACACGAAAGCATAACAAATTTAAACATCATTTTTTTTAACAAAGTAGTATACATTTTCAACCAAAAAAGGGCTAAAAAATAACTTCAGGCCCAGACTGGAATCACTAGTGCATATATATGTATGTATATATGCTGAATGAATTAAATCGGATATAGACATTTTAAAAAATTTACCTCCCACCAAAAAATATAATTAAAAAAATGTGAAAATGCAGAGGAATATTGTTCACTTAAATTTATTTTTAGATGTTAAGTCAGTGAATTTAAAAGATACAATACATGTGGCTTCAGCTGCTTGAAAATTAGAGGTTGTGGACAGCTGATTTTAAAGTAAACAAATTATAAAATTTCAAATTAACAATAAGCATAACCATTGTATACTATTAAATTAATTGAATACTGTAATGTAAAGTACCTACAATAAATGTTATAAGTGATCCAACGTTGGTTGATTTCAAAACACTTGTAATTAGTTGTTCACCAATCTACAAAAAAAAAATATGTAAAATCGTTAAAACTGAACAAATGCCATTAAATATTGTAATGTGTGGTTAGGTTCAATACAAATTTTTGTTTTGGCTTTTATTTCTTGACCATACAATAAAGTAAACAGTATCATCTGTGGAACCAATAAAAATTGTCAAAGTATTATTATGTATTACATATTTCTAATGAAACATTTCAGAAAATATGCACACAGAAATTATGTATGCTAATTTTCTTAAAATATAACTCAATACTGCATCAAACAAAATAATAAAACAACAGGTTTGGACAACACCACATCTACTTAATTGGCACTTTATAACAAAACTAACGAACTGTCAGTATATAAGGATAAAGTCTGAAATGTTTACCAACTATTTACTAGCAAAACAACAAGAAAAAAGGCAACTAAAGCAGTTTTTACATTTTGTGCAGTAAATCATGAGTTATGGTATTTATTAAACAGTGACTAAAAAAGAAAAATTAGTTAATGCATTAAATAATTTAACAACTGCTTTCCACTTGTATGCTGTGTTTTATACTCAAAAGTAACATTTATTTTCAATATGAAAAAATATTACAGAAATTTTCATTTTTTTTTTCCATCCATTTTCTAGAAATATGGTGGATAGTAAATTGGCCAGATAGCACATATCTGGCTGATGACAGAGAAAAGTTCCAAATTAAAGTAATAAAAACATAAATGCAAATATCTTAATTATACTAAGTCACTCTGCAGTAGCCTAGGTGGTGAGAAAATTTAGTCAAAATTCAACATAGTACTGTATTAATAACATTTCATATACAGTAAAGTGTAAACTATTGAAAATGACCATTAAGCATGAAGTTTACCTCATTCTGAATTTGATACATTGGCTACATTTTCAATTAATATTATTGTATTAAAATGTGTCATTATTTTACTAACATGAGTTAATGTATAATATTAATACTACAAATTAATATTATAAAATTATTATATGAAGCACTCATAATGGTATTTTTTTATAAAGCATATTTCAAATTAATTCAAAAGATGGCCAATTTCAAGTTTAATATCTGGAAATGTTTCAAAATTTGTGAGCTTGGAAAAATGAACATAAAGTTGAATGTACAATTAAGAAAGTTCTTTAATGAAGTATATTATGAGGAGCCCACACAACTTATCCTACCAAACCATGTGGAATCATTTGAAAAGTAAATATTCAAAAATATAATAAAACTCTCAGAAACCTTCAAAGGAAGGAAAGATAAATGATTCAGAAGTCCAATCCACATCACACCAGCTACTATCAACATATTCTCAATTTATCATTGAGAGTAAAATGTAGGACTTAAAAGATCCTAGATCTAAAGCCATAACAACCAAGATATTTAGTTTAAAAAAAAAACCCTATGTAACAGAAGCTAAAGTAATTGGACCATTAACTAACTTTTTGAAATCCATTTTTAGATCTGAGCTCTGTAACAATAAACAGAAATACCCTGATTATTGTGAATCTATCATCTTAAACCATTATATTAAATGTATGTAAACTTTATCATAAAAACTTTTTCTTTTGTAAAATATAAAAGAAAACTTTATATTAACATCAGGTCAATTTGGTTTATTGTCTAGTTAAAAGTAAAAATAGAAAATAGCCGAAATAGTGAATAGGTGAATAGAACCACCTTTGGCCGAAATGACAGCTTCAACACACTGTAATAACAAATCTGAATAAAGTGGATGTGTTAATGATTCAAGAGACTGAAAGAAGAGATAGACACTCTGAAGAGGGATGTGGTGGTATTCTAACAGGTGTGAAAGAAGATATCCCTCTCATCACAAGTTTGATTCAGATGGATTCTAATGTTAGTCAAGCTACATTACATTTTGGTAGAGATACATCAAATTTAGTAAACATATAAAACAAATATCATACTGTTGAAATAAATCTATCTCCTATTTGATGGCATATTAAAGGAAACACTATTATAGGACCTTATTGTATACAGAGCTGAATAAATGGAGAATATAAATACAGAAAGAATTTTGGACTTTGCATGAGAGAATAATCTTGCCATTTTAAATGATGGTACACATTCTCTTCTACATAAAAGACATAGAACTACAGATGCCCCAGAGATTTCACTTTGCACAGCAATGATGTTGCACTACACAAGCTAGAAAGTTGATAATGTTTGATGAGTGATCACTTCCCCATTGTTACTGAAGTTATATTTAGTAGAAAAGGAGCCCAACAGCTCCTTCTCACAAGATGGATTATAAACTAGGAGAAATATTGTCAGGAACTAAAAAAATAACATAACAAAACTGATTCTGTGGGCAATGTCTGCAAACAACTTGCTGTACTCATCAAAGAACCACAGCTTCCATACCAAGAGGCACACAAAAACAATATAAACCTTTCTGGATGGAGAAGATGGATAGGATATCCTCACAAAACGACAACCTATGAAAGCCTTTATAGGTGGAAAATGAGTTGAGAAGAAGAAAAAGAATGAACAACAACAAACAATCTAAATGCTCAGCAAAAGAAAATGTGGGATAAAAATGTATGAAAAAGAAATCAATCAATCAATCCCAATCTGCCCCAAATGAAGTTAATGGTTATGTTAAAGGGGGTAAAAGGCTAAGGGATTAATCAAACATTTTGTCAAACAAAACCAGGTTGAGGTTGACAAGTGCTTTCATCCTGCCTTAAGAAGACACATGGAAAAACAGCAACTAACGATGATATAACAGAAGCTGATGGCATTTCAAAAGCTTTCACACTTGAGAACTGGAAATAAGGCTGCAAGTGTCTCATTTATAACAAAAGCACAGGACCTGATGGGATCACAAATTAAATTATTCAACATTTGTCAAAAGCATGAAAGGAACTAGTAATTAACTTTTTCAATATATTATGGCATGAAGATAAAACTACTATATTTGGAAAAATGCCATTATTATTCCAATTCTGAAGAAAAGAAAGTCTAAGAACAAAGCAGATACAGTATACTCTGAATAATTTTAAGTTGCAGAAGTGTCCCATAATACTTCCAATTATTCAAAGTTTGAATCAAAAATTGACTTTTTAATGTAAGTTGTTGGTTTATAATTTTTGGTGAAAATGGATACACTAGGCAGTTTTCTGTTCAAGTAAGCATCTTTGGTTTTACCAGAATTTTAAAGCCGTGCGGAAGAAATATTTGGAGGAATGTCAAACTCTTTTGCCATCTCTTTTTTACTTTTTGGTCCCTTTTGAACTTCAAGAATCACCTGATACTTTGTCATAATTTTGTAAGTCCACAGTTCGCATTTTTGTGATGTGTGAATTGTAACAGAAGTTTCTGCAATGGCAAGTCAAAGAATGAGTGATACAAGGAGGAAGTCGTGCATCTTTTTTTATGGATAAAAATCAGTTTATTCTCCTATTTCTTTTAATCATATATCAAATGATCACAACTCACAAAATGTCACAAACATCCTTTCATCATCTGACAATAAATTAGTAGATTAACGTCATTGATGATCACTGACTTATAAAAAGAAATTCATGATTTCTTAACAAATGTAGCAATTTGCAATAAAAATCAACCATCAAATGCCATGTCCCAATGTATCCAATTTTTCAACTTAGAGCATGTTCAAGTTATCCACAGCTTTTAGAATGGAAAAAGATAGGAATTATGCCAAAACCTGTGTGTAATATTGAAGTAAACAATATATTTTAGTTATATGATGCAGATTTATCAAAAGTCTATTGTAGTTAAGGACCAATTTGCCTCGAAGGTTGCTTGGCTAAACTAATGGCACAAATTGTATGCTGCTGTTTCACTTGGTGGCTAGAACTTCAGAATAGCAATACACCAGCACAGGAAGGATTTAGAACAGCTAAATCAACATCTGATTACCTGGTGTAGTTCACATAGTCTGTGCAAGATGTATTCCAGAGAAAAGAGAGCAGATTGACAGTATTCATAGACTTACAAACTGTACATGACACAAATTATAGAAGCTTGATTTCTTCCATAATTCATTAAATTGGCAGTATCAATGCAAGTAATAAAATGGATTAAATCATCACTGCATACCTGTCAACAATGAAAGAAAACAAATGACCATACCACACTATATAATATTTTGAGACCTATTCCTCTTTAATATGTATATCAACAGCATCACAGCTCATACAGAACACTGATGATATTATTATTTGGGCTTCTGAGTCTACAATTAAATGAAATCATGAATACAGTAGTTGTAAGGTGGGCTAAGTTGTGGAAAATCACCATAAATATATAGAAGACTTTTCTGACCACTTGTCTGTATAACTGATAATCATAGAACAAACTACAATCCTAAAATACTTTACTGTTACTTCAGCAAGACAAGAATAGGCACCTCAGTATTTAGGAGTTACTTAACTTAAATTTGGAAAATACATTAACAATGTTGTAAATCACTCAGGAAAAGAAAGATCATTCGGACAGTATACAAGCCTTATATTCTTCCCATGGAGCATAGCAGTGTAGCATGGGCTGCCTATGTCAGGAAAGGCAGGACAAAAACTTCAATAAAAAATACAAATAGGACTAGGATAAAGTAATGTTGAGATGTCTTCAGTTGCTCATATGGCTTTTTATATATATACTGAAGATATATGGTCTCCAGCATTGCATTCACCAATCACACTATATTTCCAGTGTCATGATACATCAGTGACTGTAGGTTGTGGATATGTGAGCTGTTTGGTTTCTGGTAATAAATCATCGTAGATAATGGCTTTCAGTTGTCAGTCTGCACAAGTCATCAGGGCCAGCACTTCTACAAAACGTTTGGATAAGCTCAGTGTTGTTCTAACTCAAGCCAAAAGATGTATAACGCTGACGTCCTTTGCAGCACACCTAACATCAAAGTAAAGCAATCAGATTTGTAGAGAAAATCAAATGTCAACATGTGGATCCTCCCACATGACAAGTTACAGAACTAAAATGTTCCTTGTTGATTTAAGCAATCAACATTGCGTCAGGGTCACAAACGACGAAATATGAAGTTTGAGATAAATGGGCTGATGAAGAACCATGACAGGGTACCACTGGTTACAGCCCAGCAGTCAGCATGGATAGCATTAAAAAATATTATAATCAATGAACTGCCATTTTCTACTTCAGACCATCCTCAATATCCACTCAACCTAGCAAATGAACCACTAGCTACATTACCTCAGGACTCGGTGTGCATATACAGATGGAGGAGTAGATGGCTTAAGGTCTGGCGGGGCAAGAGTTTGAGAGATAATGCTGGATGGAAGAAAGACGGATAACGTAGGAGGTACCATACAGAGTTATGTAGAGTAGCAACTGTAGCGAGACAGTTGCATGTTTAAAAAGACTTATAATATCCACTTTCAGTTTAGGTAACCTGTCATGTAGACATCCTTACTGATAGTAAGTCTTTCCTGCAATCTATAAAGAATGAAGAGAGTAACAAATACAATGAGTACTCATAGAGGTTTCACATTTAGATTGCAATGGGTACCAGGACACATTGAACTACCAGCAATAAAAAGTTGGTAAAACTTCCAAAGCTCCCACTAAATTACATCAGAGTTCAGCTGATACTGACTTCTTGAACACGAAAGTATGTCATTTGATAAAGTTAAGGGTTTGTGTAGAGTTGAATCTGAAAACAACACATACCTTGATTTGAAGTAATTAGAATCAAAAAACGTATCAAAAGATTTTCACAAGTTACCCAATGATCTACAGGTAGAGTTTAGCAGACTAAGTTCTGGTCATTCCTTCCAGTATGCTCATTGGATAGGAGTGGCCACTCCAAAGACATGCCTCCAAATGCAATGTGCTTGGAACCATTAAAAGCTATCAGAGAATGTCCAAAATACACCCAAGACAGACAGAAAAAAAAGCATTAAATTGGCAATACTGTTTTTAAAGTAGACTCTTCATCTGTTGGAAAGACCATAATGGTAATGCTCTGGAATGCTGGGGGAATAAGCAGGCAGGCAGTGTAAGACAGCAGACATTAGTTTACAGGTAGGAAAGTGATAATTAAAAGCAGTTCAAAAAATAAAATAAAATTTAACTCTTGATAAAAAAACTGAATGTCAGTCAAGTAAAAATTTACCTTGTACTTTGTTTTCTCTGTAGTCACCCTGAGAAATACATTGGAGGGAGATTCGTATGCTCTAATCTTTACTGTTTCACTTGTAAGAACATCCAATGCCCATGATTCAATCTGTAAATGGCAGTATGAAAAAAAGAAAATAAATAAATAGGAAAGGCTTAATGTTATGTTGTTGAAACTAAGCAAAAATCATATGTAGAGTAATGTGTTAAATGCAACTGCATTTATATAATGAATAATTACTAATCACTTACTTCATTCATAAATGTTTTATTTAATATTTAGCAATCATTGTCGGATGAGGCAAAATTACATTTAATATTTTGCATGGTCAACCTACACAAAGGCATCAGAAAGCTAATTACATTCAAGTCATCATAGAGGCATTCAAAATGGTTTTAATACATTTGTCTCATTTACTCTCAGGAACAACCACAACTTGTTTTAGAATATCTGTTTTCTTTCTTAGCGAGTACTGTGTTTAAGGTTATTGGTTTCCAGAAACTAGAATAGTTTTCCTAGTAGTCTCATACTAGAATAAAGTGATAAACCAACCTGTCCACTGTGCCATCTATTTTCTTTAAATCACTGTTGGCATTTGATTACACTCCTTAACCATCAAGTTTTCTCAACCATACATTAGTGTTGACACCTAACAGTAACCTTTGAAGCACTTTTCTCTCATAGATTCACCCAACAAATCTCTTCATATTGGTAACATGAAGTAATGGCTTCTTTGCAGCAATTTCTATTTACAAAGTGTTCTCAAGCAACTTGATACAGTTAATCTTGAGATAGACTTACCAGCAAAACTAAACCAAAATGAAATATATCTCTTTGCCAAACTCTCTTATACAAAGTTGACCTTTTTTCCACTGTAAACTTCTGTTCTACCTTCTACTATGTTTTACCTGAAATGACTCCCAGAACCTTGTTAACACCTACCTGAGATATTCCACTCACTCTGGCAATCATCCTATGTTTATACTCTGCATCTGGTAATGCATCTATCTCAGTTTTTCCCCTGTACATAGATTGCAGTCTCTTTGAAATGTTGTAATAATTTTAGAAACGGCGAAACAACATTTCATGGTATGGTAAAAGTGATTATATTCGTGAGATTTTGATTTTTCAAATTTGCTAGAAGTTCAATATTGTGAGTTTTTAATTTTGCAGATGTATATGTGCACCTAGCTGATTTAAAGGGACATCAAGTATAGCAAATTTTGTAGCAGTAACAGATGTTCAGAAATCTAAATTATAAAGAAACTCAACTTTTGGAGGTTCTTGAAATTATTATGGTAGGAATCTGTATATTTAAGAATCTAAGCCATTAAGCAATTATACTTTATGAGCACTTTCCCTGTAATAATAACTATTACGCTTTTACCACAGTCAGCAGCATCAGCTACATCAGTTTTAATTATCAAAGGCTTTTAATACTGTGACTGTTCTGTTACTCTGGAACAGTTCGCTACTATTCTCTCAGTGATACCCACATAATGAATACATCCACAATATTTTTTGTTCTTTCCCTTCTCCAATGTTGTTATTTTGAGTGCACCTTAAAACCTTCCACAACAACTAATATAAAGTAATTTTTTAAAAATTTGTTTTCCTTCATAGACATCTAAGAATTATTTTGGGAATGAGAAAAGATCATCAACCATCACTGTCATCAGTCAGTAGCCAGCAAACTGCTGCTGCTGGAAGGAAGCCTGCTTTTCATTATAAAATTGGGCAAGAAGAGAATACTAGTCAAGACTCTTCCAAGGGAATCCAAACCAGATTGGCAGAGGGAGAGGAGAATCAGCCACTGCAGAGAAAGTGCTGCTACTATCCTTTAGTTTTAAATCTGAGGAAACCAGAATGCAGCCTTAAAATTTTTCTTGGTGCAGTATAATATTTTTTAATGAGCAATAATCATATGAAGCAAAGAATATATTGGATTTCTAGTTAGTGAACATATAAATTCATACATACCTCAAATATCAATGTTTTCATCTTTTTTCCAGTATCAAATGAAATGTGTTTTTGTCCATCTTCAGTGCTTACAAATGTTTCGTTTGCTTTCAAACTTTTTCTTTGTGTGCCAACATTATAAAAAGCACTGACAGAAAACAACATTTCTCCCTTTGGTTTCCCATTGTGATAAACAGTATCAACCTGGATTGCAAAAAATATATATATATTTATAAAACAGCATTCCTATGACAACATTTAGTTGTATTTTCTTCACAATTATAATAGAAAAAATTGTTTTGACTTATAAAACTAAAGGTTTTAAAAACAAAATAATTGCATAATATTTATGACTTTAACATAGTAGTGTTATTAGTAGCCAGGGTGTGCATAATGACTGTGCAACGCATCCAACTCTTATGAAATGAGTGATGGCAAAAGAAGAAAAAAGTAGTCAGAATTAAATGAGAACTTTCTTTTCATTAGTCAGTTTAGTCAGTTGTATTAACACTTTTCTTATGATTTTAATTTTAATATGTTTCTCTTGGAAATTTAGAGGTGGTTAGAGTTAAATATTAAATATGATCAATCTGTTTGATTAAATTTTTCTTAAAAAAAAAAGATATCAATTTCTCAGTAATTATTTAAAAATCAAAGGAAAATCAAAATTTTGGTGCCATATAATTTGTTCACTGTTCTGCAACCAGTGAAAACAAGATTTCATTATTGAGTAGTGCGCTATAGGTTTTTCCCCCACGCCTCTGTTCTTGATTGAGCAAGCTTTCGATGTTTCCAAACCCATTATTTAAAAATTTTATAAATAGTATGTAAGCATAACTGCCAAAAAACTCACCCAAACATTATTCATAAAAAACGACTTTTTTATGTAAATTCTAAACAAATGGTTGTTTAATTTCATGCATAAATACTTTGTAACTAAAATGTTACCAGTAGATAGGGTGGATAATGCTTGAATTTGAAAACTGAGGGAGAGAGAGAGAGAGAATCCATATATATGCACAATCATGGAAAAAAGCGAGTACCACCTCTGTCTCTCTTGAACACTGCTATATGGGAGCAATCATAGCTAGAAATTAATACTGCATCACCACAAACCAGCCTGCTATTAAATCATAAGTAAACACAAATAAAGCAACTCATCTTAATGCATTAATGCAGCATTCAGGAATCAACCAAAATTCTATTAATTGGTACTATAAACAAATATGGTTGTAAAAAAAAAATTCACTCACAGACAAATAAAGCTATACAGCAAACTTTGTTTATCAAGCTACCATTTGATTCATTTAAGTCAATATCGAGTTGTTGTGTCTGGCTCAGGGGTCACTGATTCATACCTAACTTATAAAATATTAGATCCACATTCTGATCATTTGTACCCTCTTTTTCTGAAGTACTTGGCCAAGAGCCAGATTTTGCCCAGGATGGTCCTTCTATCTTACTGCATGCCTCAGATGATTTCACAGTTGCTCAAATAAACTAAGATCTGGCCATACTGCAACCCGAAATAGGATGTCAATGGCATTAGCTTTCAAGAATTGCTAAACTGTTGTTGGTTTGTGAGTCTGGCATTATGCATAAAATTTGGTACATTGCGAGGGAAGCGGTCTTCAAAATGAGAAACAACTAAGGGTGATAGTAAGTTCTCTTAGTAACATGTTATATTTAGCATGCCTATCACCACAACTAGATTTATTATACAATCATAGGGAACATAGCCTAAGAAAATTATGGACCCTTCACCAAAATCAACTGTTCAAGGAAATGCTGTTCTGGTTATAGACTTTCTCCCATCTATTCCACACTCACATGACTTTTAATACAATGCAACAAGAACCATCTTTCTTCAAACAAGATCCTCTTCCATGTTCTCAAGATCTACTCACTGTGTACATTGGCTCAAAAATGCTAATGCTCATTCATTCATGGATGTTTTACAGGTCACTAGTCATAATAATCATGTGTGGGAAGTTGATTAGCAAGTTCTCCTGCATCTAATGTCACTTGTGTCAGCAAAATGGACTTTGTTTTGCAGATCTCTAATAGAGCATTGCCATCTTGTTAGTTGGTCTCCATGGGATGCTCAGTTTGAGAGATATTGGTAACAGCATTGGTTTCTGAACTAAAGACAGCTAATGACAATGTGGCTAGAACCCAGCTGATTCATAATTTCACAGAATTACTGAATTCTGGTAGTGGTTAGGATTTATACATTTACACTCTCACAAGAATAAAGATAAAAACTAGTGGTAACAAAGAAACAAAAATACAAATCTAGAAATAGTTCATTTCAAACAAGCTGAACCAGCAATAACATTAAGCATATAAGAATAACAAAGATTAACTTAATTTTTTTTAAAAAAAAAAAAAAGATTTTTGCTGCATCTGGTTTAGATTTTTTTTTTAATTTGTTTTTCGGCACTTTTCTTTTCTTTAAGTTAATTATGGCATATTACTTTCTATTCAGCTGTTAATTAGAATACAAATATATATCGTAATCATTTTATATTTTAGATCAAGGGAAGTATAACTCAATATAACAATAGCTACATGTTTTTAAGTAAGTCAAATTCATCTTCACATTTTAACTATAGTCTAGATCTACCTACTAAAGCAAATACAGTAGAAATGTGCATGCACTTGGAACAGCAGCAGGGCCTCAAGTAACAGAAATAAATTTAATATTAAGCTAGAATTAAAATCTTCAAAAAACATCTCTGAAGATTTTTGTAAAAACATTAGTTTGATTGAAACATTTGGTGCATGCAACATCCTTAAAATCAGATCATTTTAGAATTTTTTAAAATTTTAAAATATAGTTTGTAAACAAAGCTAAACAAAGAATTTTAAATTACTAAGATGGTTTTTAAATGCAAAAATTCTAAAAATGTTTCATACAATTTCTATTTTTACTTAGCAAAAGAACAATTTAAAATTACTTCTTAGATTAATTTAATTGATTTACCTTTAATGTGTATGTTATGCCAGGGTGAAAAAACATTTTCGCTCTCTTGAATGAAAACTTAAATGGTGTTTTTAAAAACTGTATCTTTAAAGAGTTTGCCTTTTCCGCCTTTCCTGTTATCAACTCTCTCATCGTAGCATCAACTTGAAGATAACAACTAGTTAAGAAGCCACCACTGGTAAATTCAGAAACAGGGATCTTAAAGTTAGCCTCTGTGTTACTGGACTGAAATTATAAAGTCAAACAATAGCTATATAAAACATACATTTAATGTAAAGAAACAAAAATCAAAACAGGTTAAACTGTGTTAATTCATCCAAGTCTCTCACATTATCTTAAAATTATAACTAATTATTCACAAACAACAATATAACAAACAGATTCACCAAAATAATGGCAATTATTCACATAAATCCTCATTACAGTAATCTCCTCAGAATGCAAAGAATATATATTATAATTAGTAAAAATAATTTATTATTAAATTGTTGTTCTTTAATCTGATCTTCTTGCTTTGTCTTATTTTAAGTACATTTCATACCTTTCCTTGATCAATACCAAACTTAAAGAGACACTATTAAAGAAACATATTAGAAAGAGTTCATAATAAATCTGACATAAAATCTAAGTACAGCATACTCTTGATAACTCAAAGTTGCAAGACTGACTTCATATTTTTTTTAATCACATACCAAATGTCCACAAGTCACAAAATATCACAATAAACATCGTTCCATTATCTGACAATAAATTAGTTAAGTGATCAGCATCATTGATGATCAGTGACTTATGAAAATAAATTCACGATTACTTAACAAACACATAGCAAACTGCAAACAAAATCAATCATCCAATGTCACCTGACAAATTGAGTTATAAAGAAAAATTAACATGTAATTACACTTAAAAAGACTAAAAAGAAAAACCTCCAAATTATGTGACTTTTGACCTTAAGCAAATTGAGTTATCCATAGTTTGCATAATGGGAGAGATAGAAATTTTTCTGGAATCTGTGGTGTCACTTCAAGTTGAACCCTGTATTTGAGTTATCCAAGTTATTGAGAGTCTACATGCACAAATCTAGAGCAAAATATACAGAACTAAAATGGGATAATTAACACAATTTTGCAAATTCATTTTCTAAAATTTGTATCTCACATACAATAAAGGAAATAACCTGAAAATCTTCATACCATATAAATTGTGTACTACTTTTGATGTATATCATATAAAGTGAAATAAGTACACCTTGGATTTTTCTGCTTTAGAATTGCACAGAGTAGGCTCCACTCATAAGAACCACCACAATTCTAAGCAAACAAATACAAAAAAAAAAAAAAAAACAGAAAATTTAAAAGACACTTGCCTGGATAAGATGTTAGATATACATGATTTCATTTAATACTTTTTTATTATGCAAAATTTGAGGATCTTTCCTTGGCCATGGAAGCAATAATAATAGCAGTGAACCTTAATTGATGTCCAGTATCTCAAACTTTATGTAGTTCATGGAAATGTGCTGACATAATTCCACTTTCAATATTTTTTTTCTAAATTAAATTTTTGAAAACATCATAAATACATATTGCATTATGTTTTATATGTTTAAAATTTTGTCTGGTTATGTACACTTTGGGTGAAATGATTTCCCTCCAATATCTGTGCCATCCTGTCATCTAATTACACAGTGTATGTCTTATTTTTACTTGTGGTAGCTGAATTTCACTGCTGGAATGGTTACAGTAAAATCTTGCATAGAAGACAGGAATCTCTACTTTGAAGGCTACACGACGTTTTGAGATATCCAGCTGGTAAGTAATCCAGTTGCTAAAAGATATTAGGGCTTTAAAAGTTAATGGTCAATAGGTAAAAAGAGCTTCTACACTTATAATGAAAAATACAGCATTGGCTTGACAATGAGTGCAATCAACTTTATTCTTATGACAGTGTGCTATACAAATTAAATTTCTGATGCTATTCTAATATTAATAAAATAATAGAAATGAGGTTTTTGAAATAAAATTCAGTTCTCTAAATAATGGTCAGGAAGCTAGTGGTTTCGTAACCTGGGATAGAAACATCCACCACATTGATGAATGCAGAAAGGGATGGTTAGGCTCTGTCAATGGCTGGTTAAATGAACTGGCTAGTGTAAAGTTAGTTTCTTCAAAAAGAGATTGAGACTTACAAACTAATGAATATGAAGCTCTTTTTGTGTTGAAATTTTGTAATTTTTTTTATGACATACAGTCTTTTATTAGCATTTTTGCAGAATATATTGAGAATGTAAGCTTAATAAGTGTAAATAACTTCAAAATATTAGTTAATATTAAAAATGACTAATGAAATGCAAAAATGATTCTTAAAAAAAGGAAATCTAAATAGCCAAATGATGAATTACATCAAAAGAAAATAGTGATGAAGAAGTTAGATTTACTGGAAAACAGGGCAATGGTAGTACTTGAAGCAAGTGTAACACAAGGGAAATCCAGCATTTTGATTAGGACTACACCCATCAGAGATCCATTTAGACTACTACTATATATCTTTTTTTTTTTAGTAAACTGCCTGCATCTTCCTCTTTCTGCACCTTCAAGTAGTGAGCATGTCCTTTGTTGTCTGTGTTGGTTTCTTCTTTCTTGATAAAACAGTTTCACAATTTTTCGCAATGAATTGAATAGAAAGCATCCTTCTAAACTCTGTTTTGGCCTGTCTGACTTTGAGATCTTCTGATGGCTGACAGATGCATTAACTGGAGTATAGGATGAACCAGATGCAACTCTAACATCTTTTGCCCTTGCAGCCTGCAGGATAAGATTCTTTTTCTTGGTTGGTCAACATGATCTATCCCACTCATGAATTGCTAGAGATACCTATTGAGTTGTTCTACCACCTTACTCACCATCTGCTGCTCAATCTGTGGGCAAAACATACAGCTATCTTTTTAGGTATCAGCACAGAAGTTTGATCTTTTGGTACTAGACTACTTGGAACTCTCCCAGGTTGCATTATCTGGAGAAATCTTAGGCAAACATCGAAAAAGATGAATTCCAAAAAAAAAGAAAAAAAAAGGCCTATGAAAAAAATGATGTTATTTAAATTTATTTAAGATCCTCCATCAAAGTCACATTTCATTTTTCAAACTTGGGCTGAGATTGTGTAAATCTGAAATTCATTTACACCAATTATGAGAATCATCTCAGACCTGACCTTAATGTCATGCTTGTGAGGCTTCTTCAAAAATAATGCTTCCAAGAAATTCTGCCATTAGAACTTATCATTGCTCCATTAGCAGGTGTTTCTCTGAGGGTTCCAAGCATGTTTAAATGTTATATAAAATATTCCTTACATTTCACACTGGCAATCATTTATCAACATTTGCATCATCATCAGTATTTCCAATGTGAAAATACTGGTAAAGCTTTTCAATCTGGAGCCTTGTTCCAAATGTTTTTAAACCAATGTCCATAGTATATGTAACTTCATTTTCAAAAAAGTAACCTTTGTATGATGAATAAGAAACAATGCCTATATGAATTTGAAAAACAATGTATGGTGCCATTTTGTGTTTACACTTCTGCCAATTAGCCTCTATAGCCATGAATATTTTACCCATTTTTGCAATAACCAGGGAAATACAACAATGAAATCTGTTTCACTTTTTGTGGTAACTAGTGGATATTTTGGGTCTATTACTTCAAAATCCATGATTAGCAGTATGAGAAGAATGTTTCTTATCCAGTTTTTTTCCAACACACAATTTAGTTAACATTGAACTATTTATTCCCATTCTTCCTGTTACCACTATGCCTATCCAAAATCTTTCGATATCTATGGAATCTTCCAAATAACCTGCCATATTGTAGATTACCACATTTCCAATAAACATTCTGTGAAAAAAATCACTGATTCAGTATGTAATATAGTAAAAATATATGGGAACTTTGAACAAAGGCAGTATTTTGTGTTTTCAAGCTATCTATTCATTGGCTAGTTGTGCTGTGTGTTCAATACAGACCAATGTCTAAAACTGGAGTGAGCAGACTTCAGTAGGCTTTAATTAAACAGTTAAAAAGATGCTGCCTTAACTTGGATCTGGACAGTTTCACCAGAGGTATTTCCCTTATAACACTCTTTTTGTTAAATTCTCATTTTCTCTGAGGAAATTCCAATTGCCCCAATTTTCTCAGATTTCCATAACCTGTACTGAAAATTCTATTTTATTTTCAATAAGTCAAGCCAAACTCAGATTTTAATGATTTTCAAATTACAAATTATAGTATTTTGCCAATTAAGAGTGATTCCCAAAGTTGAAAGTATACAGATAAAACTGATCAGCTACATTTTTAAAGTTAAATCTAAAGCATCTCCCTGAAGAAGCTGCATTTACTCAGACAATGACTATATAATTTCTTTCAAAAGAAGTGAATGCCAAAGGCACAACATTTCATGTGCACGGTTGGAGCATTTCAGAAAGAATTCTTTCGCTAGAAAAAGAAGCTGCTAAAGCAAAGCAGCTGCAATGGTTAAAAGATGCTTTTGTGCCAGCAGTGTTTGCTCAGAATTTTCTTTGGCATAACCATGAGGAATTTCGCAAAATGGCAATTTACAATTTCAATACACATTCTTTTTGCATCTCTCTGTCTGTCTGCATGTGTGCGTACCTGTAAAAGTGTCAGTTGCATAGCATAAAATAACAGTGAAACTAGTTAACATTTCACAAAACCAAAAATTTTGATTTTAAATATTCCCCAGAAATTTGATTTCTCATTGTGATTTGTATAATATGACTATTTACAAGTAAAAGTAAAAATTTCTTGAAAGTAAATTAAGATTTTGGGAAAAAAAAATTGCTTCTCTTTTTTGTATAATCTTAATAGCAACTCTTTAAAATGGAAACTAATGTTAATACTTACTGTGTGAACTGTTGTTTTCTTTCCAATCTTTTTCTTACAGTTTTTCAAAGTCATTATAATAAATGCAACTCCTTTAACTTTCTTCCCAAAAACATACCTACAAAACATTTTAAAATCATATTACTAAAACAATTATATGTAAAATCTTCATAAAACTTGTGGAGGAATATTAGCAACAAGAAGCAAATGTATTTAAGATGAAATGCTTTTTACTATCTAAAAATACATGATGGTGCTGATAATCTTTTCAACATAGTTAGAATCACCTAAAACAACTTTTTTTTAAAATTGTAATTTAACAAAATGAAAATGTAGTAGTTTCTGAAACATGTTACTATTATTCAGGATAAATAATAAGCATTTCAGAAAATATATTTTAAACAATATAAGCAGCACTGTGTTTTTAATAATCAAAATTAGTATTTTCAAGTACTCAAAACACTAAAATATGGTTCACTAAAACTGTTCCCTTTAAACGTTAAGTGCTAAAAGTACAATATTGAATTATAATTTGCTGGTAGTAACTTGGATAATTGGTCACCTTGATGTTACAGCAAACAATTTTTTTTGGTGTATACCGGATGGAATATGTTTGTTTCGGAATACTAAAAAGCTAAAATACTAAATTTTAACCTTTTGCCAGTAACATCAAGCTTAAATGAGAATTTGTGAAGGCCATCAGTGTCTTTCCTATCAGTAGGCATCATATGTCTTGTTTTTTAGCTTCAGAATTAGAAAAAAATAAACTGTAAAGCCTAGAGAAGAAACTGTAGTCCATTCCATGTCTACCATTTACCAACTGAATTGATTCTGACTACATGGCATGTTCAGGACATTGATGCATAGTGACTACAAATACCTTTCCAAGCAAACCAAAGCCTGTGAACAATGAAAGATTAGTGTCAATACAGCAGGTAGACTACATGGCCTCAGATTCATCCAATCCCAGTTAAGTGAGGCAATATCTTGGCAACTATGCACTTTCAAACATCACACTACATAGGAAAATAAGTCTGCTTACCTTGGTAGGCCATTTTACAGTAGTGACACTGGTCAGTTACATAAATTTTAAATAAACTTTCTTTTTGGGGACTGCTCAAATAATTTTGGCAGAAATATAAATAATTCATGATAATAATAATAATAACAACAATTTACCAATGTTTTTAAGTATCTGAGCACAAATGAAGATTTGTGCAAGGTTAATTGTTTTAAGTCACTTGACTGTTGAGAAAAATTAATATTTAATATTATTTTACAAAAGAGACACTAACCTGCCAATTACTGTTCCATGAATGTGTTTATCAGTAGGCAAAATGTATGAAAGCATATTAATTTCCACACTAAATGTTGGTAAAACTAGAAAAGGAAACAAAGTAAGTTTAAGCAACATTTTAAAAAATCAAGAATATAAGGGAGACCATGTCTGGTTGATACATATGCATATGACATTAATTACAGCCTCAATGTGCATTTAATTAGGAATTATTGGTGCTGTAACAACCAGCCAAAGTCTCCTCTACTGATTCAATTACAAACATTACAAACCAATGGCCAATTTCTGTGGACTTGGCAACTTGTGGCAACACTAAAAAACAGTCCAACTACATTTGTGATCAATTTTTGATGTTACTGTCAATTAGAAACAAATCTTATTTTTTGTTCTAGTTTTATAAACTATTTTAACATGAAATTAACTTGTTGCTTTGTCATAAATGTCACAAAAGTGGACTGATTTTCAAAAAGAAAGTGCTGAACTGTAGCTATTCTCTGAGATTCTTGGTCCAACACAAAGTTGTACTGAGAGAGATTATATCGAAGAAACTAACAATGGTATGTTGTTGTTTTTTTGAGGTGGTTTAAGAATTAAAACTATATGAAAATAACTAATAGATGTATATAAGCCTAATAATATATAATTAAAGAATACAAGTCTCATAGAGCAAGATTTAAAAACTGATAAATCACTAAAATATTATTTTATTAATGAATTATAAAATATATTGTATTTTTCCTGCCCAATTAAATTAATCTAAGCTATTATATAAAACAAGCAACAATACCATTTGTAGTAAAAAGAATAAATATTTAATTTAACTTGAGATTTAAGGAAAATAATTATATGCATTATTTTCACTTAATTTGGTTTTTATTAAATATTAATATCAAACTTTTCAATTTATAGATAAATTAGAGTTTTTCATGTTATTAATGAAAACAAAATGGAAAATCCCAGTACTGTTTCTATACTCATGTGTGTTATTTGCATACTTCAACAAATGTAAATCAATAATTAAACACGTTAATTAAAACTACAATAATAAACATGAAAAAAGATTATATTGTATTGCAGTAATAATATCTGTAGAAGAAGCACTAACAATTTATAGAATTAATAATAATAATAATAATAATATAATAATAATAATAATAATAATAATAATAATAATAATAATAATAATAATAATAATAATAATAATAATAATAATAATAATAATAATATAGCCAGCAAGTATCTCAGAACAGACTATGATGGAATGAGAATTGGCAGTATTGACTTAACAGAGGTATTGTTAATAGATGACAAGTAATGTTTAACAAATTTAACAGTGATTTAGTCTAAAGATGAAGAGAAGATAAAAGTGCATGCAACATAAAATTACAGTAATGTCCAGTCTAGCAAGTCTGTAATAAATAAAACTTTTAGAAGTTCCATTCTTGAACTAAGTCGTAATGCACTTTTCAAAACACCATCAAGGCCTACATAGTTATATTTTTTTTCCAAACATTATAAAGACAGCAGTGCCAACTCAGAATCCAAGATGAACTTTGGAGATCAGGTAAGCCTCTTCCATGTTGCATGGAAGAAAAAAAAAAAACACTGCAATTTCTAAAAGTAAAAATCTCTGTTGTAATGCATTTTCCAGCTTTTATCAAAGCATAATGATATTTGGATATTGTTGAGGAGTCAGCAGCGCATAGCTAAGTACCAAGGACATTCAAATGAAACCCAGCTGAGAATAAAATTGCCATGATCATATCCAGTCAAGCTTCATTTGAACATCCCCAGTAATACAAAGTATCTCATTATTCTGTATACACAATCGACTGCCAGTCTGAAACTTTTTTTTAACTAAGACATTGTTAAGAAGCCAAACTGAGAATACATTTTCAAACATCAAAGCTGAAAGCAGGAAAAAATTCAAAACAATGTAGTTGGATTGCATTAACTGTGCTGCCCTCTGGGAGACAATTTCTAGTAAAATAGCATATTATCATCACAAAAACTTTAATATTAATACAATATGTATTACAAGGACTATCTGATACAAATTTTGACATTTTGGTATCCTCCTTTATTTATCTGAAAATTCCATTAAAAAATAATGGCCACATTTTTTGGGATATCAAACCACAATATAAATAGCAAGCATATAATTAACACTTAAAAAACAAAACAAACTATTTTTAAAACTTAATGTCTGGTTAGCAAATTCTCGAGAAAACTACCAGCTATTTTCACAACTGCAAGCAACAGTTACAAAAATTTTGTAAATGGTGCAGAAATGGCAATCACTAAAAAAAGGTAGAAATCTTCCATTTAATCATATCCTTCACAATCAATCACAGTGCTGTTCAATAACCCTTTTCCTTTCAGATTAACAGGAAAAACCATGCTGTCAAAGAGTGTGCTTGGAAAACATCACCCTTGTGGTAAGCATGAGAAAAAGACTGACCACACCTCTGACAAATATTAACACTATCTGATACACAATTAAAACTTAAGCCTCAAAGCAGCATCTGTACATTATATCAGGTCTATATAAATGTTTTGCATATTCAAAATAAACATGTTCATATTAGTTTAAGGCTACTTAGGTCATTAAAGAATTTGGAAAGACTAAACAACTTTATTAATTTTTAGTGTAAAATGCTCATCTTTAAGAAAACTTAAAAAATTTAAGGATACCAAAAATTTATTTATTCAATGCAACAGGAAAAATGTGAAAAAGTTTGCTATTTATCAATAATAGGTTGAAACTGAGCTGTGTATGCTAACAGTTTTTGTAAAAGATTTTCAACAAAATCTTGCACTGTTACTGTACACTAGTCAGCAGTATATACAATAAACAACCCGTTATCCAACCCCAATGGGACCTGGAGATGGTCAGATACTCAAATGATCTGTTTTTGAACAAGTGCTGCTGTTTATCCAACAGCTTCTTTCTTGGTCTTTCTTTAGTTTTGCTCAGCACTAAGTGCTACATGCTTTCTCTTCTTTAGACTGCTTTCCAAAGCACTAGAAAAACTTTTATTAGTATTAATAGGTGACATATTGCTGGGATTACAATTATTATTACTGATGAAAATCACTACCAAGGGAGAGTACAACTGATCAACAAGTGAGTGTAAAAGATGCAATTTGAATAAGTGCAGACAGTGGATATAGCTCCCCTGATGACTGATTCGTGAACTACAAATGTTGGATAGCCAAAAATTAACTGAACTCAGCTTATATTTAAAAAATCGGATAATTGGCTAAGTTGATTATCTGAAGATCACATAACAGATTGTTTACTGTAAGAAACTCACTTATCTGACTTGAATGGTTCCAGTCTTATGTCAGATAACTGAAATGTCAATCTCTCCAGCCCCCCCCCCCCCAATTTGTGTCTGAAAGACACATCCACCCTTTTCTTTTTTTGGCCACTCATGAACTTCATGTTGGAAAAGTTCTATAAAAAGTTTAAACAGGCTCTGGATGTGCCCCTTTGTAACCAAAATAAAAAATGAATAGGGTCGTCAGTTGATTAAATACATATTGCAGCATTCTTGTGCATGTATTGGTGCATGCATGACCAATGGAGGCTCAAGGTATAACCCAGATGGTCAGACAAGTGGGTTTCTGTTCTACCATATATATGAAAACAAATATCCATTTCAAACAATAGTCCAACAGAATGAATTTTGCTCAATTAACGTATCCATGAAAAAATACATTAAGAGAAGAACCCAAACTTAAAGTTGGTAATATCTTTAGCAAAATTAATGTGCACAAAAAAGAGGTTTTTTTTAAAGAATTCCCATAAAATCTGACAACAAGTCAGAAAGATAGTAGACTGGCACTTCAAAATTTACAAAAATTGTACATGAATGTAAAAGTTACAAATTTTAATTGTCCAATTACCATAAAAAAAAACTGTAGCCACTAAGAAAAACAAAAATAAAGTGATTTTAATTTCCTTTTCTAGAGAGCATACTCATCTAGAAATTTGTAAAATTTCATAACTGCAACCCCTTAATGGCCAATGGTGTTTTGAGATACCTTGTTCTCTAACTTAAAAGTAATTTTCAATCTATATTTATGAGATAAGGCATCATTGTTATTACAAATTGATGTTGGACTGTTCTCCACAAGCAACCAAGATGAGGAAAACAGTCTGACATGAATTTGGTTGTGCCAAAATATACTTTGTTTGTGTGCAGAATTTCATAACTTAAAAATTTATATTATGCAAACAATACATTTCCAAAATAGTTAAAATAAAATATCAAGGTGCCTAAGCAGAAAAGAAAAAAAATAGCTTCATTTTTTAAAACTGATTGACGATTATAAAACATTACTAGACTTCTTCAATAAAACTGATAGTCAATGATAATTTCTTATTTTAAGTAGCATCAGATTTACTATACTAAATGATACATGTTTCTTTTCTACTTCTTGTTATGTAAGCTATTATCGATAACTTAACCTTACCCAATCACCATCTTACTTTTTACAAATTTATTATCATCATTATATTGTAGTTTTGTTTTCAACTGCAAAAGTAACAAAACTATATCTCAAGAGAAAACTCAATCATAGTAAATGAGATAGTCATTCTCAGACTTCACATAAGTTTCTAACCTGGTTTTCTTCCATTTTTAATCAAAGAACACACTACAGGCATTCAAATGAAACCCAACTGAGATTGCATTGCTGTAATGGCATCCAGTCAGGCTTCATTTGAAAATCTCTAGCATTGAGGATAGTGAAGGACACTAAAGTCTTCAAGAAAATTTTACTATGCAGTAACTGATTAAATATGCATTTTAATTATTTCTTGTTTAGTGGAAATTTCCTAGTTTTATATGAAGGATATTTAGTAGTGTTTAACCAAACAAAACAGCATTTCTAATAGCAATTAGTTCATTATTAATCAGTACTTAAACAATTTTTCATTTAAATATTTTATCACCAACTTTTAGAAAATGTTCTACATTTTAAAACAATCATAATAGCTGATCCTCTTGTTATTTTTATAAAAAGTCAGAAAAAAAAAAACACAGTACACAGTTAAATGGCTGAGCTAGCAAACCAATGAGGCCAAGACACTTGGAACAACAACGTGTTCCGCACAAGGTGAATTTGTCTTTCTACAGGCTGGAAAAGGAGGAAAAAAATCAGTTAGAGAAATATCTAAAAATAACGTAAAGAATACTCACCATATCTTCTAATTTCAAATGTTACCGAGTTACTTGTGTTAAACTGAAAGATAAAAAATAACAAGAGTTTGATTTTGTAAAAATTTTTTAAAAAAACGAAAACTGTTTATTTAATTCTAAAACAAAAGTTCCAATCTGACAACTAATGTTGTAAAAGGTTATGGAACACAATGTTAAACTTTTTTTGTGTGAATTTAATGCTACTCTGTATAGCGCAGACTTAAATCTGAGTCTTTTACATGAAGTAGCACCATCAGTTGTTCATTATGGTATTTCCTTAATAAATGATCAGCACTGTTCCTTGCACTATCATTGGAGGCAAAGAAAAACTTCCACTAGTACTTCAGTTGAAATCATAATAGCTAATGCAGATAAGTGTCCATTCAAAGAAGCAACTGGTAGGATTTGTGCTTGAACTAATGAATTAGAGAGAGAATTATTACATAACCATTCACAAACTTGCAACAAATCTATCTCTATTGAAAGTGTTCTTGCATTTATGACAATCCATACAGAACTGTGACAATTTTGCAACAAATGTTCTTGAGGATGATCAACAGTTTCTCCAGTAAATAATAATTAATTATAAGACTTAACTCCATCACTAGCAGCCAAAGTCTGAGCTGCAAAGTTCTATCAGAAAACAAACTCACTTACTCTCACTCTCTCTCTGGCCAAGAAGAAAGAAGATGGATCTTTTCAAAACAGCTAAAATGATGGTGCTTATTTTCTTTGACTGCAAAAGTGTTTTATACATGCATTATGCGAAACAATTTACCACAGCCTCCTTTGCGAATACACAAAGAGAATAACTACATTGACCACTTCATATAAACAGGCCTGCTATGTTCAAAGACCCTGGGTTCTTCTGCTAAGTTGTGAAGAAAGACACCATTAAAGCTAACAGTGCCAAAGTATTTCCTCATTCTATTTGCAAACCTTTGCACCAAGCAACTTCTGACATTTTCCAAAGTTGAAGTAGAAACCTAAAGGACATCTTCAGTTTTAAATTATAGACAGTTGCGATTGAAGCTTTGTACCAACTCCGGCTTCCAGCATTAATGTGATGAATTACTTGTCTTGAAAATAAACTTCTTTTGTTATTAACTTCAATAAAAAGACATCAATAAAATGGCAAAAGCATAAAAAAAAAGAAATTAGTTTAAAAAGATTTGCCCCTAAACATATTTCAGTGATCTTTTCTGGCATTCACTTAATGTAAACCTGAAGTTAACAATGATCTTAGAAAAACTGGGGTATTTCCATTAATATCTTTTAGTGTATGATGGCAATTATTTAATGACAAGCCCAACCTAACAGATGTTCAATGTGCAGTTTGAATTTACAAATTTTATTTCTGTTACTGGAAAATGTTAAATTCAGTATCTCATACCTTTAATATCTTTTTATTCTTGGCCAACTTATACCATCCAAAATCAAAATTTTTAATAAAATGGTATTCTTATTTATCTAATTCTCTTCTTGTTTGAATTAAAATTATCTAAAACGTTAATTGAATTTACTTTCTTTTGCTCCAAATTCATGGAAATATGTCAGTACATTTTCTAATTCTAATATACAATTTGGTGATCAGAAATGACAGTTTGTCGAACCAATAATTATTCTGAAAATGAAAATAATTATTATTCATTTTTTGTGATTTTTTAAAAACATTATGATGACGAGCATAAATTATTAATTTATGCTGTAATTATATAAGTTGTAAAATTTCTTTAGAACTTACTAATGATGTTCAAATAAAACCAGACTGAAATAGCATTGCCATAATGGTATCCAGCTGGGTTTCAGTTGGATGTCTCTAGTACATCGCAATAGCATAGTATTAAAATCCTCAGAAAAACATTGGAGGACAGATTTAGTACAGTGGCTGTAAAACATCACACTTCCATCAAAGTTTAATTCAGTGTCTCTTACCCCATTTACAAATTGAGCTGTCAATGACCAGTTTCCAATGGCTATTTGGTGTGGTGTATCAAAAGTATCTTCAAGAATTTCCTTCTTCCAAGAAAGACGCTTTTGTTCTATAGCAATACCTTGGGGGTTCTAAAAAGAAAATTTAAAGACAAACAAAAAAGTGGAGAGGTGAAAGTACAATTCAAAAGTGAAAATCAGAACATAAAGACATTTTCACAATAAAAGTTTTCTCATATTCAGTGAGCTTGCAAATCTAGCATCTCAAATCAACCTAGAAGAAAAAACTTATGGCATACTTGATATTCAACTAAAGATATGGGGGCAAACTTATTAAATATGAAAAAATACTATGGCACATCTTTCTTATTAATTATTCATCAAAATCAAATAACTGAATTAAAATTTTAAAATATATAAAAGCAAAGTTTGGCTTCTAAAAAATACATCATATTAGAATAAAAAATTACTTTGATGACAATGAGTAATACTATGCTGTTTATCATTCAAACTTTATGTATGAAATATTTCTTAGTACGTGAATACCGGTAACACTAGCAACATTTGGAAATTAAACTTTAAATCACTCAATTCAAGGTAGCTAAAATTCTGAAAGCTCTCCCTAATAAATGAATATTCATTTGTTTCTTTTTTTTTTCATTTTAAAGGTTTCCTATTTATATACAGTCAGCTAGCGATATGTATTGGCAGCACTGTGGGTCTGTTTTTGACATGCATTCTATAAGTTCATAAACTATTATTCATTGAATTAAATATAAAAAAGTATTGAATCTTTGACCAGAGAAACAAATTTAACATTCAGAACCTTTGAGGTACATTGCAGCCTGAGTCCAAAATGAGCATCTCACACCAGAAATTTGCATACAGGTCAAGTTGTTTGCGATTTGCACATGTGTATCATATTTGAGTGAGAATTGTATAATGGGACAGAAATACGAGAGAGACTCAGGCACAGGTGATACTAGTGTACTTCATATGAAAACGAGGAAAATTAATAATGGCAAAATACAGAAAAATGTATGAATTCAATCCAGAGCAAGATGATTGAAATGATTATACCAAAAGCTTGGAATTTGTCTTTGTAGCTAATTCAATTATTGATAAGGCCCAAAAGAAAGCAAATTTGTTAATCTCATGTTGGGTGCCAAACATACAAGTTATTTAAGGGACTGATATCCCCAGCAAAGCTGAAAGAGAGATTGTATTCTGACTTGTGCCAGCTAATGAGCAAGCATAAAAGACCAACATCCAATTCAATAGCTAAGCATTTTAAATTCACTACACACAACTGACTGCTGCTCACTGCATCCGTGAAATTAATGATGAACAAATTCAATGGTGCTTTTCAAGTGGCACTAATGCTAGCTGGCACCATCAGCATTACTCAGGCAATGGAATCAGCATCCAGACAAGTTGCTCTAATACAGAATCACCAGTGAAAATCAACAGGTAGTGACACCGAATCAGTACAGAAAGTTGATTCTAAATCAGGTAGTACAAGAGCACATGATTGTTACAGATGTAGGGGATGGCAGACAGCTGATTATTTCCCATTCATAAATAGTGTTTCTTTTGCCAAAAAGGAGCACATTGCAAAGAAATGCCAAAAGAAAGCCAGATCAAGAGATGAATGCTCCAACACACCAGTTGGAGCAAACATCTACAGCCAACATACCTGAGGGTGATGGTGACATCTACACCATACATATACTCTGGATAAATGTATAGTTGGATAAATCCAGATTGACATGATAATGACATTCCATCAAAAACAGAGTTAAACACCAGTGCCACAGTGTCTGTTATCAGAGGCAACAAGGAAGCAGTTTAGGAAAGAAGGAAATGAAATGCAAATTAAAAAGTAACAAAGCAAAGCTCCACATCTACACAAGAGGAAATTGTTCCACTAGGCACACTTAATGTTTTGATTAAAAATAACGGACAGCTCAAACAACTCCATCCTGTCGTAAGCCAGGATAAAGTCTGGCTCTAATAGGTAACAACTAGCTGAGATATTCATGATGGAATTGGAAAAGTATTTTCACATCAAAGATACTACACAAGACCATCCAGTCGAAAAGCAGCTAGACAAGTTGCTGAGTTAGTATTCATAACTGTTCAAAACTGAATTAGGGACAATGAAAGGTAGAGAAGTGCATACTGAATTAGACAATGGCAAACCAAAATTTTGTAAAGCAAGGTCACTTCCATAAGTCATGCGCAACCGCATGAATGCTGAATTAGATTGATTAATCCATAAAGGTATTTATAAACCAGTAAACCATGCTAAATGGGCTGGTCTAATAGTTCCAGTAATCAAGTCAGATAGCAGCATCCAAATTTGTGGAGATTACAAGCAAACAGTAAATAAAGCTGAGTAGTTATTTGCAACAATCTTGTTTTTGCATATAAGCAGTTGTTGCTAGACAAGAGCTCATGTGAACTGCTTACAGCATGCAGTGAAGGTTATTTGAACCTACTTTATTACAATTTGGGATATACTCATCTTCAGAGATTCTTCAAAAGAAGATGGAGAAGTGGATTGGCATGGTGCCTTTTACTAAGGTTAAAGTTGATGATATCTTAGTGACAGGACACAATGACTCAGAGCACCTTGAGAATCTTGCAGAGGTGCTAAATTATTTAAAACAATACAAATGCTTATCCATGGCAGTGGAGGACAAATACTTGGGATTCAAGATCACCAAGGATGAGTTAGCTCCAATATTGAATTGAAAACCAGTGCAGGAAAACATAATTCAAGTGAAATCAATTTTTGGTATTTGATAAATCATCTTTGTATCATTGACATCTGCCAAATATTGCTAACACTCAAACTGTTGCATAGACTTCTCCGCAAGGGTAAGTGAAAGTAGGGAAAAGAGGAAGAATCTATGTTTGAGACTGTGAAAAGTTTATAGTCACCAAAACAGTTAGTTCATTGTGACCCAAGCAAGCCCTTACTGCTATTCAGCAATGCTTCACTTCATGGAATAAGTAAAGTTCTAGCCCACATTATGCAGGACAGTATTGAGAAACATGTAACATACACATCTCAAATACTTTCACCAGCAAAACAGAACTACTCTCAAATTTAAAAATAGAAACTGGCAGTAGTATATTGCATGAAAATTTACATCACTGCCTAAATGCACAAATGTTTGCCAGTAACAGATCACAAACCCTTGCAAGATTTACTGAGGATAAACCAATTTCGGTTATGATCACAGCCCAAATACAGCATTGGCTATTATTTCTAAGTACATACAAGTATATCTTGCATTATTGCAGTGGATCAAGTGAACAATGCCAATGCTGACTGCGTGAGCCAGTTCTGATTGAATCATCTGAATCATTTAGTCTAAGCAATGAGGGTTTTGTGATTCAGCTGTCTCATTCTCCCATCACAGCTGAAGTGAGCAAGTTCACCAACTGTGATCCAGTTATAAGCCAAGTCAAGAAATTTTTTTCAATTAGGATGGCCAACCAGCAGAAACATTAATGAGGATCTTAAACCACATGTAGTGTGAAGTACTGAGTTAGCCATCAGAAACAAATGTTTACCTTGTAGAAATAAAGCAATTATCCCATCCCAACTGAGTGTGTTATAAGTACTCCACCAGGCTCATCTAGTGTTTGCAGAATGAAAGTTCTAGCTTGAAGCTACTTAGAGTGGCCTGACGTGGATGGTCAGGCAGAAAATCAAGTTCAGAACTGCCAGGAGTGGCAAGTACACCAACAAATATCTGCAGGGACTCCCATAACCCATGGAAGACACTAGGTGTCCCTTGTTTGTACAGGCAGGTCCATTCTTGGTAAGATGTTTTTAATCATTTTGAATACATATTTAAATGGATTGATATACACACTATTTAGTCACCTCTGAGGCAATGGTTACTAGATTGAGGCCTATATTTGAGACAAAGTGTATGTTTCAGATAATTGGTTTAGTTTCACAAGTGATGAGTTTGACAATTTCATAAGTAAGAATGACATCAGATATAACCCTGCCCCAGACAATCCATTAATTAACAAATTAGCAGAGAGAATGGTGCAGATGGTCAAGTTTATGCTAAAGAAAACAACTATGAAAAAAAAAAAACAGGGAAACTTGTGATTTTCAATAGATTCTCATATACTTAACAAATCATTCCCCTTACAGTTAATGGAGTATCGCCAACAAAGATGCTGGTGATCTGTAAGTTTAATTCAGCCTTTAACTGGCTTAAACTGGGCATGGAGAAGCATTTCAAAAAGACCCAAGAAAAAAAGGTTTTTCATGAGGAGGATCATTTAAAAAGAGAGACAATTTGCAATAAACGATACAGTTTTGGTCCAGAGCATCATACATCATGGCAAAAACAGATCATGGGGATTATTGTGGTTAGCACTGGACCAGTATCTTATGTACTTAAAGGATCAAGAAGGAAAATGTAAAAGTATGTAGATCAATTGTATCAGCAATTTAGTGAGACAGTGATTTGCTAAACACGCCACATTAATAAGTGCCCCTGTTGTCAGGGTTCATGTAGCCCAGCTCACCAAATTTACAATCATTAAAAACCCAACAATACCCTCATCAATGATTCACTGCCACCCAACAGACACCAGAGCACCATCATCTCTGTTCTCTCTACCCACACCACCAATGGATACTTTACTGCACCCTTCCCCAGGAAAACACCACTGTTGGTCACTCAAGTATGATGCAGTTCACGATTGAAGCATTTTTCAGGTCATTTGGCAAACTATGAGGTGGGGAGTGATGTATGAACTTTGAGATGGAGTGGTGAGGTATGTTGTGGCTTGACTCTAAAATAAGCATTACACACTTAAAACTTGCATACAGGCCAGTGTGCATGCAGTTCATATGTGTACATTATATGTGCATGTGAGGTGCATGATGAGATATAAATATGAGGGACTCAAACACAATGTGCATTCAGTCAACTGGTGATGCCAGTATACCCCAACCTTCTACTCCAACTTTTCAGTAAATATAAGACTAAACTTGCAACTTTAATTTCTTTAATATGATGCTGCCTGCTTACAAGGGTTAAATTCAAGAGCAAGTTAAAAATAGCTAGACCAGACATGCTCTTGAATTTGAGAACTGCTTTCATTAATAAATAAAATATATTTGCAAATGGGTAGAATTTGTTTGACATTTGTTTAAAACTAATCATCTGGAAATTTTCAAAATACTCTACTTTCGTTCATTTGTTGTTGTTGCCAACAACATTATCTAAATATGGTATAGTTAAAAAACAAAATATACTAAACTTTTTAATTACCGTTAAAAGTTATCTAAATACTGATGGTAGATGATACAACTTTAAAGATGAAGCTGCTGCTAAACATGTGCTATAATCTGAGCTAATTATTATCACATTCGATTCTTGAAAGATAGTGCAGAAATTATCTCCCTTTTTTTCTCTGGGTGCTGACAGACTAGCAGACCTCAGACATCAAAGTAAAATCTTGACAGAGTCAGCAGCTACACTCAGTCACTACATGTCAAGTGGATAACTTTTAAACACATCTCAAGTTGAAAATTTCTTTTCCTGGTGATGATTTTCCTTAGATGCAGGAGGTATCAACATAAAATATAAATGGTGTACAGATTCAGTAGATATTACTGCATGATCTTATACCTATGCTTCTTGTTGCTGCCATCTTTTGGAAGATTGATGAACTTTCAAAATAGACTTGTTACCACATTCAGCCAAGATTAACACTAGCCAATCAGAAAACATGCTGCTCATATAACTTTTATATATTCCAAGGGGAAAACTTCCTCTTGTTTCTCCAAACATTTACTTTTTTTTTAATTTAGGAACATTTAAAAAAATTATGGCTTTTTTAGAATTATAGTTTTGGTTTGCAACATTGTTGTCATACATGGTTATTCTCCAAAGCAGCAACAAGAACAGAAGTTTATCGAAAATTTAACACAATCAGTTTGAGCAGGTAATCAAGTAATAAGAGGATCAAGATATGGATGATTTTAAAACAACAAAGAATGTAAACAATATTTTAATTCACATTTTATATAATTTTGTTATAATTACAAAAGTCACATTCATAATTTATAATAGATAAATAATTTTTAATATACAAATATTTATGTCAAATCAAGCATAATTAAAACATTTTCTTTATATGTATATAAAAGCTTTTAAATCTTTTCAGGAAAAGTTTATTTGTATTAAAATGATAGAGCATTATAATAGTTTCAAATATTCTATCACTTTTAGGTTCCAAGAAAAATGATTAGAAGTAAGAAGTACAAAGTTTTTCATCCATATTTGGAATTTTATTAATAGACAAAAAACATCCATTAAAAAAGACATGTATGCAAGGACTAGATGGATGGATGCACATAGGTACAGACTATACAAAATTTCTACAGCATTCAGGGATAGTAACTACATTTTTATTGTTAGCTTTGTTTTTGCAGTACCTATATTTAAGAAAACCAATTAGTAATTTCCCTAACAATAACACCCATTTTTTGACATGTACTCCATCACTATCTTAAACACAGCCTAAACTTAAAATATACAAGACATTTCTTTTAGGCGCCACTGTATGACAACATGGGTACACTAAATTTTCGTTTCTTTCAGAATAATGAAAACTTTCCTGTTAACAAACTTTGTTAACTGGAAAACTTCTAAAATCCACATGAAACAACACTAAAGACAAATTTATGTCTAAAAGAAAAAAAAATTTTGAAAAGAGAACCTTGTAGGACACCACTTGTAGCTTGTAAATATGAAAATACTGCATTGTGAAACTATGCATTTTCTGTATTCTAGGTTCTTTAAAGGCATAACAAAGGTGTACCACAGACATTATTCCCTTCACTGTTTCTGTAAATCCTTTGTGGAACTTTACCAACGTCTAAACAAGCAACATCCACTTAATATTTTGATTCGACTAATGGTTGTCTTCCAAAACTTTTGGGATTTGTTAGAAAACATTTTCCAGTCTAGAAATCATGCTGAGAAGTTGCTGGAATTTATTTTTATTTTGATAGTCAAAGAAAATCAACTGTACCCTTAATTTTTTTCTTGTTCTTTTTTTTGCTCTTGCACTTAATACAATAACAGAGAATAAATTAAACTCACTCTTATAGAAATTTCTATTTCATCACCTGAAGGCAAATGGTCATCTTTCAAAGGAATAACTCTTATGTACACTAGAATAAAAATAAAATTACCATTATGAGTCAAGAAAAACTTTGTATTTACAGATAAAATGATGTACATACACATGCATTACACATACACTGGTTGCCCACTTTATTCCTTTCAGACTCAAGCCAGACATGAGCTACAAATACAAGGTAGACTGATCACATAGCCTCGCAGATATGGCAAAAAGGGAGAAACCTTACAGTGGGTACACATCTACCAGATACCATGGTAGCCAAGACAGTTTTGTTGGTAGACTGCTCCAAGACCTTGGTCATTTGAGTTGATCAGATATTGAAGACGGTAAAGAAAAGGTCTGCTGCAATGGGGAACTGTGGCCACAAACATACAGTATCAGAGAGAGAGAGAGAGAGAGAGAGAGAGAGAGAGAGAAGAGAGAGAGAGAGAGAGAGAGAGAGGAGAAAAATGATTAAACAGTATAGTAGAGTCCAACTGTAGTCAAACAACAGATCAACTGACAGATATTCAAAGCAGGGAAATCCACACCTATCTCCAGCCATACCTAGTGAAAAGTGTTGTAACAAATGGACTATGGCAATGGGAAACCATTGCATAAACCACTGATCAGAGTTACCAACATGAAAAGACTCATGTGGCATAAGAAGCATGGACATTGGACTCAGGAGAACTGGTAAAAGGTGATGTGGTCTGACTAGTCACAATTTACCCTTTTTTTTGTGCAGATGGGAAACAGATTTAGAGACAGCCTCATGAATCACTTGACCTCTCTTGTGTGGTCCTAAATGTCCAGGCCTATGGTGATGGAGTCATGGTTTTGGGCATGTTTTGCTGGTATATCCTAGGCCCCCTAGACCCCTTTACAAGCATTTTAAAATTATAGCTTACAAAAATAATTCAAAAGATCAGAGAAACAGCTATGAAATAAAATAGGATAAAATTTAAAAGAAAGGCTGGAATTGGATTTATAGAAAAATGTTTCATTACATAAAGAAATAAAGGAAGTATTGCAATATATAGAAGTTGTTTACTCAAAATCAAAACAAAAAAGGAGATGCTTACCTTTTTGTCCAGGTGTATAGATTGGTTTATCTGTTTGTATAAACATGTAGCCACCATGTGAAGCAACCAATATAACTTGTTCTTTTTTAAATGAAACTGAATGATCATTTGATTCAGCAACCAGGTAAACATGTCTTATCTTAGTTAAGCTTTTTGGCAGATCCTCCATTGTCACCTTCATTTTCACAATTTGTGGTTTACCTTGCAAAAACAGAAGCAATGCAGTCAAATACAGTCAATGCAGGCAGCATATAAGAAACACAAAACAAAATAATATTAACATAAAAATTAGAAATCTGTTAAACATTTGGTTTGCTTGTTGTTTGACATCTGACTTCATCCAAACAGAGATAGCTCAAATTAAGTGATATGAATTAGCAATTCTCTCTAGCAGATGGACTGAGAAAAATCTCTTGTAGATCAGAGATGTAAAGAAAAAAAAATCAAATAATTTTTTTTAAAAAGTTTGGATGGTTATTTCTTTACTTTTTTTTTTATATTTCATTTATATTTTTTAGAATTTTGAATCAATCTCCTTGGCTATCCTAACAGTTAGACTGGTACAAAAAGAGGAGAAAAAACGGTAAATGCAAGGTGTTGATGCGTTTTTCCATCAGTGTTTTTTTTTATTGTGTTTCTGGTGGTGCATATAAATAAACAAAGGCCTTTGGACAATTAGGCAAACAAAAACCCTTCCAAAATTATTGCTGTTGAGAATAAACAAAAGGGAATCCTTTCTGGTGCATTTAAGTAAACAAAAAAGCTTATTCGGCAAGGGAAACAATAAATATAAAAACATGGAGGAAGCAAATGAGCAATGTCATCTGTGCACCTTCCTAAAATTTCAATTTCCAATTCTAACAATGAGTTGCACAATCCAAATTCATAATTAAGGTTGTGAGATTTTGGAAAACATGGCATCAAGCTTTGGCAAAAACAATTAAGACTAATTCATGCATGTGTTATACCTGTTACATTCTAGAGTTAACTGTGGTAATCTGGTTTTCATTGCCTATTGTTCTAGCATCCCACCAGCATCAGTATGAAGGACAGATAATCTCAGACTATGTGGAAGACCTGAGAGAGCTGTCAATGCGTTGTGGGTTAGAAGGTAATTTGGAAACAGCCCTGAGAGATCAGTTTGTGTTTGGATTACGTGATGAAACTACACAAAGGAAACTGTTGAAAGAAAAACAACTTTAAAAACATGTACAAACTAAAAAAAAAAACAGATGAAACAGCCTGCCATGGCACGTCCAAGTTACAGGGCAGAGCAGCAGCAAATGAGGCAATACATTGATTACAAATTTAAAAAGACTAAAAGTAAACCCCCTTCCTTGTTTGGCAACTGAATAAAGTGTGGAAGAAAAGGGCAACCCTCCCGTGAAAAACTTAGATTCCTAGATGCAGGCTGCCATTTCTGCCAGCAGGCGCCCAAAACATGTGCACTATGTAGAAAGTGAGGAGAAACATTATCACCAGGACGATGATGATTTTGTAACTGGTAATCTAGATTCATTGTAGAGAAGCAGAGACATAATATGGGTAAATCCAATGCAGAAGGAAGGTCATTAAAAATTTAATTTGACACAGGGGCAGCAAATGCTGCAGTTCCTCCTGAGAAGTACAAAGAATGCTTTGGCCATATGACACAAGATAGCTCAGTCAAGATGACATCATACACAGGGGAGAAATTAGCTCCCTCAGGGGTATTTACAGTTGATGTAAAATGCAAATTACAAAATGAACAGTTAGCTCTATATGTTGAGCCACATGGTAATCAAATCTTGATGGGATGCGAGTGGCTGAGAACATTCAGGTTGGAAGCTGAAATACTCTTTGTAATGCAGTTACAACTCCCTGAATACACTACTCAGTAAATATGAAAAGATTTTCACTGGGGAACTTAGCAAGATGAAAAATTTAAAAGCTAGTTTTTCATTCCTGACATCAGCACCTCCAAATTCTACAGACCCAGAAATGTTACATATGCATTGAGACCCCTGGTAGATGCAGAGTTAGACCAACTAGAGCAGGCCAGTGTTATATCCAAAAAACTGAACATAGTGAATAAGACATGTCCATAGTTCCAGTCTCAAAAAGCAATGGGTATATACACATTTGTAGTCATTTTAAGGTCACGGACAACCCAGTTCTCCAAGAACACACCTATCCCTTACCAATAGAAAAAAATTTTCCCAACACTCACTGAGGGAAGTGGAAGATGATTGCAAAACATATCTCACCATCAGCATCCACGAGTTATATTAACACAAGCAGTTACCATACAATATCAAGATAGCACTATCAATTTGGCAATGTGCCAGTGAACAGGTGCTGCAAGGTATTCTAGAAGTTGAAGTGCTACTGGATGACATCACTTTCACAGGCAAAACCAACACAGAACACTTGTCAAGGTCTGACCAAGTACTCCAGCACATGGAAGAAAAAAAATCTATGAGTAAATTCCCAAAGTTCATCTTCTTTCTAAGCAGCAATGAATAATGTAGCCATGTGATAAATAAGAAAAGATTGTATAAATTTCCTGATAAGTTAGAAGCAATCTCTTGCACCTAAGAATGTTTTAACTCTATGCTTTTACCTAGGACTGGTGAATTATTATCATTTCCTTTTTTATCTGGCCACTCTGATGAAACCCCTGAATCAGCTACTTGAGAAAGACAGGATGTGGCACTGATCTCCAGAATGTGAACATTCCAGAAGTCTGAAAAATCAGTGACACACTACGATCTGGATTTACCACTGAAAGTAGCTGATACATCTTCGTAGCAATTGGGGGAAATAATTTCACACATCAATTGCCTTTGCTTCCCACTCCTTGAACCAAGCAGAAAATAACTATGCTCAGATAGATAAGAAAGAAATTCCACCAATATATGGTTGCAAATTTAACTTGATTACAGATCACCTACCATTAACTGCCATCTTGAATTCAAACACGATCTCAGTGATAACAGCTGCAATGATGCAGTGAAATGATGTGCTCTTTATTTTGCTTTGCATGACTTCACCATTCAATACAGGAACACCAAGAAGCACAGTAATACTGACGGTTTGTCATGAGTTTCACTGTTGTCCAACCCAGACAACACCACCACCATAGTCTACTATGCAGACTTATTCCATATGTCACAATTTTAGCCTCTTCCTGTGATCAGTGAGATGGTGCAGATGCTACTTAACAAGATCCAGTACTAGCCAAAGTCTATGAAGCCACCATGGATGTACAGGGTGTCCGTAAAGTTACTATACAGTCTTACAAGTTACTGGTCGTTGTTTCAATGCCGGTACGATGACATTTCTCAGTTTGTCCAGGTACCTTTCTCCTGTAACAGTTCCGTCGAAGAACTGTGGACCCACAATTCCATCAGACGATATTCCTGCCCAGACAGTTATTCCAGGCTGGTTCAATTGGGACGTGATCGTAAACTGGTAAGACTGTATAGTAACTTTACGGACACCCTGTATATCCAGCAAAGACAACTGTGAAAGAACTGGTTCTATTTTTCAGCCACAGAAATTAGTTGTCTAATGAGAGGAGTGAGAGTGACAATTCCTAAGAAATTGCAGGCAGACCTACTGTCAGACTTACATACAAGACACTTAAGAGTTAAAAAATAAAGCCATTGATGGAAGTTACAGATGGTGGCCTGGAATAGATCACGCTTTATAGCAACTTGCAAACTGATAAGAGGGAAATAAGCAACACTAGAATATGCCAAGTAATGCACCCCTTCACCAGTGGGAGTGGCCTGTTACAGCATGACAAAAATATACAGATTATGCAGGGCCATTCTATAGTCTCAGATATTTATTTAGTAGTGGTAGATTCACACATCAAGTGGCCAGAAGTGAAACCTACCAAGTCTACAGGCCATAGTTTACCAGTGGAGAGTCAAAAAGCTTCCAGCATTCATATGGAATTCATCACATTACTTTAGCACCCTACAATCAATCTACTAATGGACTTGCTAAAAGATTTGTCCAGACCTTTAAACAGGCACTGTGTTCCATGAAGAGTGAAAGTGGACATTTCAGGCCAAAGTCTTTAGATTCCTGTTAGCATATTGCAATACTTCACATGCAACTACACACAAATCTCCTGTCAGACTTCTGATGAAGAGAAAGTTGCTAACCTAACATGACCTAGTAAAACCAGACACCAGAAGAGTGGTGGAGTCGAGGCAATATCCTGGAGAAAAAGGAAATCTGCAAGAATTTCAAGTTGAACAGCAGTTTGCAGTCTGTAACAGCAGACCCCAGCAGATTAAAGGAACCAAATGCACCAGTCAGGGTCCACTATCAGTGTACTCAGCTCCTGTGAATGAACTGGTATTTTCATGGACATATGAGTGGCACCCATGTCTGAAACCTGTAATAGCAGCTCAGGCAGTTTCAGCTGTAGCACAGAGCTTCGAGTTTGGTATCAGGTTTGAGTCACAGGTCTGACTGACATGTTGTTTCTGGATGGTGTTTGGAGTCATTTCTACTTAGTGTGCCTGCTAAACCTGCCAAAGTGCTACAAGCCATAGTGGCAACAAATGCCAATTAGGCAAGTAAACCACTAACGCCAGCTTGTCAACTGCCAACACCTTAGCTGAGACAATCAGAGTAAACCAGACAAAAGTCAGCTGCAACTGGACCTTTATTTAGTGTGGTAACTATGTGATGGGATAATAATAATTTTCTAGTTACCACAAGTGTTTGACTCATCTTGAATAGCCTCACCCAAATAAAATTTATTAGAACCATTGGACTTGGGCTTATAGAATAGCATGGCTGGAAATTTTGCTATTCACAATATCCTAATATGCTAATTTGAAATTCCGTTAATGTGCTAAGATCCAGACTCTAATTATATTGGGCTAGAGTACTCTGTAAACACCAGCCTTTGTTAATGTTCGTTAATACACCTCAAATTAAGTGGTTTTCTTTAAGATTAGTGAAGAGGGGTTTTTAGCTACTACCCTTCAAAATACATGAAAAAATGACCGGTCCCTAACATGTGCCTTTCTATGGAGTATGTTCCGTGCTGTAATAAAACCATCATTTTCTATCCAGTCAATTTGAGTTAGAATTGTTGAATTATTTCACAAAATCTACAACAGACTCCTGCACGAGAAGTTGGGTTAGGGGTTGTTTAAGCCCCTTGGGAGTAGTTTCAACACGAGCGCCAGCATTCCTGACCCACGTACCGCCTTTGATGTGCATCAGATCCCGGGTGTCGGGGTGGGGGTAATGAGATTCTTCGAAGTGCGATGGAAGTCGCTACTAATATGGACCCCAACCTGCTGGGTGCTCATGTTATAGAGGAAGACTCCGTCCCAGAGGATAATCTTCTCCTTCTTGGGAGGGGGGTCCAAGACGCCTCGGCTCGCACCTAGGATGTCGAATAAGGCCGCAACCGTGATGTCTCTGTACCGCGCTGGTGTTGGGGTATGACTTCACCGCGGGTGGGTCTCCAGCAGCTATTGGCGAAGGAAGGATTCGGTCATGTTCCCTTTGCCATCGTTGTACGTGGGCAGGCCGGTGTGCCTTAGAGGATCTCGCGGGACGCTTAGGTCAGGGGCTCCAAACTTCTGCCGTCTCTTTGTATATTTTTGTGTGTTTAATTAATTTATTAGCAAACGTGTAAAATTAATACATTCATACTGTTTGTTATTCTTATTGCTCGAAAGCTGGAAAATGGCGTCGCCCGAGTAGTTGAAGGGTGGGGTACAAAATACGTTGTGAGATGCTGCTTTAAGTGACAGAGATGCCCAGCAAGGGGGGGGGTGGATAGATGGCGATCCTCGCGTATCGTGTGCGCGCATGAAATCGTGGTAGAGTTTCGAGCGTATTATCATTACCTCTCCAATGCCAAACAAGTCAGATGGCCCCGAGTCGTACAGATTTCAAAAATTCCCAGTAGGTGGCGCCTCTGCGAACGCATGTTACAAATAATGGAGAAACGCGATCAGTTGTTGTTTGAATTTAATTCGAGTCTTTTCTGATTTTATCGTGATCTGACCTGTAAATTAGGTATTTTTTTTCAAATCAAATAATGCACATAGTAATCTGTCACTTATGAATAACAAGTGGGAAGAATGAAAGCCTAAAAAAGGTACACGGATAGATTTTTGTTTGTTTGTTTTAGCATCCTACCTGCACAGTTGAGGTACATTAAATTCTAAAAGCACTTTACGTACATTTTATTTAATTGCACGTTTAAGAAAATCACTGATAACATTGTTAGCATACAATTAACAAGCAAAAACTTATTTGTAAGCTCTGGATCCTGTATTACCAAAATGTAATGAATTAAGTCTGACTAACAATTTACCTTTTATGACTTTAATTGTTTTCTGAGAAAAGGTTCTTTCTCTTTCTGGATAGTCCTGGAGATATAGCTTAATATTCATAGAGGCTACCTTCCCGACAATATTTGCTGAAACTGTTTCTTCAACATTGTAGCGGAAGACATTGGATGCAATAATAACAGCAGTTGGGTTTCTGAGAGAGAAAACAAAAAATAGAACATTTCTTATATTATGAGAACAAAGAATACAGTTTTAAAGGAAATGTAAATTCACATGTAAGTTATTTTGAAAAGAAAAATGAGTTGAAAGAAAAGCAAAGATTAATCAATTGTTTGCAGCTTGTCTGAATAACAATCTCTGAAAACACTTCTGTCAGTGACTGGGAGTTGAAAAACTTAAGATCAGATTGCAGCTGGTAACTCCAAGAAATTCAGCAAGCCTAGCACAGTTTGTTTTTCTTTCAGCAGTGAACAAAAATCTAACAAATCCACTCAACCAGGCAAGGAAGTCACATTACTGAGCATGATCAGCTGACAGGAATGGCCAATCAGTTCCTACTAAGGAGATTTTTTTTATCTAACTGAGCTGGAGTTATCAAGATGTTCACTGTATTTATCAGTTCTTAATTGAACAGAAAAAGAAAGTAATCACCCATTATGAATTGTCATGACATAGGTAGTTAAACATAAGGCCCCACCCCTGGCATAACATATGCTACAGCAGGTATTTTTTAGTTTGGAGTATCCTTAGAGGATGGAAAATCCACTCCAACCAAATTGGTCTTAATGTAGTATTTGCTAAAGAAGTTGCAATAAAAAATACGTACCTCAGAACTCTATAGTACCATTGATTCAGACAATTTTTTCTCACTGCTAGCCAATCAGAAACATATTGGGCTATTCTGATGCCCTCAATAAAGCCGATTCTTCATTTGAGCTAAATGTTTAATTTAAACCAAGGCCAAACACTAACAATTTTTTTCTTCTTCAGAACAGAAGAGGCAGAGGTATCAGGTATCACTGTATGAGAACTGGATTTTCCAGTGTCTAAGGACTTTAAAGAATGTTTCTTTCTTTCAGCTCAAAGGAAACAGAGTAAATTCTGTTTCTGTGGCAAGCTCTTGGATAGGTCACACCTTCATTATCTATGGGAAAAAGTTGGGTGGCCAGCAACTACTTCATAACAAACACACAATTCTCACAGTGGTAGGATAACCCTCTCACTTATAAACAGCCACAACTGCCAAACTACACAGATGGAATTTTCATAGTAAATAAAAATACTTTGTAACATTTGACTAGGCTTTGGTTAAAAAGCAAACTAAATGGGTTGAGCATTCTATGCATTGATGTTCAATGAACATTATTCATTATAATGTTCAGTTATTTAAATCAGCATCTTGGATTGAGATTGAGTTGCTGTTTTGCTCTACTTTTATACCATTAGTTTAAATGTTTTTTTTTTTAAATATAAAAAATCTTTAGTGTATAATCTAAAAGATTGCTGAGCTCAGTATTTATAGTAGATGTGCTAGGTATTTTAAAGACTGCCAGACAATATATAACTCCCATAAAATTGGGAAAAGAAAAAATATATATACGTATATATTCAACTTTTTTAAGTTAAAAGGAAGTTGCACTAGAAATAATAGAATATAAGCTCTTAATTTTTTAAAGAATGAAAAATTCTTAGAAAATTTTTAAATTTCTGAGAAATAGTTTAAAAACTTCAAGAACAAGAATGAAAATGAAAAGTTGAGCTAAACTTACTCTGCTTGTATCTGAGAAATCTTTAAAAGGATAATGAACAGAAGACTGCATGAAATCCACATTTTGGTGAAGCAAGGAGTGGACTGGATGCAACTGAACAGAAGTCTTCAGATAAATTGACCAAAACTAAAACCAAGATGTCATCAAGAATTACTAGGCTTTTCTATTGGCTGAGTTTGTGTAACAGGAACTTTTGTTGATAGAAATCTTGGCAGAAACCTTAAACCAGAGCATTCTTAGTAAACAAAGTGTATGTTACATTCTTGGAAACTGGCTAAGCTAGACTGAGATGGATTTTCAGGAAGATTTCAGTTTCTAAGAGTTTTTGATAAGAGAAGAAAAATTTAAAGAGATAGTTTGATCATTTGGTAATTTATATACTATATGTCTAACACTCTTTTAAAAGCTTTGTTTGTTCTCAGTTATCCTACAGTAACTCATATTATGAACAGTACAATTTGTTTACCTTTAAAAATATTTTTTGGATACAATATCAAGTTTTCTATGCAACTAATTTTAATTTATGAATATTATTAATGCTCTTTTAAAAAAAGCCTGTTTAACAAAATGATTTTTTTGTTTTGTCATCTTTAGTAACAAATGGCTAACTTCCTAAACAGTTAAAACTAATCTTTCAATGCAAATAAGTATGAAAACAGAAATATTTTGCATGAAGATAAAGTGTTAAATCAATATTTATGGGATCTGTACAAACAGGTAAAATGGTTCAGGTACTTCTACATTGTCAAAAAAGGTAAAGTGACCAAAGTAATAGATGTTAATTATGTTAATTGCTAGGTTTTCATATATTTTTTTTACTTATCTCCCTCTAAATGTAATGTTTTTAACTACAAAGAACTTTAATTGTAGAAGAAATATCCAACTTGGAATTAAATGAAAATCTGAACTGAAACTCAGAAAGAACACATTTTTCTTTAATAGTGTATTAAGAATTAAAACATTTGTATGTTAAGAATGCGCTGGATAAACCTGGAATTTTTGTATAGAGGAATACTTTAGTTGCTTTATTTTTCCAACAACAGAAGTTTTAAAAAAATAACATTTGAAACAAGATTAATCATGAACATTTAAAACACAAGTAATGTCCATGTTAATTTACTTTTAAAATTATTATGAGAAAATTACATTCATGTTGATAAATAATAGGTGAAGTCTGGATGTCAATGAGTAAAGTTAAAATTATTAAATATTTCTTAAAGATGTATTCTTAGTGGTCAAGACAGCAGAGTTCATTTCTCCTTAAAAATAACAGCTGAACTCTATACTGTTAGATTGTTTTTCCATGGGATAACACAAGATTGATTTGAAAAAAAAAACAGCCATGTACAAGGATTCTGTATCTGACGAACAGGGAAAGGTGCAAGAAAATGCTATTGCATCATTGTATTCCAGCATTTAACTCTTTCCTTGCCAAAGTCAAAGATCACTGGTCTAATGTAGTTTTTCTGGTCAGAAGCACCGGATATTAGTTTAAGCATTGGCGGTGAATGCCCTTGGGGGAATTTCTGAATCATCTGTCAATGGAGTGACTCTGTTAATGGAGATGACACCAGAGACCTTGGCAGAGAAGGGGTTAAGGCAACATCAAATTCTCAAAGTATAAGTTAAAATAAGACAACTGGCTATTATGTAAAAAAAAAAAAAAACGTTTATGAATACCAACTTCTAATGCATATAATAAACTAGATAATTTCTCAGAGTATTGGGTGAGTTGCACAGTATCTCTGGAAATAGATATGCACTCTGAAACAAAATTTGAATACATACTAGTAGCATCAAAATGAAACATGGCTGGCTGTGATTGTGACAATTATATTTGCAGCTGGGTTTCATTGGAATTAAGAAAGTAACTCAAACATTTATAAAATTTATTTTGACTTCTTTCTTCCTATGACATGGAATTAGTTTTCTTTCACTGCCAGCATTCTCTGTATGCAGCTACTGATTAAGAAACTCCACAAGCATGTACATTTTTACTCATCTCTTTCTGTTAAAGTAACAAGGAAATGTTCACCTCCGTGAGAAATCAGAGCCTCCATCACCAAAGATAATTGGGAAATGTAATATTTTCAAATTTACATTTGAGAGGGTGGTTATTCAAATGAGAAACAGGATTTAACAGAACAACTGGAAAGAAACAATATGGGAGATATGCAACCTGAATGTGTCTTGGATGTAATCATAAAAAGAATCTGAGATAAATGTATTTATTTATTTCAGCTTTAAATGAAATATTAAGCTGAATTATTTATAAAGCAAAACTGAAAATATAGATACTCATGTTTAAGATTTTGGTTAAGCTTCATCTCAAATATACTCTGCAAGCTAGAATTGCTATTTAAAGACACTTATGATTAAAAGGCAACCATATGGCTGGATCAGATGTTCGGATTTTTCAGAGGGGGGAAAGGGAGACTGCATGCTCGCACACTCTGGAAAAAGAAATCATCCCAGTAAACAACTAGTGTAATGTAGTATGGTATAGCAGAGTATTTGTCACGTTTTAATTCATCTAAAATATAATCAGTTAATAAATTTCCCAATATCAGAGTAAAACTTAGAGCTTCAGAAGTTACTATTGTGTAAACAAAGTACAAAAGAAAGAGAGAAGATGCCTAACAAATACAGGACAACACGCACACATTAACAAAAGAAAAAAATATAGAGAAAGAGAAATTCTAAAACAATCAGATTTGTAATTATTTCTGTAAAAATTTGAAATAATGCTTTAAATGCAGACGTACAAATTCTAGCAATGAGGAAATTTCGGAATTAGTAGAGAAGTCCAAGATCAGAGAAGACAAAGATAATTTCTCCCTGACAACTACACAAACAGTAGCCACTAATATTCAAGAAAATAAGGCAAATTTGATATGCCAAGCAAGCAGTTTTCTTCTAACAAGAAATGGCACAAACTTAGTCATCAGTTTGATGATCTAGCTAGAGTATAGAATAACTAGTTCATCAAAATTTAATACATTAATGATTAATAACAACAGAAAGCTTATCAACATTTTCAAGTTTGCCTACATGATGAAAACAATCATTTTTTTAAAAAGTCTAAATTCTTGATAAAAACAGAAAACAGATGGAATTTAAAGTGATTTCAGATCATAAAACGTTGAAAAATAAGATAATTATCTAGAAAATCAAATTATTTAGAATTTTTAAATACTACTTAATACTGCTAATTTACTTATTTAAAAGAAAAAATGGCTTTAAGAAGTCATGTCTTACTAAATTTTAATTACATTTATTTTTTATGAATATTCCCAAAATTTCATTTTTCTACTGAATATTAGTTTTTACATAGAGAAGAAAAAACAGGAAATGGTCACTAAAGATCCAGTTTTATATTTAACAGTGATTTAGGAAAGTGAATGGCAAAAATGTAACCCAGTGACATTTCATAACTAAAAAAAATTTAAAGTCTAATGTATGTTGTCCAGGTTTGGATTATATAACTAAGTATAATTTTTAAATGATAATCAAATTGTGCAGATGCAATTAAAGTATCAATGTTAAATGTATTGTATGATTGCTATTTGTTATCACCATATGTTCCAGTAGTGAAAATCTCACTTCCAGAAAAATGTTAAAGTTAAAGATTCAATTTTTAATATTTAAAAAATGAGTTATTGAATTGTTCTCACTCTCTCTTTAAAATGGTGATATCACACACACACACACACATATACACACATATAGTGCGTGTGTATATAAATATAATTTAGAATTTTAAATAAAGGAGATAACTTGCAATGAAATATTACCCTGTATTTTAAAATTATCTGCTATGTGGGTTAAGTAGACCTAAATAAAGCAAGTAATTATGGCATACAGTAGTATACAGGATAGGGTTAACTCATGCTGTCAATAAACTAAACTTGTTTTCCATTCATACATTTGTTTAACATAAACATTCTAGTATAGCCAAGGCCATCTATGTCAGCTGATATGGTACCAAATGAAAATCTGTATGGTGAGGTTGGGCAGGGATGACCTTTGTAGAAGCATCAACAAACCCTGGCATACTTGTACAGAGGTGGCAGCAAGTCTCCCCAAAACCTTGCTGGCTAACATGTCTGAGGCACAGGTGGCCACACCCACTATTAACTTTGGAACAGTGACACAATGCACAGAATAAGTTTGTCAACATTCTCACAGTTCTTATTTTTTTTTTTTTTTTTTTGCCGGATAGACTGTATTTTAAAATGTTTATGTTTGTGACAGTTAAACAAGTTTCTGATGATAAGTGGCAGGTGTTTAACAATGCTCATTTTCTATTTATGCTTTAAAGATTGGTTAATTAACAGGTAGCCAAAAGCTAAAACACTAAAAACATTTCTATACTTCACTTGTCCCATAGGTTGTTGGGGCATCTGGAGGTGTGTGTGTCTAGGGCATTTTACAGCCTGGCAGAGCCCATCCCTCTCTGGGTTGAGAGTCAAGGCGAATGTCAGTATCCAAAGAAGTGCTACAGCTGTTTCAGACTTTTGGCCCTCATCAGCAGTATACACCTCCGACCCAAAGCGAAGTCACTACCCACGGCGCCACCAACACGACACCATCTATTTCTATACTAAAAAATGTAAAACTATACTTAGAAATTATTGCCTAACTTTGGTTTCCTCCTTTTTACTAATTAATGAGGAATATATTTTTAAATAAATGATTGTGTGACCAAAGGAAATTTTAAACACAATAAAATAAATAGGTAGATTGTATTAAACCTTTTTTAAAATGTGTCCTTTAATTAAAAAACAGGAAAATCTTTTTTTCTTTTTGAACACAGAGTTGGGAGGGTGCCCCAAATCTGTCTATTTTTGGATTTCTACCATTTTAATCATACAAATTAAAGTTGATTTTTTTTATATAACAATGATAATGAAAATAGATTTTAAACATATCCTGATATTAAATTTGGAACTGAAAGAGTTAAATTCAAAATAAAAGAACAAACAAATTCCCCAAAACCCTCCAGAGCCATAAATTTGTAATTTAGTAACAAACCGATATTTGAAACCGCAGTAGTTTATTCACAGCTGTTAGCAAACAGCTGACCCAAATCTAACCAGGATATTACAGCCAAAGTGAGTTAAACACAAGACAAAGAACTTCCATTTGTTTTTAAACTATTCTGTGTTGTAAGCAGTTAAATAAAATAACCCAAACTAACAAAAAAATGGGAGAAAAAATATATATACATACATACATATTTCTTTTTTTAACAAAATAAATACAACCTCTTGAAATCTATTGTCACTTTATAAAAAATGCTTAACTATTCTTAAAATTAGAGAGTAAAATATCAAATTTTGCAAAATAGAATGTTTATATATTTATTCATTTTACTACCTTGAAGTGTGAGTCAGCTTTGTGTAACTTGTAATACTATGAAATTCCAAATATTCATTGTTACTGTATTAAAATCTAAATCTAGCTTAAAATTTTTTTTTTCAATTTTAATAACTTTTTTTATAAAAAGTTTCAGCATAAAATACTTTCAGATATAAAACAATGACAGTCATAGTACCAAACTTTAAAAAAAAATCTTTACTGTTGTGGCAGAAACTGAGTTCACTGCCAGACTTTCTGAAAACATTGTGGAGGTTTCATATGTTGACGAGGCGATAGCGGCATCTCAACTCTCAAGACAAAAAATAAACAGATAAAGGTTGTTGAGTGATGAAGAAAAGTGGGCAGACAGGAAGCAGAAGTCATAGCCCAACAATTTTAAAACTAGAGGTTGTGACCCCAAATGGGGTTGCAACAAGAAATAAAGTTGGAAAGCCAGCCAATATCATGATTTTCATGCAACATTTAATTCTTTGACTGGTGTTGAAGTGTATATACCCTAATCTCATTTCCTTCCACATTTAAAAATGAAAAGTTCTAGTTTCTTGGAATCTCCCTGCCAAAGTTGCAAGTGCTGAGCTACTAATGGCACAGGAAAAGCAGCTGACTACAGTGCTATGCTCCCTCACCAGCATTGTCTCTGATGTAGAGGCGTTTTCCCCATTGATGGGTTTGAAGTATGGCACAACACAGATGCCCAGTGGCACTCAAAAGAAAAAGTATCTGAATGCTCCTTGAACTCAGAGATCAACTGTACATGCATGCATTGGACTGCAACAATCAAAAATTTGTAATTTCTTCTGTGATAAACAGGTGTTTACGGTCTACCTCAGCAACAGCTTCAAAAAACTAAATGATCTAACTGCCAGTCATCAAGAAAAAAAAACAGGGTGATCGCATTGGTGGAGTCATGAAAAAAATCTTTATACCTCTTCCTTCCCAAAATTTTCTTTCTATGACTAGAGGATATTATAAAGTATGACAGATATGGAGCCTGTTATTTTGATTGTTGGTTATTTAACAATAAACTCTACTTAACTATAGTTTGTCATGCTTTTTGTTTTTGCAAAACAAATTTCCTGTATCCTACTTGCTGCTTTCTTGAGAAAAGCTCATTTACTCTGTATATTGACTAAAAATCTGGCTTATGAAAAATTTTTGTTGTTATTCCTGTATAAATTGGTATAAAGTAGTTCTGATGCAGCCAGTTATTCAATGGCCTAGAATGCAGAAATTGTATTATTTCATCTTTTTTTTTTCAATATCTTCCTGGGGAGGGAGGCATGCGCATCCTCTAGATCAGGCATGTCAAACATGCGGCCCTTTACAAGCACACCTGCGGCCCACACAAAGGATACTAATTTGCAACAAAAATATTCAGCAATAAATTTTATTAAATGACTTCAATTAGTTGTAATGGGGGACCCTCAGTTTGACATGCCTGCTCTAGATGCCCTAAAAGGGTACTTGCCCAGGCTTACACTGATGGTGCTAGAAGTTGAGGTCACAAGAATTTGTCAGGGTTAATGGAAGTACACCTACCTTTTTCTACTTGCACCTGATTTACTGTGGCAGCACACATACACCTTGATATAACAGGACAGTGTCCAAAACCTAAGAGCAAGATGGAAGCTGGTACAACAGGAGAACCCATAATCAGATGATGATTGGAAGTCAGTCATCAAAGCATGAGACAGACAAAGAGCAAGGTTGGATAATTGTGTACCTGATGCGCAGTGCTACATACTTTCCTACTACACAGAACCATTGAGCCTGAAGTTTCCACATACTAAACAAGGCTGCCTCTTTTTTCCCTTTTAACTTACAAGTGTTGTTAGAATTGTTCTTGCAACAACAACAAAAAAAAGATTCCATGATCTTCACTATAAATCATTGCATGTTTTTTTTTTTTAATGGACATCTGTTACTCAAGTTCTAAGAATCAAGCAGTTTTCAAAACGTTGGATTGTGGGAATGTTTTCTCAGTTGTTGGCAGATAAAACTAGGCTCAGCTATACTCTCCCATCTCAATATTGTAATTAAAAATTAAGAATTAGAAAAGAAATTAGTTTGAAGGTAATGAAAAACAAGTTTTCTTATGAGTTATTGGTCAGTACAAAAACAACAACACTAAAAGTGAAGTCTTGTAACAAATAATTGAAAAATTATATTTTAATCAAACAGCATCTTAACAAGTAACAAAAGATACAAAATGTGACTTAGAACTATTATTCCTTACATTTTCAATGGTTAATAACAGTTCCTTGAATGTTATTTCTTGATGGACATTCCCCTATAGCTGTTGACAGACAGATATTTGTCTAGACCAAACTCTATCACATTTAATAGGTGGAGTTAAATTAAGCTACACATTAAAGAAACTTTTTTATTGTTTACATGCTTTAAGCTTTTATTATTAATAATTTTGTTCTACACATACAACTCAGTTTACTCCAATTAACTAATTCTTACACTTCATCCCAAAACAATGCCAAAATTGTAGTTTTAAATAATTCTACTAAATATACTTGATTCTGTTACAGAACCTTTTTTCTCCAACTTTTCAGAGTACTGTAAGTGACCAGTTATTATCTACAATCTGCCATTGAATGCTAAAAAGAATTTTTAATACTGCGTTCACGTGAAAGTAGATAAATTTATTGAAGTCAGAGAAAAATCTATAAATAAAAAATCATATATGTAATTCTAGTAGCATACCCATATTTGAAAAACAGAAATGAGGCAAAAAAGCAATTATATACCTTAAATTAAGAAGGCATGGTGAATCTGATAAAGTTAGAACCACCAATGAGTAAGGAAGAATTTGTTTTGTCAATGGCTATATATACTAAAATATATTAGTTCTAATTTTTGCCCTTCCCCCACTTGATCCTGACCAACCTATCAAAAAGCGCCAATTTTGTGTATTCATAAACACCTGCAATCAAAGCTCAAAACCCCTTCTTTAGAAATATTTTGGCACACAAATACCATCTATTGACAAATTTACTTTGTAAACATGACCATCCTTGATCATTTCATTTACATAGTAAATGAAAATCGGCCATCTCAGTTGTAGCCTACATCCAAATCCTTTTTAAGAGCGAAGTTTCCATGCCAGCAATAAGCATTGATATTCGCTTATCGTTTGCGACATACCTCTCTACTGATGTATGTACATGGTGATATTTTGTGAATGCTGCGTATACACATTTTTCGAGTGTGTGATCTTCACTGTTGATCATGTGATGTTTTGTATTTAAGTAATGCACATGCAGTGATTGATTGTGCCAGAGTATTGTTTGCGGTGGTTTTATCATATTAGATCTTTCTACTGCAACACCAATCCTTTTCTAGGTGTTCACTCACTGGTTTGAAATTCTCATAGCAAACATCATAAACAACATTGCCATGACAAGGTCTACAGTGGTAGCAAAAGTGACTCAGATTCATTAATAAAACTGCAAAACCAAGTTAAGTTGACATGTGTCCATGTTTTATTTTCATTTTTTTCTCTTTGTAGAGAGAGAGAGACTGTTTCAAGGACAGTTTGCTTTTGGAATGTGTTGTGTGAATTAATTTTTCTTGTTATGTATCACTAACAAAGTAAAACTGTTTCAATGTTTTAATTTTTTTCCTTTTCATTACCCATCTCCATCTGTCTGTCTGTCATGCAAGTCTAATGTATTGTCATTTGGAGATGTTCTCTTATAATTTAGGTCCTGCGCCGAGATACACCTCAACTGTTGCTGACTAAAAAAGTTTCTTCAGTAGATTTATCACTTTTCTGACCCAGTAATTTCAGATTTTGATTTGTTCAAATAAATGCCTAGGCTGCAATTAAAACCATTTCTATACGTTTAAAATTGCAGCACAAGTTTGGTATTTGTTTAAACTCAAATTTGTACAGTAATTTAAAGTTCTAGAAATAATAAGTGTACAGACTAGATAGCAGTAACTCATCCTCAAAAATTGTAGTTTGGATTTTGTTTTTGAGTGAGATTTGTACAAAAAAATGTTTATGAAGTTCTCAAAGCCATCAGCGGCTCCCCGATTAAAGAATGCCAGATTGACAAGTTAACGCTTCCAATCTTAAAGAAAGAAAGAAAAGGGAGAGAGGATAATGCTAGCCACCTTATTCCCTAATATTTTTAAACAAACCGAAACCTTAAGGTTTCCTCAAACCCACAACAAGAAGTAAATTACAGGTTTAAATGAGGTGTAAAGACATATCTGAACAAACCTACTTTCATTTTTACTAAGTTATTAACAAACAGATTTTTTTAAAATGTTATTTGCTGCATTTTCTTTAATTTCTAAGAGATAAAAAAAACAACAAAAAACCACCTAGTGTGGCATTCTTTAAAAATATTCAGATTTTTGTATAAAGAAGTTTCATTCTTTAGAATTTTAAAAGTTAGCATACAAAATCTGAATGTCCTTTTTAGATTACCTGACTTTAAATATTTTAGATTTAAGTTTTGTGAATTGTTCTCACTTAAAAAAAAAAACAGCAAAACGTTTACATCTGTACGTACAGATTTTTCTTTCTCAGGTCTTTATCCCACAGTGAGACGAGCACACTGTATACACTATCACCGCAACGACCTGACACAGTTCCAAAGTACCAATCCTGATTTTCCTTCATAACTCCCTTCAAACCATGTTGTATCTACTGAAAAATAAGGGAAAGGCAACATATAAATTAGGATTACATACACAAATGAAACCAGCAGCTATTGTTTGCCTGATCTATTTCTGACAAATCTTTCCTTATCTAGTTTTTAAATAAAACAGCAGATTTATAGACATCACTATCCTAATGCTCGAGTCATTGTCTTTCTAGTGTTTATTATTTTTGCTCTTGAGAATTCACTAATTCAAAACGACAAATTATATTTATTGTAGATATTTAATAAATAGTGGATTACTTAACTAAATAATTAGTTAAAGGGTTTCTACTACCAGTCATGGCTTTGTTGTTATCTGCTTTTTAGCATTCTAAAAGCTTGTGTACATTTTTTTTTTTTAACATCTGAGTTAATTAATCTTCTTACTAAACCACATGGGAAACAAAATGAGGCAGAACTATCACAAACCCATAACAAAAATCAAAAACAGAACAGATTGTGGCATTAGTTGCTGGGCCCCCCCCCCATTTTTTTTTTTTTTTTTTTTTTTTACTAACAGCCTGTTTTGTTTTGCCTCAGCTAATTTAGTTTGGATGGTGTGACCTCATAACCCCAGCCTTGTCTACATTTGCAATTCTGTTGACCCAAACTCATTCCTTAGATGGCTATACAATATTGGGATTTACAGACCTAACCTTTAATCTGTGACCCTCTGTATTTTTTTGTTTTTTTTTTCATTTTGAGAGATTTATCTGATGTCGAGGAAAGTGTGTATGGAATTTTAAAATCTTTGCCAACTACAGTAAAATCATATTTCACAGTCGATTCCATTTCTTTTCTGTGCCATCATTTTACCTAGATTCCTGCCTTAATTTGGATGTTACCTAATTTGGATATTACCTCCTCTGAATTCTACCAGTTGCATTAAACTTTTGTTTGACTCTTACATTTTTATTTTAACTAATCCTTTTAGGATTAATTAAAAACATTTTTTTCCAGATATATACAAATTAAGAAAAAAACGCCATGATTCTGCCATGTTTTCAAAAATCTCCACTAGTTTTCTGAAGAGTATATAGGAAATATCTTTTTTTCTGTTGTATCCTCTTCCTTGACATTAACTAAATAAATTCATAGTGATTAATTTGTGCTTACAAAGTAGTTTTTCACATTAGGATTAATTACATATTAATTATTTGTGTTATTACTTAGGTAGAGTCCTTTTATAGCAAAATTGATAAGACTACCATTTTATTTTGTTATATCCAAGATAAGTTAATAAATCTCAGTTAGTATTACAGGTAATGAAAACAGTTTGTTGTAAAGTGGACTTTGATATATCAGGTTGACACAGCCTAAAAATTTCTTTTAAAGCTTTCATTCCTATTGTATGTTTAGTTAGCACACCACCTTTACCTGTATACAACACATTATTTTCATCATAGCCAGCTTCTCTATTGCAATAGACAGCTTTAGCAGGTCAGTGAATGATGTGTGATGTGATTCTATGATCTATGGTGATTTTTTTAGCAGTAAATAAATCTGATATAACAGGCACTAACTTATTCCTACTTAGATAAATCCTGAAAATTTCTCACAAGTTTTAGCACCAAATGAAAATTAAACAGTCATTTTTACTGTCTAAAGTCTACTGGTATTTCATGCAGTATTAGCAAAAAATGTTTTGTGCCATACTTGCCCGGTTTAATTACTTCTAAAATCTCTCCTTCTTGGAAAGATAGCATAGTCGGCTGGTTTGTGCTCAGACTGTATAGAGTCACAACATTTCTAGGTGCAGAACAAGTACTACCTTTCTGTAAATTAAAAAAAAACTATTATCAGAAGTTGGCTACAGAAAGATCTACCTACAGTTAAGTACAGTATTAAAGTTAGTAATATAAACACAGATCCAAAGCAATAAAGTCAGTCACATAATTAATTGTTCTGCACTTTCCAAATAAATTATTTGTATATATATGATGCAAGCCTTGACCAAAATTTACATATGGAGTCCAAGACAGTGGATTTATGGACACTTTCACAGGGATCATTCATTAATAATCTACAAACACTCAATGGGGTCCATGTCCAGTGATTGGAAAGACTATGGCAGAGTCATGATGCATTCTATCCATCTTTGCATTGTGCAGAGTGAGAGAGTTAAACAGATGGTCAATGACACAGACAGGGAGAAATCTTTCTCCAAAAATTTTGATGTAGTGGGCAGTAGTTATTCCTTTGCAGACCAACAGCTGTGATTGTCCAGTGGCCCAAATTGCACCCAACAGCACACCAAACCAACCACCATATCTTATTGTGAGTCACAGATAGTTTATGAAAATTCTTAGATGTGAGGCTGTAGACAAGGGGATGCTTCAACACCCACAAAATTAAAAAAAAATTAAACATTTTATTTCTTAAACATACAGAATGTGTTTTATTTCTATTTTAAATTCCTTTTAGAATCATGTCTCTTTGGTTAAAATACAAGAGTTGTCTTCAGAAGCCAGTAGGCCCACTCTTGTTAATCCTCTGCTAGCATCTCACACTTTCAATGATGCATCAGAATCCCAGATTTCTGACAGGTGTCAAACCTCTACAAAATCCACCGATAATGACCAGCAACATGGATGCACTTTCTCACTAGACCACATCGATCCGAGCCAATCTGGTAAACAATGACAAGGTCTCTCTTCAACCAACATGGTAACAAGATCATTCGTGGTTGCACCGTTTACAAGAAAAAGGATTCAGTACTTTGCTTTTATCATGCTACTGCTGTTCAGTGTTAAATACCAATGTCATGTTACAATGACAAAACCGTAACTGGTTTTTACACTATGCCGAATCAGCTTGCCAAATTAGTCCTCATCACACCTGCCGCCAATGCTGTGAATGAAGGATCCTGCAGTGCACTCAGTTACCTAAAGACTCAATTGGTGCATGGTCCTGCATGTGCACAACCACGAAACAGACACTGACCTCATGGTAGTAGTCAATGAGGTAGTCAGCCAAAACTCCAGTCATCAACAGATTTTTGGACAATTTATGTGGTGTACTTTTGCTTAAATAATCTCTATCATGATCGCAGTGACAGTGTTGTAAAATCTACCTTTTCCTGAAAATTGTAAGTAAATTTGTTGTAAAAACAACTGCTATTTAATTTGATAAAATTAATTTCTTGTGTGCCTATATTGTATTATTCAGTATGTATTTCAAGTGAGTTAGTTGTGTTCATTCAAATTAAAAAGCAAATTATCTACCCATCAATGACACTTATTTCTTCACCCCTACAAAAGTTTTTAACCTCTAAAAAAGAAAAAAAAAGTACCCCCACAAATGAAAGTTTTCTACAACTCTGGCTCCAGGGTAGTACCACACTCACGCATGACCAGTCTCAGATCTGTGAGAATATGGTGGACTCACTGGAAATGGCATGGTAGCATCTGTTGCCTATTGCAGATGACAAATGACATTGCTTTTGGTGAGATATGGTTACATTTTCTCATTCTTCCATTGTACTCAACACCTGCATGTGTTCTTCCACATTTGCAGTCAACTGTATGGATTCAATTTTCACACACTGATTTTCAGTGAGAAGTGCCCATTCTGTTGACTCTGGTCAATGTCTTCTCTTGAACTGAACAATCACCCTGTTAACAGTTGACAACAGAGTATCTGGTACTTTGGAGATTTCCTGGTTGCTTCTACCAACATCCCATTGATCACGAGCCCCTTTTAAAGTCATCAACTTCCTGTTCATGGCATGGCATACTGAGGCTTTGTCTAGCTTGTAACTATAGCTTGCAACCTTGTGTTTATGATACGACTAGAATGGCATATTTCAGTCTCATGGTGTATCTACTTACTTATGCCACTCTCTGTATGCTAAAAGACCCAACTAAAACAAAATTTCAGGAAATGGTAATATATTTAATTCCAGTAAAGCCTCTTTTTCTTCATGCTGAAGGAAGTTTTATCATTTTTTTTGTATGTTTCCATTTGATTTTCTTTTGTTTAAGCTCAAAGAATTATGGATTCCTGTGCAGTAATTTTCAGTTGTCTTGTTTCTGAAGTATCAAACATTTTGATCATCTTATTGTCTGCTAACTAAAGAAAAATAGTAATAAAGATTTTAATAATTTTTAAAAATACAATAATGCTCAAAGAATTGTATTAAATCTCTGGGCAGGGTGTTTTGATTGTATTTTTTATCAAAAATTTCTTTCCAATTAAATTCAATTTATTAATTATGCTAAAAAAAAGGTGGGGGAATGCTGGAATCATGGTTGCTTTTAAGAATACACAGATTAAAAACAGTCCAACTTGCCAACTGGCAAACAGCGGCCCAAATCAACTTGTACACCACAAAGTACACACAGAGAACCCCTATTTCACTTTAAAATATAAAACACTATAGTTTCTTTTTTATGCCCAGATTTTGTTTGTTTTTTATGTATAAATTCATTATAAACACCTATTAAAAGTTAAGTCAGTACTTTTCAAAGTTCATTTATAGCTAATAAAATTTCTTGTGATTATAGCTCATTTGTGTCTACATTTTTTATTGCTGTGGAAATTTAAAAGCAATAAGGGTATGTCATCTGAAATAAGCCCCAAAGTCACCGATTAATCTCTTTAGTAAAGCTGAACAATCCACAGCATCTCATTCTTTCATGGAATTATCATCAGAAGTTTCCAAAATATTTAATTAATATGAAAAACTCTGGCATACGTGTAACTTGACAGGTTCATATGATGGACTTAATGGAGTGTTGTGCTCCATACTTACTTCTATTCTGACTACTCTGGGCCGTAACAAATTTGCTGAACTTTTCCCATCAGTTTGAAAATAAACCGGACCCTTAAATTCAGCTTCTGCAGACTTTCTAGGCAGTGCTACAGGAGGCGGAGGACGACTGGGAGGTGTCATGGCCCTGGCTGGAGGTGGCACATTTACAGTTAACAATGGCATTTTCTTGGATCCCACTGCTGGATTCAGCGGTGGGTAATTTGGTGGCGGTGGTCTGGCACTGACTGATCTCGAAGTAGCATTCTTCATTTTAAAAAAAAGCAAACAAAAACCAATCAGATTTTAAAAAAAATAAAAAAAACTTAAGAATGGGTCAAATCAGTATAGCCTTCATAATGGTGATTAGATTTTAAAGACTTTCAGAAGTACATGATAATGCCCAGTTTGAAAATGACTGTCAGAATTTGGCATTTATTTGAGTTAAGAACTTGATTGATATGGATTGCTTTTTATTCACATGATAGATTGTTGCTTTTTGATTTTTGTATGAGTTATATGTTTATTATTTTGAGAAAAAAACTGTTAGAATATTGTGTAATATTTTCTATCACAAGATTAAGGCATTAGTTTTGACATAATTTTCCATTGTTGGGTGAGGTTAGATAAATTATAACAGCATACCTTTTCTTTTTATAAGAACTTATATATTATAAACTGATGTAAAATTCTTAGTATTTTCTGATTATTCCATAACAGTGGTTACCAATATCTCTATGGTGTCTGAAAAACTGTTAAACTCTTTTTTAAAAATTCATCTGCTGTGCATGTGCACAAGACAATGTGCATGCTGTTCTAATAAATATATAGAGCTTACCTTCCTATTATTGTCGTCTTCATCGACAGATATGACTAGAACCTACAAGCATATAACAAAAATAACCAAATAAGTTTGTGTGCTATCTTTATGATTTTTTCAACTCTTCAATTATTTTAGTGGGAGGAGGAGGAGGAGGAGGAGGAAAACAAAGTGAAGTTTGGCATGCAGCCTGCATTGGTATTCCATCCCGTGTTCTCGATAAATGGGTCTCCAAAGACTTTTATCTATCAATTTTAGTGATTGTTTTGTCAGAAACTCAGTGTAAAATTATTTGCTAAAAAGGAAAATAAAAAAATTTAAAAATCCACTTCTAGAAGAAACTTAATAATTTTCTTTTTCTGTATATTTGGTTTACAGTCAGCGTCAAACAAAGGCATTTGTCGTCTTCTGTTACGGGTACACTAGGAAGAATGGTTTCTGATAAATCAGTTCAGTTCCAGCTTACAACAATCACAGTAGTAGACATTTTAATATGTTACCACAGATGAGCTGGGTTTTACTCTCATTGTGAATTTAGTAATAATGATTACTGAAAATTTAAAAAAGAAAATGTTTTGAAAAAAAAACCTGGAAGCATTTTAATCATGGGAGAATGAATTCATCTCTGGTTGTTAAAATTATGCTGAGTTTCATTAAGAATGCATATTATTCTTATGGTAAACAACAGAAATGAAAAAGACTTTTTATTTTCATAAATACTGTATTTTCTACATGTTACAGGTGCAGGCATAGACAGTAAGCGAGAATACCTGCATCACTCAACTGGCTGAGTAGCAATAAATTAAGATTATTATTGCCTGTCAAAGTCAATTTTTCAAATTCTGGTGTGGAGAAAAGACAATATGTTTGTAGACAGCCAAAACAGATATGAAAATAATTAGTTACCCAATTCCACTATGAAATGATTAATATGGCCAAAATGAAAGAAAATCCAGCTACCTTTGCTTTGCCAAGGTAATCCAACTTCTCCAAATTTTGCACCAGAGCTTTTGATGGAAGAAAAATGGTATTAGATGGCATCTCAAAAGGAGAAAAGACTTCCCTCTCCTGAAAATATGTATGAAATGCAATTTTACCTGACAGCTGCAACTTATAAATGGTAAAGCTGTTTGCCCTAATATATACATGCAAATCAAAATGCATAATAGATAGGAACTAAATCTTGAATTGTTAAAGTAAAGACATTTAAGAAAGTCCACAGTGTTAGGAGTTTTCAATGTTTCTATTAATATTTCATACTTATAAATTAAAGAAGTTCAACACAAGATCTTAAAGTAAATCAAGTAAAGAAAGATCTCAGAGCCAAGCATTGAAAATAGATATTTGGCAATAAAAAATAACAACTTCATTCAGACATTTCCCAAATTAAAAAAAAGATTGACTGAGAAATTCTTTATTGTGGGAAACTGAAGTTTACATGTAAGGAAAAGTTAGGGATAGATTAAATCCCAGAGTGTTATGTGGGTTACTCAATCATTCAATAAATAACAAAAAACTGTAAGAATGTTCTCCCAAGAGTGACATGAAAGCAGGATCTTTGTCTGGCTCTTGGTGGTTGCTGTGCAAGTTGATTCCTTTCAGTAATAATGTGTCAGACTGTTGACTGAAGGAAATTGGAATTTGTTCAGTTTATCTCGCTTTTAGGCATTTCAGTGTTTTTAATTTTCAAAAATTGAACAGCTAAGTCCAGGTTAGAATGGTTATCAAATATTTTCTAAGCTACTTTTGGAGAGTATTCAATTGTTTAACCGCTGGTCTCCCACCATTCTGAAGTTGTTGTTTGATAGTGGAATGTCTGGACAGTTATTTGTGGTCCAAATGTTTTTAAAACAGATACAGTAAAGCATGAAGAGTCTACAGATTTCATAAAGCAGAAGTGAATGAAGAGGAATATCTTTTGATGGAAGCATACTGAATGGGGTTGGTTATTTTTACTTTTGAAAAGATATTTTAAAAAAGCTCTTCATTTCATTTATATATAAAGATGGTCTGGTAATGAAACATTAAAGTTTCAGATTCTGTGAAGGTGCTAGTGGGATAGCTGATAAATTTAGTAGTGCTGTGTAGACCACCTGGTCTGACAGATGACAGGGGAAGGAAGCAAGCATGCATTGGAGAAATATAGATACAGTCTGAGGATGTTGCCTAATGTCAGATACGAAAGGAATAGGTAAGAATGAAGGAAGTAGCAAAGAAAAAGCCACAGAAGGTGGATTTGTCTCTAACAGTTATAATCACCAGTCATAATCAATGGCTCACCACAAGTTAAAAAGGTCTTCAAATAAACGAAAAATCCTTCTCATGGTGAGTGTTACATTTACACTAATAATATGGTTTCAAATTTCAATTTTCAAACTGGGAGCATGTATAGTATTTCATTCTATTTTCTAAGTTTTAAACCGCAACATATTTGTTGAGAAATTTGATGAGAACCCACCATACATAAATAACTTGATGAAAACATTGCTTACTTAAATAACAGCATAGCTAGTTAAAAGTTTGTTGGTTTTTTAACATTGGATTACCATTTACGAGATTTTTAAAAACATTTACACAATCTAAACTTTCTCTAACAATGCAGTAACTATACAGAGAAAAGAAATGAGAGAGAGACATAGGAATAGTGAGGTTGAAATTCTAAATATTGTTTAAAGCAGCTACATGCTGTGGATGGAGTAAAAATCTTTAAAGAAATTTTTAACAGCTCAAAACGTTTGTTTACACCAAAAAATGTCCAGTATTTATTCATGCAGCTCTAATTCAAAAACTTTTAAAAAAAATTTTTTTTTTTCCAAAAATACATTCATGTATAAGTGTAAGAAAAGAAATTACTAAAGAGAAAAGCATTTTTCCTTGTTGAAGAAATAGAATCTGTATAATAAATTGCATGCACACATACCGACACTTATAATTGTTACTGATACAGAGCAATATTCAGTGATATATGTATCTTGTTTTTATCTGGTCTTACCCATACACATTTTGTAGCTCTGTATATGGCAAGCTTGTGTTTTTTTCTTAACTCTCTCTGACCAGCTTCAGTAAGCAGCCGTTCAGCTTTATCCCAGCTACCTGCTTTGGCTTCAGCACATGCCTGATTATAAATTACCTGAAAGAATTTCAAGTAAACCATCATCTTTACTTAAAAACGCATGCATGTAGTAAGTTTCTTTTTAAAGGAACCTACAGATGGAAATGCCATTTAAAGATTGAAAGGTTCAGGTAAGGATTTATGCAGTCATCTCTATTACCATGTATTAATCTTGTTTATTCAAAACGAATAGGCCTGCAAAAGTCAGAACATTTCATGGTGGAATTAAAATAACTTCCTTATTTTTTAAACAAAGCTGCCAACAAAAAAGTCTACCAAAGACATTACTTTCTTTAACTGTGTACGTAGATGATAGAGAGAGAAAATTGCATACTTTGACCGATTATAACTAGGGCAATGGTTTTAGCATGAAGGTCACAAAAACCATCAAATCCTGAAAATAGGTGTAACACATTAACAGTTTCCTTTCCAAAATGCCATACATCAGGCAGTGAAGATACAAATCTGCGTAATTTGTCTGTTCGTGTATGCACGCTGTGGGCCTGTCTGCCAATAAGTGGGTTAAGTTTAGTGGGAGTGAGTGATAAAATGGCAACAGCAAGCAAATAGCAAATATCACTGCTAAGTAGAGAAGTGGAAAGCATCCAAAGCGAACATTTCACAAAACTGGCACATCGTTTTGTACTGCATGTAATAGTCCTATGGATTACAAGCAGAAAACAAGCTACAACGTACATACTGACAGTGCTTTAAATAAAATGAAGCAACAAGCCACTGAATCTATAGCAGGAAAAAATCTAAAATACATTTAAAAAAAAAAAACAGCGAGCGAGCTGTTTTCTGTAAAGACAGGAGAACAGAAGTCTACCAACTAACAGGGACTCTCTGCACCACTAATACGACACTTCTTATCTCAGACATTCCTGCTATGGAAAGCTCTCCAAAACATAATGGTGTTTTTTGACTTTTTCAGATCAACTGTGAAATTTTATTTACCAAAGCTTTTTCGGAGCCATATAAATGACCCGAAAGAAATGCTAAATGACTGTTGGACTTATTTTGTAGCAGATGAAACAACAAATGATGAAAACTGCTATTTTATATATATATATATATATATAGCAGTGATGTGTTACTCTTTTGGAGACACTTTAGCTTCAAGCTCATAAAGGGGAAGAGAGTTTGGAACTTAAGTATCTTTTAATGGACTGTTTGTCTGGAGAGCATAAACTTTAAGACTGAGAATCAAACAATAGTGGAAACAGTTAAAAAATATGGAATTCCTTTTGATAATACTGCTGCTTTTGTCAGTGATAATAATGTATATATGATCAAAACTTGGGAATGAAGTCAGAACACATTTTCTGAATGCAGTGCATGTGACCTGCACCGAAAATCTCCTCAACTTAGTTGGCAATACCTTGAGAAAAACATTTGGAAAAGCAAGCAAATTTGCCATTGCTGTAAAATAGGTATTCACTGCCTGCCCTATCCACAAGGCACAATTCCATTAGTCACCACAGGAAAAAAGGAAAGCACCTGGTATACCACCTTCACCACTAACCACAAGGTGAAACAGCTGGTTTGAACCTGTCTGTTTTTCATGGCGGCCATCTTCAAGATCGTGTGGAGTTCCTTGAAGATGAGTATGAATAAAGCTGCAGTTCAGCAGATGAAGATGTGGTAAACTTAAATGAAGTGACAAAAATAAAATCAGACACTGCAGCAAGAACTTTTGCTCCAAGACTAATGACTAATATCAGCTCTTATGAAAAACCAGAAATCAGATCACATAAGATGGTAAATGATTTGGCTAATCTTGCCATGGGCAAAATTTTTTAGTGAAACAACTGACAACATTTTAGCTAAACCCCTTCAATGAAAGCAGCAATTAAAGTACATGCAAGATCACTGTTTTTATCAGCACACTGATTGTTTGATCCTGGTCAAACCAAAAAATGGGACCTCACATCACTAAATGTATTTGATGTGATTCCTATGCTTGCACACAACACCTTGGCAAAAGCTGAATTTAGTAGCTACATCAGAAACAGTTTCTGATATGAAGTGCTTGAACATTGTTAGATCCTGATGTGATGATTATTTTCCAAATCTGGCTATAATTTCTTTGAGTCTATCAGTACTTGTTAACGGCACAGACTGTGACATATTGTCTTATTTTTACAAAAATGTCTTGCCAGATAACAAACATGAAATTATGGCTGAAAGCCTCTCAGTGTACAAGTTGTTTCAGAATCATGGAAAACTTTGAATATCACAGCTATTTCATATTCTAAAGCAACAGATAAACTCATTAGTAGTCAATAGTGTTTATATTATTAGTTTTAAACACTATTGACAAACTCCTATGTATGTTGTTGTAGCAATAACTACACTACACTATTTTGTGACCTTTCCAGGAATTGTGTTGATTCTTGCACCTCAACAATAAATTTTACTAGAGAGAAATGTGGCAAAAACCATAGCCTTAATTATAACCAATTTTTTTAAAAAAAGCAGATGTTGAAAGGTAAACTGAGGCTGCTGGATAGACATACTGTAAATTCCTTTTTATGCTTATAACATGATATGTAGGTAATAAAAGAGATTACGGATGATGTAATTATATGAAGAGATTCAAAATAAAAGCTGTCGTGAAACAGTGACAAATATTTCAAATTGTTGATACTTTGAAATTTTACTTTTCAGAATTCACAACCATCATTGCCTTATTGCTTGGAATGAAGCTGCATTCTAAACATAAGGAATACTGAACTCTAGGAAAAGATGGTTTTGCAGGTGCTGAGAGGTAAGTTTATCTTTTTTCATTTGTTAAACACTGTTTCTAAAAAAAAAAAAAGTGCATAGAAAAATACTTCTAAATAAAATCCCAAAGATGTGGTGCAATATGTTTTCAATGACATCTGCTTTAGTGTTATATTTGTTTGTAAAAAAAAACCAACATAGCTATCTCAGTTAAAACAACAAAGTAAGTTTAAAAAAGACTTTCTTTTGGAGAGGAAACAGTATGATGGCCATGACGTTTGACACCACTCTAGCGAATACACCACCACCACTTTAACTGGATTAACAAAGAAACAAAAATGGTTTAAAATCTTTAAATACTAGAAGTCTGCAGCATAGCATTTCTAAAAAAAATATTGACATTTGTGGAGAAAATACTTCACTGTATACAGGTTTTTTTTCTGATATACTGTAGGTGGGGGTCGATGACATTTAAATTAAAAGATTATATTACCAAAATCAAATTAAAGTACGAGTAGTTAGTTCTTATTTCAATCTGGACAAATCAGATCTAATATAAAAAAATACAAGTATCCATATCACATTCACATCTTTTGAAACACAGATAGGCAACAGTTTGCCAAAATAAAAAGTAAATATAAGGTAGCCATGATTATATTGTTCATTTTATTTTGTACTATTTATTTAAAAGTATTTTTCCAAAAAAGGTTAAGCATTTCCAATTTGTTTTTTTTTTTTTTTCACAATAAACAGGTGGAAGTTTCAGGAACAGGTGTATAAGTTGGGCACGCATTAGTGAAGATGGTTTTCTGTCCTGCAGTGTTTGCCTTTCTTTGGTAGATTTATTAACCAAAGCTATTTAAAGTTCTGACAACAGAGTTCAACAGAAAATCGAAATATTTTAATGACTTCAAAATTTAAAACACATACTTCACAGGAATACATTTTGTGCCCCAAACCCAAGGGTCCATAGTTGATGACATCACATCCCTGCATGCACTGACAGGCTAGCTCAAAGTCATATGAAGCATCTGTAAATCTGAAAAGGATATTTCAGTCATATAAGTTTTTGAGAAAAACTATTGTTGTTGTTTTTTCCTACTGCATAAGTACTTATAGAATTAGTTCTTCCAAACTTCAATCTAACCCAGAATTTTATCCTGCATTGTTTTTCAGTCTTTGAAATACTTAGAATGCACTGCATAAATCTTCATTATAAGAAAAAGCATGTTCCTGAAGACATGTTGTAGGTAATCAGTTATTTTTACTTCCCTTAATTTCAAAATTTGTTTCATTGAAATCATAATCCAGATGAAGTTATAACTTTTAGAACCAATAACTAATTATTACTAATAGTTCTTCAAAACTAAGCAGTGAAACAAAATGTCTCCATTCCCTTTCCATTGGTAGCTTTAAATTAAAGGAAACCACACGATTTTTTAAAGCTAAAAACTAAATGTAAATAATTATACAGGTGGCCTAATTCCCCCCTCAATGCTACATTTCTAATAAGACTTATTTAATGTGTTTAAACCCAAATGGAAGAAATTGAAAGTAAAGTTTGAAACAATTGTCATTATATTATTTAAACAATAGTTCAATTTGCTGTTTTCTGGTTACGTTACAATTCTGAATTAAGCAGCTCGAAAATTCCCTCAACTAAAAGTGAACCTAGAGCATAGAGTCATAAAATCCTCAACAAAAATTCCAAGAATCAACAATAAATTACATTAGTTTAGCAGAATGGATGCTGACAAGTTTTAGTGCTCACTGCAACATATCAGGCTCAGAAATAAATATATATGTATATTTCAATATTATAAGTCACACAAGGTGAAAACTGTCAATGAAGATTAAGCATACTGAACTTCCACAGAGAATATAAATTAATCAAAAATGTCCAGTCAATGCAGTTCTACTTAGTTTTTATCAGTGGGCACAATCAGTGTAATCAAGAGTGAACTAAAAACCAGCAAATCACGTGTCATTCATTGATTTTGTGGCTGCAAATTACTGCCAGTGAATACTGAACATTTTGCTCATAAGTTCAGAAACACACCATGCTGTGATATCATGTAATGCTACTAAAATATCCCTCTGGTACTGCTAAAATAATGAATTGTAAAGCGTGTAACCTACCTTCTATGTTTAAGATGGAGGAGTCCGAGTTGAAAATAAGCAGCCACCAAGTGTTCATCTTTCAATATTGCATCTTGAAAAGCCTTTAAAAAAATTATAAATAAGCCCTAATAAAGTGGTTAGCCAATGTACCCATTCAGACTTGAACCTGATCAGAACTTCAGATGCATATTAGGTTGACTAAACATACTATGACAAATATAGAACACCTGACGTGGACAACCACATTTGTGGTCAGTTTAACAGAGATGGGGAAAAAACATTACAGTGTTCTAAAGAGGCATCGTACTGGGTGGACATCTAGCAAGTGCATGGTTGCTAAGAGTTTCGTTGGTAAACTGCTCCAAGATATCAATCATTCAAGTTTATCAGCAGAAAGTGTTTCAAGGTGGAATTGTGGCCACAAACAGTGAAAGAGAAAAGTGGTTAGGCAGGAAAGTAAAGTCCAACCATCATCAAACAATAGACCAAATGACAAAGACATTTTGTGCAGGGAAATCACACCCATCTCCAGCTGTACCTTGAAGAACATTGCAATGAATGAACTATGACAGTAGAAAGCCATTGCATAAACCACTGATAGTTACCAAAATGAAAAGACAGTTTATATGATGTAAGGGGTGCAGACATTGGACTAAGATCTGGTGAAGTGATATGGTCTGACAAGTCATGATTTACTTTTTTTCTTATAGATGGGAGAAGAGTTTTGGAGAAAACAATGCTCCCATCCACCGTGCCAACATTGCAAGATCATGGTTTGAGGAATGTGGAGATTTCAGGCATCTTCCTTGGCCACCACAATCCCCAGTTCTCAATCCAATTAAGCATCTGTGGAATGAAGTTGAAAAAGATTACCCATCACAATCCTTTGCCTACCTCACTACATAAATTTCATACAACAGTAATGACTGAATGCTAAAGTATCCTCAGGACACCTTCAAGCACCTTGTAGATTCTATGCCATGGCTGATATTCAAAAAGTGGCCCATCCTATTAGTAGGTCTGGGTCATAATAAGTGGGCAGCCAGTGTATAAACCTATATTTAGTTTAGATTGTCATTTTATTAAAGTTCAGTAACACTGAAAATCTAATACAGAACTGTATATATATCCCAGGCATTTTTCACTAACTTAAACCAAGCCATAAAACAATATAGACCACCATATAGTAGTTAACGTTTGTAGAAATAGAAAGAAATATTTAGAGTGAAAGTATTTCTCAGAGTCAGTGAAAACAAAATAATAAAGTTAACATTTTATTAATTTTCTTAGTCTTCTTACTCTTAAGCCCCAAATATGCAAGTGGAGAAGTCATATCAGCCGATTTGTTACACTTTATTGATATTTTACATGACTAGGTAGCATTAATATAAATAAACCAACACTGGCCCTACACCACTGGAGGAATCTCCTTTCCAGTGCAAAAATAAAAATAGTTACAGGTCAGGACTCTTCCTGGAGGATCTACGCCGCGGCCAGCAGGGAAAGAACAGTAGGACCAGGAAAGTACGCCAGAGCGAACCGGCCCTCAAGCAGTGCAGTTGTCTAACCACCGGACTACTGCGCCGTACTGTGTACCTTATAGTACACTTCACAAATAAATCTGAAAAACAGTTAAATATAAGGTCTGAAGCCTTGTATTTGCCAAGGTCTAAAGCCGGAAATCGAGTCCTGGTCAAGGTCTGCCTGCTTGGTACGGCGTACCTCCCTAGCACGGTTTCTATTCACCCTTCTTCACCGGCTGACCACGTCGGTTTTCTCCCATCTGAAAAAGACTTCTAGTGGGGTCGGCCGAAGTCGGAACCCCTGGGCCACTTGTGGCACAGGATTGGCCACACTTCACGTGAGAAATGCCTTCAATTTAATTATCTTCGTCGTAGAGATACGTTTACGACAAAAGCACCTGTATCGAGAATTCTAGTTAGAAATGATGCCATTTTTTCCCTCTAATCTAATTATTCCACCTAAAATGTTTTCCACTTAATTACGTTATTAACCAAAACCACGGGTAATTTTTTTTTATTATTTAATAATAAATGTGACAACTTAACTTTTTTTTTTCTCTGTCTAATGCAAACACAGAGTCTTAGGAAGAATATAAATCTTAGCTTCTGAAAACGAGAAAATATTATTTGTGGAGGGAATTATTTTCCCGCAACACCGAAAAGAAAATTCTTTTCACCTGTGAAAATGATTCCGAAAAGACAAGTTCCCTACGAAACAGAAGCTGACTGTATGGGGCAGGGGGTTAGTTGTATTAAATTAACGTGGAAAGGAGTTGTAATTACAGAAAGGGGGGGAAGAAAAGCTTACGATAGAACGCGGCTAGGTAAATAAATAAATAAGTTATAATATACTGCAAAAAAAATAGAAAGTCTAACAAACACTAATAAGGTTTAAAAGTCCGACAGTCCATACCTTTAACGCCTTTTGCTTGTCGTCTAACCGCAGGTAGATACATCCTATGTTGAACGATATCCGAGCAGAATAATTGGTTATTTGATGGAAACTGTCCAGAGCTTTGCTAAAATTATTTTGATTGAACGCGGCGGCGCCGTCACTCCAGAGTTTTAGAGTCTCCCTCAAAGCCATAGCTTTGAGGCTGGGTCTCCAGGAAAATTCACAAACGTCAGTGATTGAAATCGCGATCGCCTGTCACAGACACACCTTAGTTCGTGTTTACTTATTGCTGCCATACATATCTTCCTTTAAACAACAAATAGAGATTGTCTCCCTTGATGTATCCGCATCTGAGATGTTCTTTGTTGTTGTTGCTTACAACTTGTTCAACACTAAAGGTAAAGTTTCTGGTAACCGTACTGCTGGGTGGCGGTATGGACTTAGTTATGCCAGATAATGGGTTCAAAAATGTAATTGTTATGCTGTACAGATTGGTTTCTAAATGTATTATTTAAAAAAAAAAGTATTTTAGCTTGTCCAAATGTGTAGCAATTACAGTGTTGGTGTGCATGGACACATGGTCAAAGATTGAACCAACTGACATTTATTATTTGCCAGAAACCACAAATACAGTGCAGAAGATAAATCTCTGATGAAACGACACTGGGGGATACATAATAAAAGTCGTAATAAAAACCTGTGTTATTTTGTTTCGTTGATTTTCTGTCATCTGATCTGAGTTGAGTATTGGAAAGCTGAGCAAAAAATGATTCTTCAGTAAGGTTGGATAGTGATATCAAAATATATTATACCTGGGTTTAAGATTAAAGAGTAAAATGCAAATTGATTAAATTTCTTAACACCTCTGTATTTATTTTTAGATGTGAGAGTTGAGTACCATATATATATATATTTTTTTATTTCTATGTTTTGAGGCCGAATGTTACTGAGAAATGATTTTTGTAATTAGCTTATTTTAATCTTAAAGAATTTATATATTCTTTTTATTTTTGTATTATTTTTCGTTATTAATTTTATTATGAATTACATTTGTTTGCTAATTTTTTCACACATTTACCATTCAGAATAAATTAAAAATTGATTTGAACAAAAATTTGCGAGAAATCAAAATGATTCAGAGAATCTGCATTTTTGTTGTTGTTGTTTTCTTATACAGGTAGAAAGTTGTATTTTCCTTTGTTTGAAATTTTTTTCTTTTTTCTGCTAACAGTTAAGTTTGAAATTAAGAGTCAACTTATTGGCGACAAATTAACTTTGGGTTTTATCTTCAAACAAAATGTGTGGGTTTTTTGTCTTTTTTTAAAAATTTTTATTTCTAAAAATGTCAACCAGCTATTCAAAACAGAATGGTGGCACAAAGGTGGAAACTCTCAGGAGCAGCGTTATTAAGAATAAATAAATTAAAATACGCCCATTTTGTTTTGGTTTTTCTCTATTCTTTATAAGCATTAATGAAATAGGTAGTTGTTTTCATTATTATTTTTAAAAACCAGTAATCTTATCAACCATATCTGATTACCATGATAATCAGAATTATTTTTTTCTTTAAGCATTATTATATGGATCAGACAGTTGGAACCACTCCAGGTGACTCAAATTTTCTTATCTCTGCATAGCCATTCTTTCACGTTGGTGAACAGGCAGAAGATATAGGCTATTTGACTTTTGGAGTGCCTTGTTTTGGAAATCAAAAGTGATTTTAAATGATGGAATTCCAATAGGTCCACTGCTCTTCTTTGATTGCAACAAAGCGTCTCAGTTATTCCTCTTTTCAGTCACTTTATGGCCTCTTCAGGTTGGCAAGGTGTTCAGAATAACAGGTAAGCTGGGGACTATAATGGATGGTATAAACACAGTTTCAGAATACTGTACTTACAAAACTTATGTTTTGCAGTGGGAATTGAATAAATTAGATAAATATTTTAATTACTATTAGAGTTGATGTTAAACATGTCTCCATAGTCTAAGACAACAGTTCCCAAACTAGGGATTGTGACCGACCCCAAATGGGGCCGCAATAAGCTGAAATGGGGTTGCAAAGGTGGACAGTATCATGATTACTTTCATGTTACATCTAATAATTTGACTGCTGTTGATGCGTATATAAATATATATACCCTACTTTGTGACACTACTCATACTAGTAGTTGCTTTGTTCTTTGTCACAATATCTGCTGCAGAGGGTACCCACATGGCACCCAGTGTGCCATCTGTTGTTGCTGGCTATGACAAGTAGCATCTCAACAATGTTAATGGCTCTGGCCATATGCTGCCAGATCTGTCATCATGGAGACCTGTGTTCTATAGCTGTGTAATTTGTACTATGGATCGGCTGTTACAGCCTGCATGCACAATGATTTGTTGTTTTTTTTTGAGAGGCAAGCAACTCCATGGATTGTATCTTACAGAAAGCATCTGCCTTAAGCTCTTGCAATGATCATGTGGGTGAGAAGGATAAAAAACACACTGCAAGAAATGAGTTTGGAAATATGATGAAGCCTGCTTTGAATTTGAGTTTACAAGTGTTGGGGGTGAGCGTGTCCTGTGCCAAGCAGTACTGTCTGCAGAAGGCATGAAGCACAATAAACTTAACACTTCAAAATGCAGCATGTGGAAACCAAAGTCATTCTTGCACCATTTCAAGATGGCATGTACCAGGAATTACATTTCAAGAAAGCTATATTCTTGTCTGAGAAGACACAAGAGTGGAGGGGCTTTATTTGAAGTGTGTTGTTGCACTTGATCAGTGCAAGAAGCCTCTCACAATTGGTTAAACTTTGGCCTTGCCTGTGGTAGTTGACCTGGTGAGGATTGTGAGTGATGAAACTGAGGTAAAAGGCTACACTCCACTGACAGTCAAGCAGAAGATTGAGGTGATTACTACAGATCAGGGAGATACTCGATACTCTGGCTGGGTGTTTGCAAGAAGGGGACCCATTTGCTCTTCAAGTTGATGTCAGTGCCATTGGCCATAATAAAGATTTTTTTTTTTTTTTTAGAAAATGAACCAAAATATTTAACTATTTTAAAATACTTTTTTGGCCTTTTTAGTTGGCAGTGATTGTACACTGATCATTGTTCCTTTTGTTGTGAGCTGCTCTTAAGGGAAAACTAACTCAGTAATTGCGTGGTTATGCAAAAGTGAAATAATGTTCCAGCCTAACCTTACAAAGAACAATACCTTATTCTTTGTTAAAGGCATCATTTAAATTTAACAGCTATGCATTTTTATTTATTTGTTTTTAATTATAAATAGCAACCAACCAATCAACAAGAAACATTCACATATTTTCATGTATAAAGAATTAAAAATTTGTAGCATAATGCTTCATGAGCTATAATGGTTTGTTTGGCCTTTTTTTGTATAGAGCCAATTATTGTCATGTTTACAGTCACTTTATAGATATATTTTTGAAACTAGTAGAAAGTATATGCACAATTAATACTGGTAAGGTTTTGATAATTTCCTTAAAGAAGATTGTTTTTGTATACCTATTCATTCACAATATTATCTAACCTTTTATCAGCAAAATTTTTGCTTGTACAAATTTAAAACACGAGAACAGTCTGAAATTATAGATGAAAATATTTTGCATTTGATTTTTCCTCTTTTTTATTTATTTAACTGTAACTTTTCAGTTTAAATATTTTAAACCACAGGTTAACAAGGAAAATAATGTAAATTCTACTGCTTTTTTATATACAGCAGGCAGCTTTCATTCAAAAGCTCATGCAACATGGTACCGCTACTTACCTTATGCCCTTATTATACACTGAACCAAAGGTGTAAGGGACCCATCAAACCTCAATCTGAAGAAGGAAAAAGAGGCACATTGTTTGGGGTTCATCCAGCAGCAGCAGCAGCAGGTCTTGTCACATTCTATCCAGAGTGGCATGGTTTTGGATTGGTTGGGGAGGTGTGCATGCTTAGACAATTGCAAGGCCATGACAGGCTACAGACTGACTGGAAAGAAATAAGATTTGGTCTCAGTTGTTAGAAAAGTTTATATTGAGCTATGAGAATGCATTTGTTGCTTTAGGTTGCTGAAACATGCAGACCCTATAAAATAAATTATTTTAAAATTAAGGTAACAGGTTATGTAGCATTATTGCTCATTTTTATTTTCATTAAAATTTTATGAAAAAATATAAATCTTAGAGATTTAGCAAATTTGAGTGCTCTCTACAACATTACAGTGGTGACCAAAATTATTGGATTACCTGAAATAATTAAGTTTCTTAGTTTTCCTTAAGTGTAATTATACCACAACTAATAAAATGTTAAGGTTTTTTTTTTTATTTATAATATTCAAAGTGTGCTTTTATTGGAGTTTACTGCTTTATAACTCTTATAGTTGCATTTTCACACATTGAGAATAAGTAGTACAAGGGTCATATAAATACTAAACAACAGTTAATTGTGTTTAAAATGCATTTTGTATTGCTTGCTTGCAGGTCCCTGTTCTGATTTCAAGGGTGAGGACATACCACAGCTACGAGCTAGAAGGGGAAGGTACAGTTGAGAGGGTCTTAAGCTTCCACCATGTGTACCCAGAAAAATGGCTAGCTGTTGAAAAGGAGCAAGAAGCAGGGTACACCAAACTGAGCCATTCCCAATAGGAATTCAAACTCCGGTCCCAAAAACTAGCAGTCCAATAAGCTAACCACCACCACTGTGCTGCCATTTTGGTATTGTAACACTTGTAGTAAGCACTCATTATTTTGATATAACTGTTATTTTTTAATGTTTTTTGACATACATAAAACATTATAATAATTACATTTTGTCACATACAGGGTTAGTAAAAAATGTTTATGCCAGACAGAATTGGAGGAATATATAATTTCATTATGGAGTCTTCAAAATCCACCCCACAGGATCCTGAGTTTGTCCTCTTGTTAATTGTAAGTTAAAGAACTATAAAAAATTTAGACATGGCTGCATTGATTCAGTGGATGTAATATGGAGCATAAACATTCTTTTTATAAAACTGGATATGCCATTACAATGTTTAATTTTAAAAGTATCTGCTGTTTATCAGTAAAAGGTAAAAAATTACAAAGAAATAAGATGTAACAAATTTTCTCTATCATGGTAGTAACCACATTGTTGAGAGGATCAGTCAGAGGCATACAGTTTAGTTTCCATAGCATTTCACAGATAAATTGATAGTTTTTATACACTAATTTCGAGTATTAGAGGGAGAAAGTTTTTTCTCTAATCATAAAAAATTTTAATTATAAAAAAAAATTTTTTTTCAAGATGTTTTGGGATAATTTTCAAATGCAAGCAAACGGGGACTGATAACTCATGAACAGGTTGTTTAGCACATTGGTTTTGTTAGAAATAATGTAAAATAACGGAATTCACCATTATTAATTACCGTTGAACCGCTTTAACCATTACGATATAATAGTAATTGAATTTTTTTGCTTATTTACTTGGGAATTATCTTGAACTAATGAATTTGCCAGTTTTTAAGAGTTATTTCCCTTGTACTAATTTATGGCTTTACAAACATTACTTTAAAAGTTGGTTTTTTTTAAAGAATAAACATTATTCAAACATATTTTTAACCGCTTGGTTATCAAGTTGTGAATATCTTATGCATTAAAAATCGATAGATAGATAACTGTCTTAAAAACAACATTTTTTTCATTGTATGTGTGCAAAAATCATAGGAGAGAGTCAATATTATATAACGCCTTTCTTGAAGATGTCAATTAGTAAATAACTGGAGTTCATTCACAATAAAACTGTTAAAGATGCACAGTCTGAAGTAAACTTTTTTTAAAAGAATTCTTCCTCCCCAAAATTCTCCACATGACTAACTGATATACACTTAGTTGCATCATGCTCTTGAATATTTGATCGACATTGGATGATCAGTGAAAACAGCTGTTTTTTTCCTCTCTCTCATTTCATTAAGTGAGGTATCATTCTTAGTTAACTTTTAAAATTCTTATCAAACACAAAAATTGTTCTTTCCTGATTAGTTTGTGAAACACTATTAGAATTAGTGTTAGAATTAAGTAAAGAAAATGTGAAAATCATATGGTAATTCTGTTGTTATTTCTACATATAATAGTAGTAAAATAAAATAAGAAATATTCAAAATAGTAACATAAAAAGGAAACCGTGTTCATAGGCTGGAAACAATAGCCAACTGTACTAAAATAAATAACTTAACCAGCAGATATTAAAATGTATAATAAATTATGGGTAACATAATGTCAAATCATTTTAGACCAAGAATTTGTTCATCTTTATTTTTTAAAAATTAAAATGACTAAAAACTGTTAAGTTTCATTTCAGTAATTTATATTTATCATGCACAATATATTGTCATGTTATAATATAAAACAAGATGTGTTTACCACAAATGTTTGCTAGAAATACATTTTCTTTTGACAAAGTGTTTATAGAATGAATGACAGCCACATGATTATAACTGTTAAGCTTTGAGTAATCTCAGTTCACTAGAACTATGGCTGTAGTTTAAAATCTTGCGGTCTAGTTAATGCTTTGATTTAAAAAAAAGAAAAAAAATGTATTTCTGTTCATATCTGAAACAACAGCACTGTGAAAGAGAGCGTATTTGTTTAGGCTCATGTGAATGGAGATTGATGTGATTGGAAAGTCATCATCTGCTACTCCTACAATGTAGATTGCACCTTCACTGCCTACTTCGGAGTCTTCATGCGGAAAACATGACAAGGCATCTGCTATGGCGTTCTCCTTTGAACAGCGATACATAATGCTGTAATCATATTGTGGCAAAAGGACTGTCCATTGTTGCATACGCAAAATACGTTACAGAGATTATCATCATGGACAGTAGAATTGGTAGTTTGGAATATCTTTTATTTTTTCTGAAGCTTTCAGTATAGATAGCTCCTTTCAAAGATAATTTCTGGACTACAACAAACCAGCCTGGAAATAAATACAGTGGGTTTCATTTTATAGTGTTCCTATTATAATCTAAAATTTCTATCAAATATTTTAAAGCATCAATAACAAATTAAAACCATATAGTATGCTAATCTGTGTAATTTCAGAGGCCAAGAATTTTCAAAATAAGCTGATATAGGAGGAAATTTTTCTCTCCTTTTCTGAAAGCACATGTTAATAAGAAACCATTCAAAAGTATAAGTTTAGGTGCATTTGGAAAATAGTGTCCATCATACAGCTTGTAAGAAATCAGTCAAAGAAACTCTTAATTAGGCTTGAACTTGCTTGTGCATTCATTCAGTGCTAGAGAAATAGTCTGTTGTAAACAGATAATATAGTTGAAATTTTTGGTTTTGTTAATTCTGTACATATCAGACTTTTTTTCTGTAGTTAACTTTACATCAGACTCTTTTATTAGGTAATTCAGAAGCTACGGAGGCCACCCAGAATTGTAGGCATTGGTAGCTATTCTCAGTACAGGACCAGTGGGACCCAGTGCTCAGATTTGCTATACTGACATGCTACTCCCGTTGAAGTGACAGTCGTAACATATAAAACTTTTCAACACTGCCTATAGTGTTAATGATATTAATATTGACAATATTTACTGAAACTATATTGCAAGAACTATTTTTAAGCAAAGCAGTGGTTATATGTTTTTCTTTTTGATTGCTTCAGTATAACTGAAGCCAGATTATCCTGCTTTTTACACTTTTCTTTTTTTAAAGTTACAAAATATGCTTTCTCTTATTCTCAATAATTTGTTGAATGCTGTCCATTCTTTTTTTAACTGAAGCTGAAGATACCGACAGAATAATCCACCATGTCATACACACATTTTTAAAAAGATATCTTTGTAAATCAATAAAAGAAACACAAAATGTATCACTATCACAAAAAAAAAAAAAATTAATTAAGAGTCTTTGAATGATACACTCACATGTTATTCCAACTATGTATCTTTGGATACTTATAAATGATTACTCTTTTGGCTATCAATCTGTTACTTATGCTTTTGTATGTAGCTTCAGTTAGTTTTGTCTGTTTCAGCAGCTGAATTTCTACACAAACCATATAATATCACCAAGATCATTTCATTTTATCATGTAACAGGGAGTTTGGAGAATAAACTCTTTGCTATAGGGCAGGTGTTCAGGAAAATCATGACTTTATGTCTGCCCCTTATCAGGGAGACAGTTGGTGAGTATATACCTCTCAACTTTATTTTGTACAGGCTTCGGATTTATTCCTCCTCCATTTGTCATCTGCAAAAACCAAATGTGGAACTCTTCTAATTATACCACAAACATCTTTTAATTTTCCTTTGCAGCATGATTCTTGAAATTTCTTTTTTAAACTAAAGATTGTTTAATACATCAATGATTTCTCCTACCCCCTTGGTAAAAGAAAGATGCATAAATTAAAATGTGAGGGTAGCCATTAACAATATTAGCCCTGTATTTCTAAACTTAAATGTCTTTATACTCTTTGCACACTTACCTGTGTAAGTACAGCTCCACAGAAGCAACTGATATTAATTTAATCTCATTTAAATACTATAATTTTTAACTAAGTTGTTTTCATTATTAATAGCTTTGAGTTTTCCTTCTCTAAATTATTGTAAGTTTTAATTTTTTTTAAAAATCTTTTTTGAATTTTTTTTTCCCCTTTGCATTTACAGGTTTTGTAATTCTGATGGCTTGATATTGAAACCATCCAAACCTGCTGTCAATGACCAAGTTCTTTGTAGGAATAAACTTTTTGAAGTTGTGTTTATGCACACATACACAAACAACAAGCAAAAGTGAATCCACGCTGAGTGGCATGTCTCTGTTATTCTCAGAACAGGATTGGCATACATGAATTTTATCAAAAACAGGCAAAAGATGTTCACATCACCAATGCCAGCAGATACAAACTGTTTGAAACTTCCCTCAGTGACCCCAGTTGCAATAGCTATTTTAAAAATGTTTGAGGATTAAATAATGATTTTCGATGGGTATTCTACCCCCTCCAGTCATACGTGTCTATAGCAGGAACGCTACCACAATGGGTCGCTAGTATTGCTGTGGGGGATGACATAGCAGTTGGCATGCAAGGTGGCATTAAAGAGACAATAGTGTTCACTTACATGAGAAATCAGATCTGCTACAACACTGGAAGTTCTGGCAAGGCTCAGGTGTTTTTTTAGATAAAGGAGCTGTAGGCTCTTGTGACAAATTGTTTCTCACCTTTAAATATCCAATTTAATTAAATTTATGACTTAATGTGAAATTTTGAAGAATTAGATTATGGTCTTTAGTGAAATTCACAGTTATTTAATGGATTTATGTCTTAAACTAATCTTCTTTCCAAATGCGGATTGCTTTAATTCTGACTTCAGTAGCTTTGTTTCCAATAAAGATGCTGTGGGCAGTCACCAGGATAGTAGGTCTGTTTGTGAATTTTAATTAATTTAGAAAGTGATTATTCCTAAATTTGATGAGATGCTGCAAAAAAAAATTAGTTAGCTCATTGGTGTTGTTTGTTTATTTTTATTTTGACCAATCACTAATGGTACATTAGAAATTTCCAGGGTTAATTTAATCATTTGCTCCACTCCAGTTCCTCTTTTAATGACATGTTTGCTGGCTTGTGAAAAAAAGAGAATTTGCTGTGAGCTCTCCTCTTCCTATCTGGAGACTGTAGCAGCCAACTGTGTTTAGATCACATCACATGGAGCTATGGCCACTGGACCAATGAAGCACAAAAATTACCATGAACTTCAGAGACATTTCATCAAGCATGGCAGAAATTGTAGAGGTCAAAGCAATGGTGACTCAATAAGTTCTAATTTAATATTTAATGCCAGCCCAAAAATTTTCTTTCAGTAATTACTGTAAGTGTAATTGTAGCAGCCAAGATAATTGATTTGGTGCTGCATTCTGGGGTTTAATTTTTTTCTGCAAGATTGTATTTGTAGGCTGTTGGCACAATGAAACCAGTGCTGCCAAACAAAAAACACACACAAGTAGTTGGTTATTGCTAGTCACACAAAGAGACATTTCTCTCTCACAGGCTGCCTGGTCTTGGGAGTATCCCCTGTTCAGTAACAATGCCTCTTGCAAGCACAAGTAGAGTGGGATAATTTTTACTCTAAAAATAAACTAATCTTAAAGAGTTAATTTTATTTACATGAATAAATAGAAGAGAATTTGTTTCTTCATATGCACATCTCTTGTATTTGAACAGACAGTTTGCATCTGAAGAATTTGATTCCTAAACCAACCTTGCTGGAGATACAGTTTTAGCTTTTATTAAAATTTATTATCAAAGTATGGTTTTAGAAAAGGGGAAAATAGTATCAATCATACAAAATATGACCTTACTGCTAATATGTTATTTATAAAAAAAAACATTTACAGAGATTTTCCTGTAATTCCACTCAGTTATTTGTGTACTGATAAATAAAAATATACTCTTATTTACTTCACTCAATAAATGATGATACTTTCTTATATTTGCAACAATGTCCATTAAAATTTTTAAAGAATAAATAAATAAAATTATGTTGGAAGGAATATTTTCAAATTCAAGTTTTACTATTTGAAAAGTTCAAATAAGATTGCTCCCACCCAGTAATCCAAATGATAATGGTATGGATGCTAATTACAAGATGCTCTCCTCTTCATTTTAAATTCTAACAAACAGAAACCAGCAATAATATTAGTAAAAGTAATAATAAAATTTGTACTTAGCATGCAGGCTGCCTCTTGAGCAATGCACATCTGAACATCTGGATGCATAAGTCTGAAGAACAAATAGTTCTGCTGTTAATAAAATTTCAATTATTTGAGTGCTAAATAAATAATTTAGAATATTATAGTTTTAAAACATTTAGCAAGTTTCAATCAAAAATCTTTAAAAAGAAAAATCTTATTTTTTAAATTTTGGGGGGGAATTTGTAATTAAGAGACTCATTCTAAAAATACAAAAAAAAAATGCATTAATTGCATGAGACAATGTGTATAAACCCAATTTCAGATGACATAGTATTTGAAATGTAACCAGGTAAATTTAATGTTTTTTGAAATGGTATATATAGGAATATGTATCAATATTTTATCTTTTCAAATCATCACCATCATCATCATCATCATTATTATTTTCATGAGTGATGGTCACCTAAGGCAATAAAAATATATCAACAAGATCAAATGGTAAGTATGAAAGTTTGATGCTAGCATATAATGATAGAGTTTTTTCTGTCCTTGAAGAAATGCAATAATACTCCGGCTTGCAAAGGTCAAACAACAAGCAAAAAAACAAAATTATTTCAAAACGATTAAAGGTTTTTCACTAAATATTAAACACAGGCTCCTTTATGTATATCACCATTTTAATCAAATAAATATGTAAATGAGTTCCAATAGAAATGTAAGTTATTAGCTTTGGTATAGAGACATAAAAAGTCTGGTTGTGTTCCTATCAGTTTTGGCTATGTTAGAATATTTGTTTTAAAGAGCAACATTATAATTGTGTAGTATTCATTTGACAGATTCTCTAAGGTGGAGAGCTAAAGGTAGAATAGAGGCCAGACAGTCACAAACCCAGGTGGTTTTGGCTTGGCAAACCAAAACTTCATCACTGACCCAACTTGCTTCTGATCTCTCTGTAGCCACAGGAAGTTTGGTGTCAACCTCAGCCATATGCAGGAGGCTGCATGAAAGAAAGTTTTATGTGAGATGACCCATGATGTGTATCACCTTGACTTGCAGCTATAAACAATAAACAGAAGTTTAACTGGTGCTATGAACATGTTGCTTGGATACTACACAACTGGAGCCATGTTCTTACTGATGAGTCAAGATTTAGTTTCCAGTGTGACTCACAGTGTGTACTCATCTGGAGGAACATGCAACCAGCCCAAAAACATCATAGAAAGGAATAATTCGAGTAGTGGAGGTGATGGTCTGGACAGGAATTTCACGGTGAGCAAGTGTTTCAGGGAAGTACGTTGACTACAACAAGGTATAGAGACAAGATTCTGGATCTCTATTTCAGATCATACACACAGATTCCATCACCTCTCTCTTTGGCTGAAAACTACTTTCTTTCATCTTCCAATTCTGGCCTCTTGTTTTTTCTTTCTTTCCTGTTTTTTTTTTTTCAATTTTTGCATTTATCATTTTGCATGAACTGTTTTTTGCAAGTTAGATTATGATAATTCAAGTTACATGTGTCATCAGAGTGGATCCAGAAATGCAAACCTTGTGATCATTTCGTTTTCTGAACAAAGATTTTTCAAAAAACTGTTATGACAAAAAGAATAGCACCCAATAAGCATCCAAATCATAAACCAATCAGATGTCATAATTTACTGATTGCCTTGGTAATGACAAAATGCGTGCGCATACATAATGTAACGGTCAAGTTTACAGAATTATTGTGTTGCTTGAAACTTGTCAAGCGGAGTGTTGGATTTTGATTGTTATCTTTGTAAATCCCAAATCAAAATATTATTGAAACTTAAGTGGAGGCTGAAGGAGAAGGAGAAGCCTCAGCAAAATATAGAAAGTACAAGACTAAGTACAAAAAGGATTAAGAAAAAAAATATCCTTGGACCAGTGCTGCCTCTGGTCATATACCACATCACATTTACAAGTACTATTGGAAAGTCTGCAGCATGGACAATTCAATTTGTTATGGTGGAATACATGACTTACGTTCACACAAAGGTGAGTAAGAATTTAAGATGTTTTAAGCTTGTTACTTCCATGGTTTGGTGAATGATGTTTCATAAAATTTCCTATTCACTTTCAGGACAAATGTTAATAGGCAAAATGACTTTGATGGAATTGATATTTTGTTCTTTAATTTTATGACCTTTCAGAAAATTGGATTCAAACATTGCCTAGCCTTGTTGTGTTCTGCAACTAGAACTAATCGGCCTAGGATACAAACAAATAGGCTTGAAGGCCTCAGGTTGTTTTCATAGGCTGGAACACACTGTTGCTCTCAGCACCTAAACCTAACTGTTGAATTATGATCAAACCCATAACTTTTATTGGTGAATTAATTTATTAATATTTCTACTTGTTTTTTTGGTAAACAGATCTATATTAAAAATGTAGAGGTTTCTGCCCACAGAACAAGGACGGAAAGCTTTTGATGTACAAGGCTCCAAGATGAACACTGGGATCCATCAATAAATGCAGAGGTAATGAGAGCTATGATGGTTGTACATCACAACACTTTAATTTGTTGGACCACTTTTCTCCCTGAGTTAGGAGAGAATTTAGAGGAAATTCTACTGCAGCTGCATTTCAATGTGATAGAACAAAAACCACAGTATTTAAAATTGCATTGGGGCCCATCTGAGAGATTTGCTGATGGAATATTTGAAAACTCTGCTTCAGCATACTGGTCAGTAGAAATAATGACTCAGACTTACAGAAGATGTGTCCAATTTCATTCAGAGTATTTAAAATTAATTGGAATAGAATTATGACAAAATTTCTTGACATACATCTGGTGAGTGGAAGAGACTGTGGTAAAGCATATGCCATGTTTAATTTAATTACTGAGAAGTTTGAAAATCATAAACTCTCTTGAGACTTAGTCAGTGGCTTGGGTGTTGATAATAAAAATTCAGATATTGGCATAAGAAATTCTATCAAGAGCAGAACCCTGGGGAAAACCCTAATATTGCTGTTACTGGATGTCTATGCCACATTTTGCATAATGTGCAGTCCATGCATCAAATAAATTTTGGAGCAAATCAGGCTTAGACATTGAGGATCACAATTTTGAGCTCTTTTATTATTTTGAAAAGTCTGCATTGAGAAAAAAAGTTTCCTTGCAGAGTTATTCATTTTGTGATCATAGCTATAAGGATGTGATAAAGTATGCATCTACTTGATGGCTCAGCTTAGAACTAAGAGTAAATTGTGAACTTAAAAAGTTTCCAAATTTAAAGTTGTATTTTTAGTCAGAAGAATTTAAAGCAGATAAACATTTTCAAAGGCTTCAGAGTAACTTTTCAGACCCAATGTGCCAACATTCACAAAATTATTAAATTTATGCAGTATGAAGACAAACACATGTATATATAAAGGTCAAATGAATACAATTTTAACCAAACTGGTTACAAAATTTGTCAGGCATGAATACAAAGTGAAATATTTAGAAAGGTGGAACCTTCAAAAACCTAAACATTAATGTGGAACATCAAAAGAGTGATGCAGAATTGACTACTGGCTTTGTTACCAATGCAGAATTACAAAAAGTTTTTAGAGAATGTGAAAATTCTCAACATTCTGTTAAGTTTTATGATGCTGTCAAGGCATACTACATAGAGGCATTTCAATACTGTTTGCAGTGGTTACCTGTAGATAATGCAGTTATAAATAACTATGACTTTGTTGACTTTAACTTGTGTACAAGTAATAGTTTTGACCAAGTTGAAGAGATCAAAATTATTCTCCACTATTCTTGTTGATCTGCAGGAGAGAATAAAAAACTGGTTACCTTAGAGGTAGAATTTTGCCAGTACCACCAACTCTCTAAAGAGACAGTTCCAAAATATGTTTGGGATGATGCCCTGATTGTTGACAAATCAAATGAAGAAGACATCGTACATTACCAAAAATGGATATGATTTGGGAATATTTGAGAAAGTTTTCTCTCTTCTTGCCAAGGTGTCATTGACTACTCTAACCACCTCATAGTAATCCTGCAAAAGAATGTATTTGTAGGATTATTAAAAAATTAAACAATTTAGATCAAAGCTAAACACATACAATTATTAGTTCAATCATGAACATTAAAATTAACTGTCCAGAGAATCTAATGCTCTGTTAGACATTCAAATTATCAAAGGAACTATTAAGTAAATGTAAAAGACCCTGTAGACAATACAATTTACAACACAATGACTAAATATAGCCATTCCATGCCATCAGGATTTTCATTTGAATTTTCTAAAACTGTTTAACATGATGCACAAGAATGTATTTCTTAAAATATATTTCTGTTCTTTGAAAACTAAACAAGGTTTGGTGTTATTTTGTACCATTTGCCTCAGTTTTTAGCATAACTGTTTTCCATGGACTAAATGCTTGCACTTATTTGGTGCCCATAATATGGAGCCATGTAAAATCTCCCTTTTTTGATCTCCAGGTTGGAATCTATGCATGTGCAGGTTCAATTGGAGATAACTTCATTTTGATGGACAATAATGTTCGGCCACATAGACCATGTGTAATTGACGAAACCACTGTCCATTTGGAAAGGCAGCACATTTTCCTGAGCTAAATCCTATTGCGAATGTTTGGGAAGTTCTTGGAAAATGTCTTACTGCAACTGTAAACATCTCTGATAAGACAATGGGCTTTATTGTCCACTGCTTTCATTAATAGGGTAAGCCACTGAAAGTCATGTACTACTATCAGTGGTTGGGGGGAACCACATCCCATACTGGCTATAAGATTAATTAACTTTTGTTTATATTCTCTGTTATAATTCCTTCTTGTTCCCTGATTTGGTGCAGTTTGTTTCCCTTTACACTCCTAGAATTATTTGTAATTTACATATTTCTTTGATAATTGGTCTTATATGAAGAGAAGCTTGTGTGGATCATTTGCTGAATATAACTTTAAGCATTTTGGAAATATGTTAGTTCTTCTGGTTAACGTTTTGAGCATATTAGCACTTTTTACAATTTACGAGTATACTTCTCCTTTTTTTGGTTGTGGGTGCATCACCTTATATTGGTCATGTTCTTTGACTGTGTATTGAAATGTAACGGATTTAATGCTACTGTTAATAAAGACGTTTTCTCTACAGAGGTTTTAGACCTGCATAACATATTTGCGCATACACCAACCAGTAACTGTTGGGAGGAAAACTACTACTGGTTTTTGGTTTATCTACACAGCGCCATGTTTGAGTGGCGGTCGCCCCGATATAGCCCCTTTGTGAACACGGTCCACCACTCCCCCTCTTTTCTTCTTATTAACGTTTTCCTTCGGAGATTCCAACACTATAAAAATGACGGTTCTTTCTAAAGACGTAGCACACCCTAACCCTGACCAAACAGAAATGTATTTTAAGAAATTCAGATGAAGCATAGTGAGTTTTTGCTCAGAGCACTGCATACAGCCAGAGCTCATTTTGGAAATGTGCCTGGAGTAACCCGCACAGTATCTCTTGTGAGCAGCTCACAGCTAAACACAGACGATATCGGGGCACCGCTACGTACAAATGAAAAGCTTTTTGAGTATTAAAAGAACCGTTTCAATGTCGGGGAGTTACCGTTCTTGGTGACTTCTCTTAAACAAAAACAAAAAAAGATTTTCACGATGTTAAGTACGTTTCTCTGCTGTATGACTGAATAAGGATAATTTTCTAAACGAATAAATGTCACAATTGGACAAATACCGCCGTTTTGTCTGCGAGGTCGGCACCAGCGACCTTTGTCATTCAATCTTGTGCCCAGGCTGGGTGGGAGACCCGTAGTTCTCGCCAGTTATCTCCGACCTTTCTTTTTCTAGTTTCTAGGACGATGCCGATGTTAACGAGTCCATCCCGGCTGAAACATAGGATACGTCTGGCCATCCGGCCACGGCGTTATCTTCCTGTGAGCCAGGGTGTCCCGGGAAGTACTTTATCCACGACAACCGCTAGCTGGCTACGTACGAGTCGTCTGGGACATGGCTGATGCTGAAGAGGAGAAATTAGGGAGAGAAAAAAAACACAACAGCTTATTACGCTGGCCGTCTGTCGCCAGGATGCTCCTGTTTACGGCAAGCCGCTGACATTAATAAAGAGACCGAGAAAAGGAAAGCTGTTTGGTTGATGCCCCTCACTTTAGAGACACCCAGACTATCGACCAGGAGTCGGTTTAGCCAAGTACGAAAACAAACTTGAAATGTTGCTACTGCGAAGACAAAAATTCGACCATTTTATGATTGCTTGCGCGTCATGTACGGAGAATCTTGGACCATCTTTCAACTAGGTCCTAAATACAAATCTGTTTATTTCCTCACGGATTCGCTAATCATAAAAGGGTCCTACGATTTACTAGGACAGAGTAAAAATTAAAACTGAATGATTTTTTGAACAAGTGGGATGTTTACAAATTCATCGGTTTAAAATACCGAAACTGTCTGTAGTTTGAACAAATGAAGTCCCAGAACACTCATGAAGTAAAACATAGTTGCAAAGACTTCGACATCTTCGTTTGCTTGTTATTTACTTCGCATCTACTCAATGCCATTAATCCTTCGTGATTTCCATGGCTGTGTCAAGCGAGAACAACTCGAGATTACTGCTTTAGATTAGTTGTAGTCACGAAGAGGCTGGGAGCCACTATGGTTTATGCTAGTCTCTCCCCCTCCGAAAAGAAATGGCCGTCAATGCGATTCTTAAAATTGATTAATACTTTCACGACTAAGCATACTTTACGGTAATTTATCGCACCGGTTAATAGTTCTATCATTGAGAAAATATTTTCTGATGTCCACTCGTGCTTAAGACCTGAAAGCATTTTGAAATATTTTCCCAAGTAACATCTTTTCTATCCTCATCCATTTAGACAGATTTTATGAAAGTTTGTTTTGGGCCGCTGACGTGAACGTGCTGGAAAAGTAAGGCGCTGATTCTGATTGATTACTCTCAGTTATTGGCTTTTGCCATTATCTGCGATGTTTTGATGCACCGTGTCGACCCTACCGACAAGTGTCCAAATGTCGGCTTCTGCGATAGACGAGTTGATAGCTTAACAGCAAAACGACACGCGGAAATCGATCTTTCCGGGTCTTCGCAAATGAGATTTAATTAAACAGCCAGCTCCGAAGTTCTACAAAAAGCAAAAAAAAAATACCCCAAATCCTATCGATTGTTGTTCTGTCGATCATTAGAGAAGGAAAGATTGATCCTTTTAATCACACCTTGTTCTCATTATCTATGGCATACCTCACATATTTATATGTTATACCGTTTTTATAACAGCTGCCCGCTACTATCATTTTTTTTTTTAATTTTTAGTTAATACTTTCATATCTTGTGATTAATCATGTGATGCCACCACGTGACAAAACACACACACACACTCTCTCTCTCTCTAATATATATATATTGCATTTTATAAAATAAGGATTGTTTTTAGAGAGAGAGTGAGAGACGCTTGATTGGTGTAGAAATTTCGACGTGATGTGCAACGCAGTTCCCTCCCTTTACGTGTGCATTTTTCCGAGCTCAAGCCGTGTACTTCGTAAAAACAAAAAAAAAAAAGGAAAATGTGGGAAAGAAATGAGATGTTCGAACATAACGGACAGATTAAAACAACAACTATAATAAAGCAACCGGATTCTCTTGTCTATTTATGAACATCGGAGAAATATGAAATTTGCATTTTTTAAAACAAATAAATAAATGAATGAGAAAGCAACTGCTTGAGAGTTTTGACTGGCGTGTTTGTTGACGCCTTTTCCGGTTGGAGAGCACCCTGGGAGTGTTAGGTTCGCTCGTCTCTGACAAGTAACGAACGGTTGGCCGCTTATACGCTCCAAAACCCGACATAGCGCAAAATCACTATGGTGATGCGGCAGTATCGATTAAATTAAGCAGCTCTGAAAATGATTTGGCAAGTTATTGGTACGCGGAACCAGAGAACTTCAAGTTGTGGCTCATTAATCGTTTTCCCCGAGAAAGATCAAAGTATAAGTTTAATAACGCGGCCTGCGAAGCTCGTGAGTAGCAGTGGCTTGGCAGTTATTTCCCCTTATTAAAATCAAACAAATGGCTAATTGTTGAAAATTGCCTGTATATCTTTAGAACACAGTTACAACAAGAAGACAACAGCTGCAGTAAACACCAACTGAATGCAACCAAGTTCGCATTATTTTTATTAGATCAATCTGTAGGGGGATTTTTGCTCTTTTATTTAACCCATCTACTTTCAGAGCCACTGTTTGTTGCTGCAGTTAACTCAATTGTTATCTTTGTACTGCGAACATTTTGTTTTTTTAAAGACACGCACCGCGAGTTTGCCCGTGGGGCGACAAAACGGCGACGAAGGAAGGAATGCAGTTAAGTTGTAAAACTGCTGTGATTATAGGTTCGTGAAATCCTAATATTCAATAACGGTAAAAAAAAGTTTTTTTTAAAAAAAATAAGAGACACAAATGAAATAAATAAATAAAATCAGTCAAGATCTAGCAAAGAAATTGCTCAGATGGCAAGTTTGGAAACCATACTGTGCTCTTGTTTTTCCTCTTCCTCTGTCTTAAACCTAGTTGTCCAAGCACTGAAAAGACCCAATGCTCTCTTTTATTGCCAGAGAATTTTTAAGTGATTACTATATGATAAAAGTTCCATCTACCTGATATTTATAACCAATTAAAAAATTACTAGTAATTTTACCGTGCGACAGGTTTTCCATTATTTGTGTATAAAAGCGAAAAATGTTAAATGAGTTAGCGTGGTTATGAAAGGAGACAGTAAAGCATTGCGGCTTATACAAAATGTACAAATATGGGAAGTGTCTAGAGATAGGATATTATAGCGGTTATACAAGGAGAGAGGACGATTACGCAAGCTTGTTGGAGAATAATTCTCTCTCCAGTGTGTGAAGTGGTCACAAATATGCTCGGTAATCTTCTGACTCAAGAAATACTTCTTACCACCGAGTTGTAGTTGCAAAACCATATTTTATGTTTTAAATATAAATGTATTAGGTTTTAAACTCGTAGTGATTTCAAATATCTCAATAAGTTACCCACTTTTCCATGTGATTGTTTTTCGGTCTAAGAGTCGTAACATTAGATCTCGTAATATACTTTTATAAAAGAAAACGAGGTCTAAACCCGACGGCCTTCGTGTCTTAAACTGTTCAATTCTTTATTTAGTTACCGACTGTTGTTTTATTTTTCTGAGTAAATAACCGCCCAACCGCCAGGGAGTGAAGAATCACGTCGCCATTTGTAGGATTGAATCTTGGCGACTCCTGTCCCCTTTCCATTCGTTCCAACAACAGAGCTGCAGTGGCGGACCAGACATATTTGTACTCCCTCAGAGAGGATGTTTGTTGAAGCCATGGGATTGATCGATCAACGTTTTATTCTACTCGTCTCGGCACTGACGGAGAACCACAGGACCAGTTTGGTTTATTAAGGAATTTTTGGCTTGGAAAGCTGCCAGAACTTTTGTTTTCCGCGTGACGTGGAGCCGCGGTCACAGAACAGCCTCGCTAAGTTATTTATGGGTGAAAATAAAACTATTATAAGGGGCCCCGAGGAGGAACAACAAGTTCCTGTATTAATGGTAATTATTTATTTATTTTCTCTTTATCTATTTAAGAGAATTAAACAGAGATTTTTTTTTTTTTTGAAAATTGATCTTTATACATATTTAAAAAAAAAAAAAAAAAAAAAAAAAACATTTCGGTTCCCGCGTGTCGTCTGGCCGGTTGGGGGCGAGACTCTTGGAAGGCGGGAATGAGGTAGCGAGCGCGACTCGTCTACCCTGATCGACCGTAGAGGAGGCGAATTCGTCCGAACCCAATGACATTAATTTTTTTTTTTTTTTTAATTCCTGCAAAATAATACGAGTCACGAACTCTTAAAATAGCGAGGAGGGTTAGGGTTTGATGCAAATTTTCGCAGCTCAGTTTAATATCCCATTATTAAAGTACCCGGAAGTTCAGCTGATCTGACTGCAATAGAAGCGTCGTGAGGCTTTGTGCGTTTTGCTGGCTCCCGCGTTTCCCGTTAATATACAATGGAAGGCGGCCTAACGAAGCTATCTTTATTCGCTCCATTCTAGCACCGGTCTCTCTCGTCCGCCCAGCCTCTTCAAGTCGTTGTTTTATTTACTTTTGTTGTTGTTGTTCTTAGATTGATAAACGACGGTCATTCCTGTCCTCCTTGGGCAGGTGACGGTCTCCTTCGCTGACCGACTTTCCGATCGATAGCGCGGTGCCGTCTGAGGCGCCCCCCCACCACAATTTTTTTGGCAAGGACGATAAACAGACATAAAAAAATGAACAGGAACACAAACTCGTTTCTCTTGATACAACGGCCACAAGAAAAAAGACAATATATATATATATAGAGAGAGAGAGAGAGAGAGAGGACAGAGAGAGATGACGTAAATACACACAGAGAGAGAGAGAGAGATGACGTCAATACAGAGAGCGAGAGTGAGAAAGTGAGAGAGAGAGATGACGTCAGTACAGAGAGAGAGAGAGAGAGAAAGAGATGACGTCAATACAGAGAGCGAGAGTGAGAAAGTGAGAGAGAGATAACGTCAGTACTGAGAGAGAGAGAAATGACGTCAGAACAGAGAGAGAGAGAGAGAGAGAGAGAGAGAGAGAGAGAGAGAGAGAGATGACGTCAATACAGAGAGCGAGAGTGAGAAAGTGAGAGAGAGAGATAACGTCAGTACTGAGAGAGAGAGAAATGACGTCAATACAGAGAGCGAGAGTGAGAAGTGAGAGAGAGAGAAATGACGTCAGAACAGAGAGAGAGAGAGAGAGAGAGAGAGAGAGAGAGAGAGATGACGTCAATACAGAGAGCGAGAGTGAGAAAGTGAGAGAGAGAGATAACGTCAGTACTGAGAGAGAGAGAGATGACGTCAATACAGAGAGCGAGAGTGAGAAAGTGAGAGAGAGAGAAATGACGTCAGAACAGAGAGAGAGAGAGAGAGAGCAAAGTTTCTGGTTTTATATCTAAATAATTTTGGGCGCAGAACGGTGAAAATACGTGGGATGTTAAATCTAGGTTTCGCATTTACAACTGTTCCTAATTTATCGCGCCGGCGCCGCTTAGGCACAGTTTTCTACGCAGACGATCGATACATCTCAATGAAGTGGTGCAACAATATCGATTTTGAAAGGAGCTATAAAACTCATTGAGGTGCGATGTAAAAAAAGAAAATATGTCAGACCCTGCCCGCCTTTCTTGTAACGGAAATTGCAGCAATACGCCACCACAAAGATGGTTTCGAGGACTGGATTCACTGGAGAAGAACGACAACTCTTCCAAGAAAAAAATTAGCAAAACTCCGAATGAGCGGCTCTGCTGGTAGATTTTAAAAATAAAAACCGCAGCTGATTTGTCAAACTTATGATGGGATGAAACATTGGAGGAGCAAAGTGGCAGCGCACGCGATCTGAGTCTGGTTTCTCTCTGCCAGTAATTCGGTAAACCTTGCGATTTAACGCTATAGAAATTGGTGAAATATTTGCCAATCTTCAGGAGCAGACCCGAGGTTAACCCCCCTCCATTTTGTTCTTAGTTGTTTCCTTTTTGTTTACTCTGGTTTTAGCGAGACTCGTTTCCGGCGAAGTTCTGTTTCCTTTTCTTCGAATGTCTTACTTCATCTGCCCTAAAGCAGCCGGCGATGGTAGGGAAGCAGTCTTGATTGCACTGTGGAAAGCTTTTCTGAATTATCGGCAGATAAAAATCGTGCACACTTCATACACTCAATGAAAAACAATTTCTGTAATAACCTATATTGGTTATTTTAATACAAAAAATTTTTAAGACATCAACACGTGCGCGCGTGACGTTATACGCGTCATAGTTGTGCGTCGAGCTCTGTAGCGGCCCGGATGTAAATGATAGCTGAGCGAGACAGGAGCTAATACAGACTCAAAAAGGATGGTTAAACAGCAACAAAACAGACCAGGAATTTGATACGAGAATAAAGATTTTTGTCGTTTTTTTTTTTTTTAAAGAAATTAATATTAGGTATCCTGGTGTTGGTAAGCGGCCAGAAAGGCCCGTAAAGCTCGGGTGTTGGTTCAGTCACTCTAGAAACTTCCTAGCTCCAGTCTCCGAGGGAAAAGCTGCGCTGTCTTGATAATCTCACGGAGTAGTTTGCAACGGCCTGGACACCGGCAAGATTCTCACCCCGTGTTATACTTTCACTACTTATTCTATTATTTTATGCAATACTTGCATTTGTATTTTATACAGTGGATCGCTGGAAAAGTTGAGATACTACCGATAACTGTAGAGAAATGTAGACAGAAAGTTGGAATCTACAGCTGTGGGTTGTTCTTCTTCTTAAACTCTAAGCAGACTTTGTACAGCTGGTTTTACGGAAATTCGTCTAGCTCCGCCAAAGGATGCCAACTTTGGAGCAGTACTTATTTCTCGGCGGCTCGTATAGCCGGTGGTGGGCGGGTGGGTCACTCGATGGGTGTCTAGGGAAGACATGCCACCGCCCCCCCTCCATCCCGTTGCTATTCTCCCATAGTGACGGGCGTTTGTTCGAAGCGCCAACGGATCGATTCACAGTTATAACCCAAGTTAACCCGCTTTAGTGCATCTCTTCAGAAAAGTATCGGTCGGTTATGAAAGCAGGTTAGGCTCGCTAAAGCAGCGAGACCGCGAGTAATTTCTTTTGTAACGATCAGGGTCGGCAGACAGACCGGAAGCTGGCTAATACGGATGAGACTGATACCCGCGACACATTATAAAAACGACTGCATCTGTGTCGGTTCTGAGGATTATGACTTAGCAAAAAGTTTGTTTTTTTGGGGGGGTCGGTTTAATAAAAACAAAAAGGTGGTCTCGTTTTATTTTAAAAAAAAAACTTATTCATTTAATTTCGCACATCTCTGACGTAAGAAATTAGTTCGTAAAATAAAAAAAAAGTCCGAAAGTTTAAAAAAAAAAATCGCCTGCAAATGTTTCAGGTGAGCAGCCAAACGGATAATTATATAACATTCCTTAGCAACGGCGCTTCTTCGTGGGATGGCGTGTGGTAGGTCGGTCGCCGGAGAACCAGCAAACTCCGGATAATCTTTTCCAGTCAGCTGGTTTGAGTTAACCGGATCTGGAACTCTTTCTGGCTTCCTGCCTTCCTCCACCAGCCACGTCTGTTTACCACTAGTGCACACCTGGTCTCGTCCGTTGATTATATGCTTTCTTACTCGTCAAAATTTAAATTAAGCAAAAAAAAAAAAAAAGAAAAAAGGGGGTGAATATTTAAATCTTTTTTAGTGCAAGGAAATTAAAAACTTTATAAAGTCCGTCTTTCAAACGTAAATAATTCATGCGCCCTCTCTCTCTCTCTCTCTCTCTCTCTCTCTTCTTCTTCTTCTTCTTCTTCCCTCCCTCCCTCTCTGTACTGACGTCATCTCTCTCTCTCTCTCTCTCTCTCTCTCTCTCTCTCTTCTTCTTCTTCTTCTTCTTCTTCCCTCCCTCCCTCTCTGTACTGACGTCATCTCTCTCTCTCTCTCTCTCTCTCTCTCTCTCTCGCTCTCTCTCTCTCTCTCCTCTCTGTACTGACGTCATCTCTCTCCCTCCCTCCCTCTCTGTACTGACGTCATCTCTCTCTCATCTCTTTTTTCTTTTTCTTGGATAGCGTTGGAGAAAAAACCAAAAGGATTTGATTTGTTAATATTTCCCACAGTTCTAGGTGAGCAGCGAGTGGCTCGACCGCTATCCAGGTAAGAGAGATCGTGCCAGGCGCAGTCGTTGCTATTGACGATAGTATACAACAGTTTCTAAACAACTCGGCGACACGTTTATTTATTTAAGAAACGAAAAGCTGACCATACTCCAAAATTGCGATTAGGAAAAAACACAAAAAAAGCGCAGAGGGGAACATTTTTAACGATCTATTTTTAACATCAGCACCGGTTCATGATGAAGATGCGAATTTACTGCCTGTGGCCTCATACTCAAGGTGTGCCTGTGATAACTATAACGGCCCGCCAGGTCAGAATCTTATGTAACTAATGTTTACTAACCAATAGTAGCTAAAGTTTTGTTGTTTTTTTTTAATTACTTAAAAATCAGCATTTAATTTTATAAGCATTTTTATAAATTCTACTTATGGAAGCACACATTATTTTCGGATTTCCGTAAATTAATTAATTTTTTCACAATTCAACACGATGAACGGACTTTTGCGAATTGTTTCGTTTACTGCACGTTTATCGTTCTCTTATGTTACCACCCGATTTGACTCAATCTGTGTGCGTGTGTGTGTGCGTGTGTGCGTGTGTGTGTGTGTGCGTGTGTGCGTGTGTGTGTGTGGTGTGTGTGTGTGTGCGCGCGCGCTATTTGTCAGCTATATTTTAAACTGGTCCTGGGAGGTACTCAGCTCGGGTCCAGTCAGCAGATATCCACAAACAGCAGAAAACATCAGGGTTAATGATGGATACATCAAGCGTACGTAGACATCTCCGAGGACCTAGTGCAGCCATCAAAAGTCGACTCGAAAAGGATAACCGCTGTAACCGTGAGCTGGAGAAAAAAACCTGTACGTCATCCAGGGAGGACCAAAGAAGTTCCAAGAATACAGACTTGTAGCTCAGCTGTGCGTTCGTCTCCTGGAAAGAGAAATAGACGGACTATTTGTCACGCAAGTCGCACATGTTGAGAGGGTAGAAAATACCGTTTCTTGCATGCCAGTCTTTAATGGCATTCTTGATGTCGTTCTCAAGGGAAACCCCAAGGGGCCTTATAATCGACTCCTTGAGACAAGGTATCTGAACGATTTCACGGTAAACAGTTGGCGGTTCCGTGTACCTCTTTGGAAACCCTTTGCCATTCGTGCCACGTGGCTGATGACTAAATAATATCGGCTACGAACTCGAGTTTTAATGAGGGCAGACAGGCAGTCTGCTTACATCCGAAAGTAACCCAGCCAATAGCACCGTACACAGAGCATCGGCGGCCGGAAGGGTTATCGTTAACGCAATATACACCTATATTTCTCTATAAAGTTTGCCCTCTCAAAGCTCAGAGTATAATTAATCATGTAAATCTACAACTTTTATATTTAAAAAAACCTTTTTTAAAATGGTGATCGATTTCTGACAAACCCTAATGTAGATGATGTCACGTGATACAAGTTTCAAATCAGTTGTTCGAGATCATTTGACCGAATGTTTTTTAAAACGAAACACTGTACTTTAAAGCGATATCACGTGGTGGTATCTACACCGGCTCGGTCAGGGTTAATGGTTGTTGTTTGGTTTTTTTTAAGGAAACATAATGCGCTTTACTTCGGTGGAGATCTAGATTTTATTATTTGACTTAAAAGCAGCTACTGTTATTTTACTGTCATGTTTTTGAAAAAAAGGTTTGGATCTGTATTTATCTGACGCCCGGCCGAGTCGCGAAGAGTGGAAATATCCTCAGAAGGCCCCTCTCGCCTATCAGTTACTTGTCGTTCAGGGCTTCTCTTCGACACGTGCGGTAGAGGGGGGGCAAGATGTCAGTTATCTGGCTCTGCGGTGGGTGGACTGTTCGTAGTCGTATCGATCGCTGCCAAGCTGGGCCGGTCAACAGCGGCTGGACGAGAGATTTACCCTTTTTTAAAAAAAACAACAACAACAAAACACCCGCCGAAGTCTAAATGTGGTCGTTAGAAGAAAGCGAATAGCGTAGAGACACAAGAGAGAGGGAGGGAAATCGATGCCGCGGTAAACGTTTCCATAGTAACCTCCGAGAGGTCTCCGAAAGAATTCAGTCGTCGCACCTTTTGTGTGAGGTGAGGTTGTTGGTGCGATGTGTCGAAATTCCATCAACACGATATGTTATCAATTATAAAACTTAGCGAATATTTTTTTCTTTTTACATTTTAACGGATGAAATGTTTAATAAAGCAGCAAAAAGTCCGAATGTGACGTGGAAGGCTAACTGGGCGCCAAAAAAACCCGGAGCGGAATCAGGAACACGGGCCTGAGGCTCACTTGGCCCGGCCGCCTCACGACCAACTATTTACTTGTAATATCTGCAATAAATTCTTTATTCCTATATTGGTAATTTTTTTTATCATTATAAAAAAAAAAAAAAATATTAAGATGATAAGTCCTGAGGGCACCGACAACCCCAGTTGATCATCGTCGAAGTTGTTCCAGTGCTATCCGTGCCGTCCTGTTGTTGTTGTTTTACTGCTTATCTAATAAAAACTGGTTCTAACAGCTCGTTGTTAGCCACCTGTCGGCTCCTTGTAATTTGAATTACTAGTAATACGATCTCCATCAAATATAAACTCGGCGTTTCGTTGACGTTAATTTAGAAGTAACTATCTACTCCGGATTTTTGTAAGATCGCTTACTCTTTAATTAACGAATATTTATTTGGAGGATAATTATCTTCGGCGACCAGTTGGGACCCGTGAGTCGGGCGATGGCGCAAAGGATGGAGCGTCGATTCCACCTGTGTGTTATTGAATAGTTGGAGAGGCAAGTGCGTTCGTCTCCCACTTGTATCGAAACAGTGTGACAACCGGACCACGTCGTCCTGGACCCGGGACTTTCTACGACGCCATTGTTAGTTGTCTAGCCCTGGTTTTCAGCTGTAGTCTCATCAGCACTTAATGCGGATGTAAATCGGGTCTGATGCACCGGTTTGCGGGTTTTCCAGGAATTCTAACTTAACGATCAGCACACCTACGAGAAGGCTGTGTTACTGTGTCCGCCGGTAACAGGGAACGTACGTCGGAACACGAAGTACGTTATGTGGTGCACTGAGCAGTGAACGACGGAGCGTCAGGTAGGTGTGAGGAAAAAATGATCTGGCATCAGTGGAATTTCGAGTAGTGGTTAAAACCTGCCATGTTAACCAGTCAACGGCGACACCTTGAGCACGGGTGCGACAATGCCACAGTGAGCATTTCTACGAGACGGGTAGAGATCGAGCAGACTGCAGAGAGCTTTCAAATAGACGAACTGGCAGCAAGCAGTAGGTGTGAAGAGATTGCCATTTGGACCAAGCGACAGTGGAATTTCGAGTCGATATGAGACGAACGAACGTATTGCAGTAAACCTTCGAGCAGGTGCGGGTAGGATGATCGGACAGAGCCGAGAATTTCGGTACCGAGAAGTCACCCTTTAGACCAGGCGACATCGGTTTTTCCCCAGCCTGCAGTGTGATTCTGACTGGGCAGGGAAGGATAAAGGCCGAGCACCTGCAGGAAATGCCACGTTTAGCAATGAACAGTGAAGGTTCAAGCATTTGTACGGAAAATGAGCTGAAACTTCGTTTAGATGTAAGAAAGTTGCGATTTTGAACAACGAACAGTAAACTTTTGAGTACATGTTATAGAAACAGGCTGAAAACAATGAAATTTTGAATAAATCTGAAGAGGTGCCAGATGACTCGCTCAGTGTGGCTCTGGAGGTGTTTATGGAAACTCCAGTTTGAGCAGCCAATCGTGTAGCTCGGTTTGGGATAGAGAAAGAACAAGACCTGACTCCTATTATGAAATTTATTCTTTAAAGGGTTCAAAATGTTTTTTTTTTTTTTTTATATATTTGTAGATGGGAAATCTTTCCATGTTGGTAAGATCGAACTACATACTTATCTTAAACGCCAAACAACTGGGGATTTTTTGTTGTTGCTTATTTTTTTTTTTTTTTTCGTTTTCGTTTTAAAAATCCAACCTTTTAAAATTTCTGCGTAAAACGAGAAAGAAATTATCTTGGTTGATATATGTTGCGGTTTGTCAAAGTAATCCTTGTAATTAGCTTGTCTAGCTGGAAGGCCGTGGTGTGCGTAATAGGCTTAGCTGAGCGTAATCTTTATAACAATTTCTGATTGTTCCAGTCCGCCAGGCTCTCTTAGCTCCGAGAACCTACAAACCAATGCTCTCTATCTCCAGCCGGACCACATTAGCAGCTCCACTCGTTGTGCCTGCATTGGGTTTTAACCTGATTGCGTTATTATTAATTTTAAAATTCCGTTTATCAATTCCAATATATACCTCGATTGTTTTGGGCTTAGAACTTGATGTCGCTAGAACGGATTCATCTGTTCTTTTTCTTCTTAGCATAAGAATTATTCTACAAAAACAGCCAACCCGATTTAATTTACGTCGAATGACGTTGAGAGAGAACTTACAGAATAAAGTCATCTACAAGTGATTTTAGAGAAAACCCAAGGAGTTATTCATCTGGAACACTTAAAAGGCGTCTTGTGCGCGTCTGGGTAACAAGGGAAAATCGGCAAAACTAAATTACTAGTTTTTAAAAAGGACATTTTACGAGAAAATTATGTTAAAACGCTTTTTTGAGCGCTGCTTTAGTTTTTCGTTCTAAGTCGCTCAACAGATTATATAGATTGGTCTGTAACAGACTCGCACGTATCTCACACAAAGGTGTCTGTCCGTCTCATTATCCGGCGAGTTGACAAACGAAATCTATTATGGATATTGGTTATTTTTTCAACAAAGTTATTCTTCATAACTTCTAGTCAAAAACAAACAAGAAAAATCCTTTGTAGTAAGTGCTATCATTTTCATCGTCCCTGGATATGCAACATTTAATATATTTAGGAGGCATAAAAATTATAAATTCAATCAGAAATTAGGATTTAGCACCTCCACATACACAAAAGAGAAAATAACAGCATCAGCCATTTTTCTACAAATAGAAAATGTCATCGTTGCATTTTATGAAATTGGAATAACTTCCGCAACCGAAAGTTCACGATCAGTAATTGCACTAAGCTTCTGACATCCAATGTTCCACCCAAAGCAGCATCCGTACTAAGGTTAGATAGAGTACTGTCATTTAATTTTTTTTATTAAACTTATATAGTAAATATTCCACGATGTCCATGCTGGGTTTTTTTTGTTTTTGTTTTTAAAGAGAACGAACCCAGATCTGACAGCCCCGCCACACGTGTTGAGCAAAGTCAGCTGTTCCGCTCTGTTCCGGTCCATTCTTTATTTCTCATGCTCAGACTGTTTTATATTTTACGAAAACTGCCGATGTTTAACGATTGTACTGCAATTTTAGTTGCGGCACCAAAGACCTGCAACTTCAGTCTCACCATTTTATCAAATAAATTTAGAAGAAAAAAAAATGTTTTCACATCCCGTAAACTCCGCTTATGGTCGTTATAACCCTGTCTGTCAAACCATCCTGAAACAACACAACCAGAGTACCAATGCGATTTTGACAAATGACAAGGATATATAACGTAAGAGCACCGCTGTTGGTGGCAATAAGTACAAGCAATCGGTAAGCCAGAGCCAGTAACATTCATTGTAACGTATTTTAAACTTATTTATTTACAATTTAGCACCATCTAGTGTTCATGACATGTAAGCTTACATGAATCTCGCCCAGTGTTCATGCGCACCATAAATTAAGATTTACTACAACTGCACCGTAAATAGATTTCAAGTAATTAATCCATGTACTCTTATTCATGGACACAATGTGTTTTGGAAAAAATAATTTTCAAAACAAAGTACGTGCACAAACAATGAAGAATCGTGGCAGAGAAAAACATAAAATGATAGGCCGAATATATCTTTGTTTCATGGTAACCACGGATTGTGCCAAACTACGTGTGCAAGTCAGATGCTCTGCTGATGAGTCCGAAGATTTTGAAACTTATGCAAGAACGCGCCTGATGCTTCGACCACTAAGGCTAGTGTTTTGTGAAGTACGCGAGGGATGCAGCGGAAATATTTCCTTTATAGCAGGTCGAGTGCAAAGGAACAGACGAGCTTTGAAAGGGGAACTATTCAGAACCGTTCTACTGCGTGGTGCGCGAGCACAAACTGATGGAAACAACATGAGGATACTGTGGCACACGTTGTACAGATTTATCGAAGATAAACATTTGCACAATTTTATTTTTTAAATTTCAGAAATTTAGAGAGAGAGAGTTCATTTTGCGCTAAATCGAAATGTTATTCGACGATTCAACGCATCATAATGACAGGGAATTGTCAGTACCTACAACTCCTAAAGTCACATCACTTTCAGTAGAGTGGATGACCACTTCTAGCTTGCACAACGCCATTACACCTGCGTGTCGGCACTGCCCACCAGACGTCTGGAAGTCTTGTAGCAGTGCTTTCTACTGTTCTGTCAAGACTTAGCGTGGTTCTGAAACGATCTCCGGAGCGAGGGATCATTGTCAAACTCTCCTACAGAGTTCATCGCAGACGTATCCTCTGGGGTTTGGGTCGGGGAAACAAGCGGGGCATGGAAGACGTTGGATATTTGCCTTTCGAAGGTGCTATACAACCAGTCTTGCACAATAAGCCTTTACATTATCGTCTACAAAGGTGAACCGGTTACCGTGCCACGTAACTTCGCGCAAACAGTACGTCTGTAACAGCAGGTCCAATGACTTCATCCAGGTAGCGCTGACTTGAAACAGTTCCATTAAAAAAATCAATCCACTTCTGAAAGTGTGACTCATTATGGCGAACTCAAACACCGTCGCCTTAGAAGAACAGCCGCTCTCTAACATGCTACAGTCGGCAGAACGTTAGCTTGGTTCCCGCTAGAAACAACACAAAGAAGAGAACCGGGCTCCAGTCTGCCAAAGTTCAGCGAAAATGAGTTCGGCCCAACTCCAATCTCGCCCTGCAGTTGCTGGTGCCAGAGGTGTGAGAAATACTGAACATCTAGCGCCTAGACCATCAGAGTAGCTAATTTTGTACGGTATAGTTGGAGACGAGGTACTACGGACCTGCCGCAATCCATTCTGGATGGAAAGTGTTGCAGTGGGTGCGTGGGTATACGTCAAACCGAAGAAGTGATGTTACAATACTCAGAACGATCATTACCGCTGTGGCGCCCCCTGCCAGGGGTTTGGTGAACTGAGACGATTTCTCCGCAACCCTACTTCCCGTCTGCAGCCCAGCTATGGTTAGGCGTTGTTGCTTATCGACAGATCGTCATCGAAGCGCCGTATTATTAATGTTCAGTGACTTCGTCGTTCGAACGTTTGTGACAGGTTTTATACCCAATTTGACCGTTTGTTATGCAGATTTACAATAACCTGATCGTGGTTTGACTTTTGCTGCCCATGCAAAAACAAACAGCCTCAGGCAGCACTAAATTGGGTTGAAAGAAAATCGAAGAATCACGGGCACCTTCTACAACGTCCAAACATACAAAATAGAAAAAATAATCCTGTATCGTTTGTTGTTTTTTCTTCAGTGCGCATAAAGCCTGGCTATGTGCACCTCCCAACCATTCTTCTGTCGCGGGTGCAAGCCAAAAATGGCAGTGCACACGACTATAGTCCACGTGGCTTAAGGGTACATCGCTACTGACTATTCGTTATCATCATGACGTCACTAAATCCATAGAACAATGTTTAAATATTGCGCAAGGTGCTCGATGTGTCAAACTTTATGACGAACTTTGAATTGTGTGCAAATATTCCATCTTCAATAAATTCGTAGAATTTATATCACGATATCTATATATTGTTTCGATCAGTGTAGATAATATTCTCTATTTTTATTTTAAAAAAAAATCTTTTTTATTTAATGCACTCGAAAAGGTTTCCGTGTTACTGTGGCGTTTTTAATTTTGGTAAAACACCACAAATTATTCATTTTAATTTATATTTTAAAATATTTTTGCTAATGACCGCTTTAAGTGATATATTCAGATCTGTCTATCTTTCTTGTTAAATTATATGGTTTCTGAATTACTCAGGCAAAAAGCGTCAGGGTTAGCCGGTGTTTGTGGTTATTTGTGTTTTTTAAACAGTCGCTGGATATTTATCTTTTGGAGCGGACTGGTTGCGCTCTGATTACCTTTCAGAATTCAAACGGAAGGCGTAGAGAACGCTGTGACACGCACGACTGAACACCGGTGCACATTCATAATTTGTAATCTCGCATTTGTCAGCAAATTGCATAGTAATTTTACAAACAAAAGTTCACCCCCAGCTGTTTTTTTTTTTTGTTGCTGTTGTTTTGCACGATATTTCGAACACGTAAATGAACAAAAAAGAACGGATGCTAAATATTTTTAGCATCCGTTCTTTTTATATAAAATACTCGACAAAACGGAGTTTAAAGGTAAATCGATTATAGAACCTTATTAGATAACAGAAAAAAATAGACAATCCAGTATTTTGATTTGCCTTCTGCCTGCTACTTGCAGAGATCTACACCAACTCAAAAGACCATGCTGTGATTGCTGCTCCAAGGTCCGAGTTTATGAGGAAGTATCTTTTTAAATAACTTACTTAAAGAAGCTTCTAGAAACTTTCCAGGCTGGTTAAAACATATTTCAAACATCTACGTAACCAAAATAAAAGCAATTTTTAAGAGAAACCACTATAATTGCCTGAAGTGAGATATCTCACCTTTCCTTATGCAGCAATTCTTTGAATTGTTATCATACAGTGACTGACGCCATTTTTAAACTTTTGCTTATAATATTTTGTTAGAAAAAATATTCTTTAGCCAAAACAATGAATATTGCGAGAGGAACTGGCCAGTTTCAGTAGCAGTGAGTATACGGAAGTTCCAGTAAACACTGTAAAAATGCAGAGGTCATAACTTCAGAAACTTGAGAAGAGAATATGCTGAACTTTAATTCGAAGATTCTCTCTCCCAATACAAGCTGCTGTTACCCGTGTAATACACGCTCTTTAGGGACAGTTTTCATAACCATTTGTATATAATAACAAAAGGATGTGATTTTTCCATGAACCAGTTTGCATATATAAATATGTGTAAATGTGAACGATTTTCATTACAAATTAATATATGCAAGTGTTTGAACTTTCATATCATTCATATGCAAACTTCTGTAAATGTGTATGTATGCATCACTGATGCTTTTGCATCTATCTTTAAATGACAAATTTTCGTAATCCTGGCGAGACCTTTTGACAATGTTTGAATGCTAAATGTCCCCCCCCCATCACAGTTAAGTCCTCTTCGATAGTTAGCATATCAGATTATCAGGGTTGTGTATCCCTCATTATAAAGTTATTATCTAAATATACATCTTAAACGCACCTTTATGGTGAATATTTTCTGAAAAGGGGCTTGTTTTTTCTTCTTCTATTTCTCCTATGTTACAAAGGCAAAGATTAAGCGCATCCGCTATAGACGTTTAATGTAGAATCACCTATCGTTTCTTATAAGTTTCATGAATCTCTGACGACGAGATCAGTCCGCTTAATAACTCGCATTAACAACCTGACTGACGACTCCAGCCAAACCACAGTTACTTTCAATTTCATTCTAATTAAGCGTCATTTCAAGGGATTTTTAAATAACCCAAAGGATAAAGAACGTTTTTTTTAAAAATCAGTGGGAAGGGTTAACAAGAAGTTTTCGTTAATATTTAAAAAAACACAAACAGTTGTAGGCCCTTTCATGCTATTAAAAACCACGAAACCTGTTGGCAGTAAAGTGAACTAATGTGTGTGCTTGAGCTGTTCTGACGTGCCAGTCATTTGAGCAGTCGCCGATTTTGTTTTGAGCAGCTATCCGGATTTAATTAAACCTTAGATATTTAGCAGTTTTCCATTCTGTGTCCACTGTAAAACGCATAACTGGGACACAAAGCTATTGAAGGGATGAAGAAAATCGCTATGCAATAAAAACTTCTCTCCAAATGTCACAGTTATTTAGTATGATTAGCGATTCCAACAGTATCCTCCAGCTTACAAGGGTCAGGTTCGGAAGCTGATTCTCTAACATTTACACTCTGGGTAACAAGTCGAGGAACTTGGATGTTTCACTCTTTGTAGTACCTTTCTGTTTGAGGTTCTCTGACGTCACTCAGACGCCCGCTGGTACTTCCATATCCCCCCCTCCCCGAAGAAGCCAAGAAAACATTTCTCGTATAATAAAAAATTTCTGTTATAGTAACGACGATTGACGATTATTTTGCATATCAATAAAAACGGACTTAGTTCGTTAACATGTCCACTTATCTTCGCTAAGTCTCTCCTCCGCACCAACGTTTGCGCAATTTTGTCAAGTCGACGCAAATCCTTCACCTGGTTGTTTTGTTTTTTTTAAAATCCTTGAAACCTTTTCAGAGCTAATTTCCACCAGAACTACTAGAAAAATCTCTTCGTAGTTAGTTATTAAGACAGAGGCTCCATTCTCCACACCTGAGGTCGCCGGCGGCTCATCTTCCCACAGCATCGCGTGTGTTTTCCATGAACGGCTTCGCACGTTTGTAGAATTGCAGTGTTGGAATTGTATTACTTAACTTTACATCACTACAAACTTAGAAACGGCTTCCATTTACGTGTCAGAATATCTTCTAAAAATCACACATGCGACGGCTGATAATTAAAACTTTTGATGAGAAAACGAGTTATGACGACGACCGGTCCGTCAAGAAAACTGCCATTTCATTCATCGAAATTCCGTTTAGACAGTTTTTTCAACTTCGAGAAGAGACTTAGAAAATTCGGTTTGTCAGATAAAAAGTCCGGTCAATCGGACCAGCAGCAGACTAAAGAATTTATAGAGGTTTTAGCGAAAGCATCTTGAAAATGCTGTAAAGTTCTTTGAATAATAATAATAATAATAATAATAATAATAATAATAATAATAATAATAATAATAATAATAATAATAAATACACCAATTTAAACAAACTGCAGGAAATATAAAATATAAAGCTATGATCTGTTTGCTGAACAAAACCACAGCTTCCTGGTTCCATGTGGCATTTAAACTTTAAATGTCACATACAGAAATCCATGCTATTAGTCGTTGGAGAAATATAGACGTTTCTGTTTGGAAGGTATGCATTAGCACGATAAAATCAGTGACAAACTGCTTTCAAATACCAAAATTCCGCGCTCACAGATAAACGATTGGCACGTTACTGTACACTTGATTTTTTTCAAATGATGAAATTTGCATCAAGAAAAGCAAAAAAGAACGACACAGACCGATTTTCGGTCTGCACCTTGATGCATTACGCTGCAGAGAAAATTCTAGAGACCTTTAAATCCGTAACGTTGGTTTCCGCATTCTCTCCATCATTTCAATCTCGTTCTTTGTTTTCCACACTATCGTCACTCCTTAGAAGGTTGTAAAGTTGTTGTTTTTTTTCCCTTCGTGTTTGCCTTTGTTTTACCTTTAACCCTATCCTTTTAAACGCTGTAATTAATTATCAACCCTTTGCTGACCGACTGAATCAGTTATGGGGGAATAAACTATACACGTGTTTGTTGTTTGTTTCGGTTTTCTAAACAACATTACAGGGGCGGTAGCGAATGTTACCGAGAACCAGAAGGGTCGCCAGAAGGCGGATGCTTTCATTTATTTTCTTTTCTGCAAAATAAAACCAATCTTGGACTAATAAAACAATAAATTCGGCCTTGCGGAAATTGGGGTAAATTTTAAATTTTTTTTTTTTTTAAAAATCACTATAAAATTAAAGTTTTTTTGTTAAAAATTGTAATTTGTTTGGTGCGGATTTCTTGGTGTCCGTCACCGCCAGGCGGAGTGACACCAAGGCCTTTCGTTTGACCGCGAGCGATCGCGTGGGCACTCGCCTGGTTTATCGAATTTTACCGAATCGCTCTTTGATTTCCTCCGTTAACTGACACGGGCCAAGTTCAACAAGACACTGTGACACTTGCAAATAATGTAGGTTTTTGAAGAAGTCATAGAAGACGATGTGGTTGCGTTGCTAGATTCCCACAGAGAAGATCTGGTGATGTTGGAACAGGAGCGAGCTGCAGGACAAGAAGAGGATATAGAATCTCCACCCACCCCACTTCAGTTGACAACAAAGGATGTGGATAGAGGGCTTGCACTAATAGAGGAAGGTCTGCAAATCTTTGCTGACAACGACGCCAAGCGTGAAAGGAACATCAAGGTTGCAAGAGCAGTTAACAATGTCCTCAGCTCCTACACTGAGCTGTACAAGCAGGTGCGCCGCAAACGTCAAACAACTTTGGATGAGTTATTCACCCCCAGAGCAAAGCCTAAAGCAGATGATGAGTTACAGGGCAGGGCAGAAGAGAGTAGTGCCCCCCCCAATAACTCCCTTTGCACCACCTCACCTCACGCAGCAGTCAACATCTTTTGTGGTGAGTACAGTACAATATTTCTATTTATTCCAACTCTATTTCTCTTCATATTACGTGTATATCATAAATTATTTAATGTACTGTATTGTATGTGTTTATAAATATCTATTTTCATTCTTTTGGCTCGAAAAAATTCCTTAGGAACGCATCTCCAGTTCCATAATGGAAGTCGATGGGAAAATAGGTCTCGCATTACGGAATTTCGCGATATGGTCAATTTTCCAGGGACGCAACATGGGGTTCCGTAACGTGGGGGATGCCTGTATATATCCTTCTACTACTTTTCCTTATTTTCACACTTTTTCTCCTCATTTCAAAGCCGGATGTAGAAACGTGATTACGGATATCAGATTAGGCAGCCACATGTCGAAAAGTCAACTGGCTGTTCAACAATAAGCTATCACAACTTTGCTGAACGAAATTTGTCTAATATTACCATTACACCTGTGTTAAGGTATAACAGGAAAAAGACATCTCGTCTGTTAAATATAAAAAGGGACAGAAAATTTTAAAAGGGCAATGCTTTCGTTCTCTCTCTCTCTCTCTCTCTCTCTCTTCTCTCTCTCTCTCTCTCTCTCTCTCTCTCTCTCTCTGTACTACTGACGTCCTCTCCCTCTCTGTACTGATGTCATCTCTCTCTGTACTACTGACGTCCTCTCCTTCTCTGTACTGACATCATCTCTCTCCTCTCTCTCTCTGTATTACTGACATCATCTCCCTCTCTGTACTGACGTCATCTCTCTCTCTGTGTACTACTGACGTCATCTCCCTCTCTGTACTGACGTCATCTCTCTCTGTACTACTGACGTCCTCTCCCTCTCTGTACTGACGTCATCTCCTTCTCTGTACTGACGTCATCTCTCTCTGTACTACTGACGTCATCTCTCTCTGTACTACTGACGTCCTCTCCCTCTCTGTACTACTGACGTCATCTCCCTCTCTATACTAACGTCATCTCTCTCTGTACTACTGACGTCATCTCCCTCTCTATACGTCATCTCTCTCTTCTCTCTCTCTCTCTCTCTCTCTCTCTCTCTCTCTCCTAGCAGTAAGCAAACCGATGAAAGCGACTACATTTTTAGGTTATTATGCAAAATTTCACAGTAAATAGTTAGTTGTTTTTTTTTTATTTAAAATTAATTATACTCATATTATCAGAAGTTTATCATTAGGAAAGTTTAGTTTCTAATTTTTAATCTTTATTGTATTCAGTATATCTGTCTGTTGCATTTGAACCATAGCATTAAAGAATAGTATGCGGTAACAGGAAGTGTATGACTTGTATAGAGAGCTCCTGTAAAACCCAAATATCTGTCAAGGGTGTCCTAAGCCTATTTATAAAAGCTGACTTCACAACCTGCTTAAACAAATTCTTCTCTTATCAACTTCCAAATTGCTAAAAATAATTGCGAACATCCGATGAACTCCTAGACTTGGATAACCTGAGCTGGTGCCCGTGACTTTCAAAGTGAAAAATTACTGTCTAAAGTATGTCATCTAAGGTTATAATTCATTTATTGAAATCTTCTCCCCACTTTGGACAGCTGCACAACAATCTTGGTAACTGACACCTCTAATCGTTCTGTAAATAAGGACGCCTCCTATGAGCTGAATACTTGAGACGAGGTCCCAAAGATAGCACCTTTTCTTTGTTTTCCACGTGATAGTCTTATCCAGAAGCTTATTTTTCTTGACAGACGTTTGTGCCTTGTTGTTTTTCTCATTTTAAATTTAATGAAAGAATCAATCGTATCTTTTTCTCGCATGTTTAAGGTCACGTGTCATTTTCTGACCCCCTACGTTATCTGCAGTCCAGAATTTACATATTTACAGTTGCAAACATCACGATGCATTTTCCGTTTGTATGCCCTGCGATAATCTGATTACCTCCATGTCTAGCACGAGGGGTGAGGTGGGGTCAGTTGTTGTATTATACGATTTTCTTAATTATTGGTAGATAAAAACTTCTTATTCAGATTTTATGAAGTCATAGAAAAATCTATAGTTTACTGGGGGAAAGTCCCGCCTTTGACCATTAAGTGAACAACATATTTTTGCGTTACCGAGGGTTAGCTAGGGGACTCTGTGGCTTTGTGAACCTCAAGTTGTCTATTAAAGTACAGTTGTTTTAAACGCCTTTAAAATGATTTAAATGATTATAGAAAATCTTATAAAATTTCTTAAAATATTTGACACAAAGGTTTACAAACTTTCGGTGTAAAACTTGAAAACCAAACGAATCTGAATACAACCGAGTAAATATGAAGGCATTTCAGACAGTAAACACAATTAATAAATAAAACAAGGACCAGATATAGACTGCAGAACTTCTTCACATAATCCACCTGTTTTACAATGCATGCAGTCCAACAACTCTCAAGTTTCTTGGTACCATCCTGGTAGAAGGTTTTGGTTGCTATATAAGCTGCAGTTGCACCATCTGTTGGACCTTGTAATCACTGGCAAATCTCTGACCTCAGTGAACATCATTCAGGTGTGTCAAAAGGTGAAAATCAGATGGGACAAGATCTGGACTGCAGGGAAGATGTGGTAGTCGTTCTGTTAAAGTTTTGATGTGTGGTCTCATACTGCCATGCTGCAACAGAATACCTTGTCAGTCTTCCACACTGTTTGACTAGCACAGCTACAGGTCTAGCAGGTCAAAGTATGTTGCACTTATGCCACGTCCATTAAAATGTTCATCAATGCTTGATCACAGATAGGTGCATCCGCCTTGCCAAGTTTTCTTTCATCAGTGGTGGTACTGATAGGGTGTCTTGGTCAATCTTCCTCTACTGATGTCGTCATTTTTAAACCTGTCCACCCACTCATACACTTTTCTTTGTCATACAGTTCTTTCCATATTGTGCTAACTTTCTCCAGTGGATTTCAGTTGGCAGAACATCTGTGACCCACAGAAAACGAATTATAGATTGCTGCTCTTCTCTGGTGAACACTAACAACTGCGCGGCCATGTTGTTTACTTGCTCACTAGCGCCGCGAGTGAACAACACGTGAACCAGAAAGTAAGTTAGAGTACTCGTGCTTTGATGTTGCTTGGCAGCATGGTGTTTAACACTTTGTTGAAAGTAGAAAGCGCGGATGTAAATATTGCCTTTATTTTTTGAAAAAAACCCTCGCAGATGTTTCTATATATTATATAATACAAGCTCAAATTCTAGTGTGATCTTCACTGTCTTTATTTCAGTTACGTTTCATCATCAAGCACTTTCAGCAGATATTCTTTTTGCACCTTCCACACAATTGCTTTGATTTTCGGTTCTTCCTCCAGTCACATAGGTAGCACCTCAAGTGTTTAGTTAGTGGTTTTGTCTCGTTTCTTGCTGTCCTGCAGCTTCTCATTGGAAACCATTTGGTCCAAAGCTGAAAGCTATGGAGTATTGGTGCACCTATGTAGCTGTGAATGCAGGAATATCTATCTACAGAATTTCCTGCTTGTTGTCCAATCAGGATTTTTTGGTCATCTATACACCAACTGATGCTACTCCAGTAACATTCAAAAGATTGCAAAAATTGTAATGCCAAAGGCCATCTGTTGGTTTGTTGCTTGGTCATGTATATGGACAAATTGATCTAAAGCATCCATGCCGCCTTGCTTGGTCATGAAATTTGATGATCTCTGGTTTGTTGTCTCCATCATGATACATGCTCAACAGCAAGACTACAGATTCTCCTTCCTTCTACAACATTATGAGACAGTTTGAAAATTTGACCTGTGTGACTATTATGTAATATTATAGAATATCTTGACATTATATTCAGAATATGAGTGCGACATTAAAAACTTGTATAAAATAATAATTATGTTGTTTCTGGTCTCACAACAGGCATTTTGTCTTTTCGTCCGCTTAAGAATTAAACTCACTTCCGACTACTTTCATTTTAAATGTCAGCGAAAGTGCATCTTAAACCCTTTTTGCGCTATGTTTGCAGCTAATAAAGTAATTCCGAAATAATTTGCTCTCTCCACGGCCTTATAAAACATACTTTCATCCGGCTTATAAATAACGACAACAACAACAAATACTCCGCGCCTTCTCTGGGTCGATTCAGGACTGTGGTGACCTTCCAGTGCAGTTTGTACAAAAAAATAAGAAAAAAATTTCCTGTAGCTGTTATCCGTTATTTGCCTAATGGTAGCTCATTAGCAGTGCAAATAATATGTCTCTTCCTGAGTAACCATGAATATCCTCCCTTTCTTAACCGTGAACAATCATACTTCTTTGATATCCTGTCAATATCGCGTTCGCGTCTGGCTGAGTTGTGAAGAAAAAAATTTAAAGCTGTAGAACAATCTGCAGCCACCCGACCTTCATTAATTCTCAAATGGCGAAATCTTTTGAGGGCGTCAGAAGAAATCGAAATGAACTCCAATTCTGCAATAGTTGATCTTTATCTTGAAAAGCCACTTAGAACTTTGAGATAGAGAAAAATCAATCTCTTTCTGATTAATCTTTACCTGATAAAGTGTAAAAGTTTGTTTTTTTAAAGTCAACGGGAACTTTAAGAATTTCGGACAAAAGAAATCTGGACATTTTCACAAGGATTCGTACAATGTCACGATGTTAAAGGCTGCTTATAGAAAAGAAAGATATTCTAAACTCTAATACTTAAGTTTAAACACAAGAAATCTTTTTTTAAAAGCCAAAACGGAACTAGAAATGCTGTATTATTTGATCAACACTGCAAAGTGATCGAAAATCTCCTCTTCATATTCAAGGAGACCATCAGTTGAAAGCAGCAGACGACCGTAGTAAATTGTGAATGCAATCAAGAAGCCATGTTAACAGACCGTCGTCTGTATATTCCGTGTTTTAAGGTACACGTTCGTTTCATTTGTCAGACTAATAGAAAGGTCTCTGCATAGAATTACACATTTTGAAAATTAAAAAAAAAAAATAATAAGATGGCATCTCTGAAAGAATCACGCCAGACTATACAACCAGAAACGCACAAGTCACATCTCGGATCATAAATCTGAGATAGCTGTATATGACGTCATAGCTGTAGGGATTCGAACGCCAAGATATCGTTTATGTAACACAAAGGCAATATCATCCGGACTGAATCGACTTTGACTGCTGTTGTTTGTTTGTTGTTGTTTTTTATTTAGATCTCAGACCAGCAGAACGATCACTTTTGAAAAATATTTTGGAACTCGGTAATAAAAGTACAACTGGCACCGGATATGACGTCACTTCGCAGAGTGGTTTGGATACACAGGCGGCAGTGGTGCGAGAACGGCGATTGAGCGCCCTGTTTGCAGGGTTAGTACAACAAACATGTACGGGTGATTTATTCAGACTCAGAAGGGATACATCATTAATTCAACACAGTAATTTTCTCATTCGCGCCGCGCCAGCGCGAGCAGATGAAAACAAGACGGGTATTTAATGTCCCGCCACGCGAGTTGCGTCGTTACTTATTCGCTTTCTGCGTTCGCCTGACTCTGTCAGCGGAATCCGACATTTCTTCTGAAAGTCGTTCACTTCGGCGGCGGCAGCCGGATCTGTATCGAGTAACCGAGGACAGAATGGCGTCGCAGCCATTCCGTGCGGCCCTGGCGGAACTGCGCATCCGGTGAGGCCGTGACGTCACTTTGAAAACCAGCGTCGGCCTATCAGCAGACACTTTCTAATGGGCGCCATCCAATTAGTGCAGCAGGTGCGATACAACTTTACCTAGTGGACGGCCGAACGTCAGAGGCTATAGCTGAAGCGACATTTCCTGAAATAAACTCAATAAAAACCTCTGTGTTTCAAATTCATTTAAGCAAAGTCGAACATTAATGGAACATCTAAATGTAGCGCAGAGTCGTCGCATGGTGTTTTCTTTCTTAAAATAAAACTTAAAGTGTTTAATATTAAATTATAATAATTTATTATTTTGTAAAATCCATTGAATCTTGAGAGATCTATTATTATATAGCATAAATAAGAGAAACAAAATAGTGCTAAACGATGTAAATTATGATCTTTTCCCTTTAATAACCATTTATCTTGTTGTTGTTGTTATTAATCTCTCTCTCTCTCGTCCCCGATCGGATGGTCTGTTGTAGCATATAACTCAAGCCCTCTACCAAGACTTAGGATGCTGAAGCGCATTCCGAACAATACGGCCACATATTTGAAAATGTAGCTGGATGCTCTCGTTTATCTTCTCACGTAATCGCGTTTCTTTGTCACTGCCTCTAAAGCTCCGATTACAACCGGTGTCCCTTCCACTCAAGCTTTCATAATTTTTCAATGTTGATCTTTAGGTCTCGACACATCACCACCTTCCTTCGTCCCCCCCCCCTTTCCGATGCTGCAATCTATGGGGCAGTGTGGTTAGTTAATTATCTCCGCTTTCCTGTTGGCCTTGTCCACGGATACTGTCCCGTACATGGACTCAGTTTCTTATCTATATTTTACCAAAGTTTATTTCTACGGACTTTTAAAACAATAATTTACATAAGCTTAACGCACTCTTCAGTTTTGTTTTCTCTCCAAAAACTGCATTCGGTGGCCCTTAAAGCAGATTTTCCGTAGACTCGCCCCCTGTCTCTTCGCGAATTCTACTTTTGCATTTTCGAAGATTTTTCACCATCTTTAGATTCATCAGGTTTAATAAAGGTTTAAAAAGCTAAACAAACCGACAAAGCAATCTGTGTAACTGTGACTGTGCGTTAGTATATATGTGTGTGTGAGTGTGTGTGTGTGTGTGAGTGAGTGTGAGTGTGAGTGAGTGTGTGAGTGTGAGTGTGAGTGAGATCCGGGCGATCTGTCGACTGAAAAGATCCCGCCATAATTTCAATAAGACAAAACATCGAAGCCTTTTGCTTGATGTTACGCCCCACCCACAAGCGGACAACCGCTAGATTACAGTCATTGTCACTGCGCGAACTACTGTTTGCCGCTACTTAGATAAAATCTACGGATGTTGGTTATTTAAAACTGAAGAAGCTGCTTAGCGATAGTATCTTGAGCTGCCGTCTCTCTTTGAGTTTGTAGTTTCAAAAAAATCTGGCTGTTTGATATTTAGAAAGACCTTAACGTTTTTGTTTCCTCCCTCTGTTGCAGTCAGAGGTGAGCTTAAGATAAGAATTTGTAAAATCGGTTCTCAGCATAGAGAATGAGTTGAAAACATCAATTTTAATCTTTGAAAGCTTTCGTTGTTAATTTCGCAATGTAAGTCATTTTTTTAATTATTGTAATTAATGCTTCTTGTTAGTGGATTACTAAATATGTAGACATATGCACGCGAATACTGTTAAACATCTCTCTTTAATCGTTGATTTAAACTTACGTGGTTATCTTGATCTTTAAAATATTTAAAATAGATTGTTGTTGTTGTAAAGTGATTTTAATGTGTAAATAAAGCAAATTATACCTGAAATCAATATTCAGATTTCCAGCTGCTACTCTATAGACAAGAAACATCATACATTCATAATCCAGTATATTGCTTAGATCAAAATGTTATTCATTTTTTCCGATGTAATTTTAAACCCAAATCTAACCAATGCAGCTTTAATAAAAAGATTTCTCTTAAGATTATTCCCCATAGATTATTAAATAATTGCTCAGAGAATGATTTCGTTCTAGATCAGAGATATTATAATGCGACAAACAGAATTTCCATTATCAGAAACACATAAATCTGCATTCTCAAGGAAATAAGCGGATCTTTTCGAAAAGAAACATAAATTTTATTTCTGTTGGATTTGTTTGCATAATCACATAGCAATCGATCAGCGTGCTGAAGTTTTTGTTCTTCGTGCGTGTACAATTCTCCAAAGCTGATGTTATTATACAGGGCGTTTCAAAAGTAACAGTGCAGTAAGGCAAAGCTGTGATGCAAAAAAAAACAAAAACAATGTCTTTTCAGTCTTTCAGGGAAAAGTATTTATTATATAAAAAACATATCAAAGGTAACAGATTTGATTTTAATTTTGTAAATTCTTGAACAATTGCAGCAAATTTAAAGCAATTGCTGAAAGTGCGTTCCTTCCGTTAAGGGAAAGTTGGAAGCATGCTTTGAAGCATTCGCTGCAATACATCAGTCTGGACGCCATGAACAGCCTCTGAAATGTTGTCCTTCAGTTTTCCTATTCTATGGAGATTGTTTACATAGACCGTGTAATGATGCGATCTTCAAAGACTGTACTGAGTGGGTGCATGCTTGCAATTGCCATGTGTGCAGTTGTTCGGTCCTTTTGGAACCATCCATCCATCTCGCTTCTCCTCTTCAGTTAGTTTGTTGAAAAAGTGGTGGAGAACATCATTAATGTACCGTTCAGAATTTACGATATTTTCAAAAAATATTGGTCCAATGTCACGTCTGCTGGAAAGAGCACAGAATACACCAATCTTTTGATCATGCAAAGGTTTTTCGACTATTGCATGAGGATTGTCTGTGGACCGAATCCTGGCGTTCTGGCTGCTCATATGGCCAGACTTGTGGATCCATGGCTCACCAGTAAAGAAGGTACAGCCTAAAATTCCTCCCTTTTCTGTTTCAGTGAAATTTTGGAACCATTGGCAGAAGTTCACCCGCTTTTCTGTATCTCGGCGTCCAAGTTCATGAACAACATGCACTTTATAGGGAAAAAAATTCATTTTTCGTACAGCTTTGTATGTAGAGGTTGGGGAGACACCTGCTGGCAATATCCTGCATTACATCATCATCAGTCACAACCTTCGGCCGACCACTTAGAGAGAGACTCGTCTGAACCCCGCCCCCCCCCGACACGTATCAATTAACGCTTTTACACAATTTCGGTGAGTCGTCCTTCGCCAAATTTAACAAACCCTGCACATTATGGGGTGTACTTCCCATTATATCGAGAAAAAACATGCTGCACCAAAAACACTCTTTCTTCCATTGTGAGGGGGCTGCTTCAGAAATACTACTGTAGCAGACGACAATTCAGGTCAGCCTCGCTATCAGTTCTAGCCTCGATATCGGCTATAACCTTTAGGTCAGCCTCGCTACCAGTCCTAACCTTCGAGGCGACGATTCCCAATTTATCTTACGGGCTACAGGCGAAAGTAAACAAGCAGGCATTTAGATTTATAGTTCACAAACGCATAAAATATAAGTATTTCTTTCAGTGCACTGTTACTTTTGAAATACTCTATAGATACGAACACTGACACTTTTACCTACAAAAGATAGCCGCAATTGTTTTTTTTTTATCTGATATCCGCATATTGTGAGCAACAGCGTGAAACGGACATATAATGATTAGTAGACCGCACTCCTTCCTTCACAGCAATGGTGGCAGGTATGGTGAGTCAATCTGGCAAACTGAATCACCTCCATCAAGTAGAATTGGCGTTTACTTGCGCTCAACGACTGAAGAAACCTAGTGTTGATCTTAAGATCTATGCCATCTGTCTCGCTTTAAAATTCTTTACGGATGCTGCAGTGCATGACACAGAACTTTGTTTGCCAAGCGCTCTCGGTTAGAGTCGGGAAACACCCTTAAAGTCCCTCATGATTGCTTAGGGCGACACAGAACAATCATTTTAATCTGCAAAGTATTTTGTAGCTATTTTGATCCTTCACTTGCAGATACAGTGGAACCCTGCAGCGCATTTAACGGATTGTCAGCCATGTTTAGCTCTTATCGCCCTGGACGTCAGAACTGCTGCACGATCAGTCCTATCAGTGATGGACAGCATAAGTATTCTTAGTGATTCGGCAGAAATATCATTCCTCACCTTTTGAAATTTTCGGCATATTTTTGGATTATCTGTTAATTTCTTTGACATTGCCTAATTTTTCTCGAAAAATATGAATTTTGCACTGTTTCTTGCACAGGAAGGCAATGGATGTACAATGCTCATTGCTCCTTTGCACACAGAGTGGCCACCGCGCCTGTTTTTGCAGCCAGCCATTGCACTGGCGCCATCGCAGCACTGCCCAGGACAATTATCCAGCTGTAGCAGGACGTCTTCTATAATTCTGGTGACGCTGTAGTGGATTCTAAGCTGTACAGTCCAACGAACTCTTCGTGGCTGTTGAGTTCATCATTTGCAGTGTCTTCGTCCGGATTCGGTGATGGTTTTGTCGGTATAACCTGACACCGGTGCTTCACTCTGGACGGCAGTAACGTGATAAGGGCAAAGCCCTGAATTCTTTCCACCAAATGATGGGTGATCTCGTTACCACATCGCTCGAAGAGAAGCCATTGTTCACCAAATCGGCTCGGATCGATGTGCTCTAGTGAGAAAGTGCATCCATGTTGCTGGCCATTATCGGTGGGTTTTGTAGAGGTTCGGTACCTGCCAGCAATCGGGGATTCTGATGCATCAGTGAAAGTGTGAGAAGCTGGCAGAGGATTAACAAGAGTGGGCCTACTGGCTTCTGAAGACAACTCTTGTATTTTAACCAAAGAGACATGATTCTAAAAGGGAATTTAAAAGAATTAAAAATAAGACTATCATATTCTATACGCCAAAAAATAAAAAAATAGGGTATTAAGTTGGTTTCTTTTTTAGATTCTGGGAGTACGAAAACATTTTCTTGTCTCGGCCTTGCATTTAACAGTTTTACTTCACGTGAAGTTTACTGACTCGTAAAAAAATGTCCTTTTGTTTTAATTGAGGAATTGACTCTAAATTTAAAGTGAAGTGTATATAATAAAATTTGGTTTTCTCATAAATTAATAATCTGAAATTCAAAAATGTCCGATTTTTTTTTTGTTTTTGTTGTTGCAGTCTGTATGTAAAATTCCAGGTAATCGATAGACTTAGTGCTGTATTCCAATTATGCAACAACCAACTCCGTCCTCCTACCACCCACAGGCTTCAGGAGATACGACTTGTACGTTATCACGCCACGTGGAAGGTTACGAAGATACACCAACTGCTAATCAAACCGACACGACCCGCCCAAAACGGCGTTAGCGACTGATCAAATTGACACGGTGAGCGAGGTGGAACTCAATTCGGCTGGCGGCTCACTGGCTAAGTGAAGCCTTAGACAGAGAATCGTTGCGATTTTACAGCATTCCCAGTGCCGACAGCTGTCCTAAAGTACTAACCCTTTATAAGACACACGCATGCATACAGAGAGAGAGAGAGAAAGAGGTTTATATTGCGTGGAAACACAAAATGCATATACCACCCCCCCCTAGTATTATATACCAACCGTCCCAGTTAATTATAGGTTGGGCAACTGCAGTTAGATTTTCTGCCGCAGTATTGACTAACGCCACAACAGATCGATACGTAGCTGGCTGGCTCTGTGCTAACAAGACAAGGCGGCTCCACTACTAAGTGAGTAATCCCGCCGTCTTGCACCAGGACTGTCCCGTTTCCACGTTGACCAGTTTAAATCTGTTATAGTTGCAGATTTTATCGTAACCGCATAAAAGCGGTCAGCTTCTGGCGAATACAACTCCGAAGTTCGTTTGTCGTTTCGTTGCTGACGCAATTTCGAATTAACCAGCCGCAGTATGTAAATTTCTCCACACCAGCCGCGATCAATGCGAGAAAAAGACTCCGTTCAGGTTTTAAGACCTGGATGGACCTTTAGATTTTTTTAAAAAAAACATGTTAACTCTAGAAATAAAACGGTTTGTTAATACAATCTGGTCACCTGTGGATTAAGGTTAGACCATTACAATTTAAGAATTTGCAATTCTTCTTTCTTTTTCGAGTAAAATTCTCTATTTATTACTTCCTACAATTGTTTCGCTCTCTTCTTTCGGGAAGAAACTGGACACCGCACACAGACAGCTGGTTTAAAATCAGTTACTGTGTCGGGATAAAAACCGAAAAACCTGTGTGCTATGTGTGCATGTAGGTGTGTAGATGTGTGTTATGAGTGTGTTCGTGTGTGTGTAGGTGTGTAGATGTGTGTTATGAGTGTGTTCGTGTGTGTAGGTGTGTAGATGTGTGTTATGAGTGTGTTCGTGTGTGTGTGTGTAGATGTGTGTTATAAGTGTGTTCGTGTGTATGTAGGTGTGTAGATGTGTGTTATGAGTGTGTTCGTGTGTGCGTAGGTGTGTAGATGTGTGTTATGAGTGTGTTCGTGTGTGTTATGAGTGTGTTCGTGTGTGTTATGAGTGTGTTCGTGTGTGTGTAGGTGTGTAGATGTGTGTTATGAGTGTGTTCGTGTGTGTGTAGGTGTGTAGATGTGTGTTATGAGTGTGTTCGTGTGTGTAGGTGTGTAGATGTGTGTTATGAGTGTGTTCGTGTTAATTTATAAACACGCCTAGAGGCTGCCATGTGCATCTTTACTCCTGCTTTTTTCATTTATAGATAAACGATACTGGATGAATCTGTAGACGTAATTATAGTGAAATAGGGACCGTTACAGAAAGATTATAGTCAGGGTGAACAGGGAAGACGTCACAATTGTGGTTCTGCACTTGTGACAATTTTGAATGCTATCAGTGCAGATGTGTTTGTGGAACTGAGTAATATTTTAGCAGGTAGCAAATTTCTTTAAAGTATCCTTTCCTTTTCTTTCTATTATAAACGTAGTTTGGAACAAGAAAAGGGGTTTTTTGTAAGTTGTGGTGTTGTTTTCTTTTCGAAAATCTTAAAATTTTTCTTTGAGGAGGGCGACAGTTATTCTGGAGAGAGATAAGTTACAAAAAGGTGGAATCTTCATTGCAAATTCTCAGATTTCCAGATGTGCGGAACATGCTGGAATAAATGGACTTCGTGAGTTCTTTTAAATGTGAGACAACAGCCCTGCTACCGTCAATAAAAATGAAATGAATTTGATTCGCATTCCCCAGAAACCGAGCCACGTAGGTTTGAAGAATTTCTGGAACGCTGCTGTTCCCTTGCTGAGTTTTCCAAATACATATTTAGGCATCGGGCAAGAGTTAACTTAATTACCCTCGGCGCGAAGAGTTCGCAGCTCCAACAAAGCAGAGTATGCGAGCTCAGCACATCAATCTCGTGACATCTTCGTGACCTTGGCACGCTATTCGTTAATACAGATCCGCCCGGAGCCGATGTCTAATCCAAATCCTGGATAATTTCAAAACAAAAATTTAATAATTTATCTATGAAAATTTCCTCAGCTTTGACAGGAAACGAAAGTCAGGGATGGCGAACGTATGATGGGAGAAAGAGAAAAACATTGTCTTGTTTATTGATGCGTGGATCTAATTTCTTGGGCCGGTACAGCCCACGTCAAAAGTCTACGGACTTCACCGGAGCCAAGATGACTGGAGTTGTCGGTACTGGTTATAAGTTACACCGGAAAGGACTTTCTTGCATCCGCAGCGTAAGGCTAACCGGAATAGAGGGTCTAGACTGGCTGAAATGACCGTAACGGCACTCCACTCAAAGAGTCCCGGGGGGGGGGGGGGGTGGGTTGTCAATTATTAAAAGGTATTAACATTTTAGTTCTGTTGTGGGTTAGGTAGCCAGGAATAGCGAACCAGCCGGTCCTGGTCGACGTGATTCGGAGGTAGCGGCGAACCGGAGACCGCCTCAGAAAAGCGCCGTGAGTCGGACCGGGCCGGTGGGTAACGGACAGGGGGCGCCTCAGTCGGTATTAGCTGTTCCTCGGTACCGCGTCCGTTCTGACGCGAGGCGACGTCGTAAAGGAAAACGTAATGAACGAGTAGACAGTCGATGCCATGAGTTCGTGAGAGAGAGAGAGATAGAGAGCGATTCGACGGCGCAGCGGAGGCGTAATATAACGTTCGCTGTACTCAGATTAGTGCGTTTCAAAACCATCCATGGACACCGCCGGCTAAATGTGAATGGGAAAAATCAATTCTTTTCCTACTCGAGTCGGCACGAATCCAAAGTGTCAAGAAACGCAGAGTTGTGTAGAGGTCAGTGCGTCATTTTCTGATTAAATCTTTCCACAAGATATCTTGGATCTTAATTAAATGTATTCAGAAAAGCGAGGCTGCTTAAAGGGATCGGGCTTATTGCATATCCCGTTTAAATGCATAACTGTCAAAGTTATTGAATAATTGACTAGTTTTTTCAGCACGATCATGATCTACTGTATATATATATATACTCTCTCTCTCTACGTGAGTGTATATAACGTGTGTGTGATAAAGAGACCATGGTGTCGAACACGATTAAAAATTATTGTAGTTAATCAACTTTTGCATCATATTCAGTTATCTTGCAAAGGCTCTGCTGTTTCTAAAGGAAATCCACCTACCGGCAAGATTAGTGGAATAAAATGACGACAGATAACTCGTATGTGGGTTTACACCGTTCACTTACATAAGAGTAATGCCTAAACGTTTTTTTTGGAAATATTTAATGGCGTCTTGTCATCTATATTTACGGGTACGAAACACCAGATGAAGTTTATCAACGTCGGCATTCATGATTAAGGTGATTAAGCGGACTGGATGGATACTGCAGCTTAAATAGTTCAATAGCAGGCGCCACAATGCTGAAGCGATCCTCGCTTGTCACCCTTGCTGATAAAGAGTTGGCGCCAGGTGTCGTTTATGTACACGCTTTCTTCAGTCACATCTTCAATTCTTCCTTCCCAAATCTTAATTGCGCTTTGCAAAAGTAAAACTTACGCCAGAATTCGAATTGCTGAAAGTAAACTACTGAACTCAGAACCTGTAGTAAAAGGTTTCGCAAAGATACCGCTCTCGGCGTTTTCACTCATTTGATCTTAGTTCCTGGAGATTATTTCGAGTGGTTCTGTGCGAATCTGGCCAGCATAAGGCCCTGACAAGAACTTTAATGAACGAACATGACAGGGAATTGTCTAAGAAATCGCTAATAAACAGGGTATTCCCATAATCCTTGCAGTAGTGTACATTCTATATATTTTGAATTGCCGCTCTGACTGCCTTGGAGCTGGAAATACTTGTTATCAGCAGGAATCATTTGTAAGTCGTTATTATTTTAGTGTTTCTTTAACGATGAAAAAACTCCTAGTTAAGCAGCCCAGGAAAGTTAATTATTGTGTGTTTTTTTATCATTTAAACCGTAAACAGCAACAAAAACAAAAAGTTTCGGTAAAGTTTGGTCTCCGGTAAATAAGTTGTGGAAAAACGGTTCGGCACAATCGGGGGTGCGAAGCAATAAAAACGGCTTATAGTGTTGTTAGATAACTGGGGTTTGTGCCAAAGGAAAATTGATGGGCCGAGAGCTGCTCCTTGAAGGTTCCCGGACGGCCAATCTTGCAATTCCATTATCAGAGAGCGCTGTCAGGTTTGGCATCAATCGCCGGGTGAGTTGTTAGCGAGGATCCTTGCTGGGCCGTTGTGTCTAATGGCAGACAAATGCTATAAAAATAATTTATGTGATAATTTTTTAATGCAGTGGGCCACTTGCCAGCTTTTGTTGTATACCCCTGGATGGGGCCACGCCGCTGGTCCCGTCAAAAGAAGATTTATCTTGCAGTTCTATCTGTTGTTTAGGATGCTATTGATTACTGAAGTGTTCAGTTCCAATAGAAAAAAGGAAGCAAGCCATTGCGTTAGCGAGCTTTGCAATGAATTTTATTTTCCTTGCACGGAGTTCTGTACGATGGAACGCGGTCAGGGTCGATATCTTTTATTAGAGGGCTAGGGAGGTTTTCTCCGACTCTACATCGGATCTGGGGCGGAGGGAATCCGTCTGGCTTAAAGCGGCAACCATCAGAAATTGCGCGGGTTCAAGAAAGAAAAAAAGGAGACGGGGTTTCTGTGCATTTTCGGCCAGAATATGGCCCCGGCTAACGCGAGCTTGCTGCTGAAATGGTTCCTGCATCTACGTTAAGGGTGGGGAATCTTGAGTTTAGACCATCTTACACTAGGAAACGTGGCAAAAAATGCCATATAAGGGATAAATCTCTCTCTCTCTCTCTCTCTCTCTCTCTCCTCTCTCTCTCTCCTCTCTCTCCATTCTCTCTCTCTCTCTCTCTCTCTCTCTCCTCCTCTATCTCTCTCTCTCTCGTCTCTCTCTCTCTCTCTGTGTATGTATGCATATATTATGTCATGATGACTTTAAAATAAAATAAAAAGTTCTTGATATCTACCGGTGATTCATTGGATGCTTTGTCCATGGATATATTGATTACTTACACAATAGCACTTCGTTATATAAGATAACTGCGCATCTAATGCTTATATGCGACCTTCGCTGAAGTAGATCGATAAGGCGGGCTGTCCCCAGGGCGTATATTCACTCCTAGCCAACACGAGTAGAAATGAAATGCAGAATAATGGAGAGAAGACATTAAGACAAACACCCTCCAAACTCCAACTTCGGGATCGCTGTAAACGGGGCGTTTAGAAGCCCTGTAAAGAAGAGTATAAAAGGCATCCACGTGGCGCCCACATTAAATGCCAGCGGTTCCATCTTGGAACAACCGTTTCAAATAGTAGCAGGGAAAAAAATCGCATTTTTTTCTCGTCAGAAATGGTGATGGATATTTTTGTCGAAATTGGGAGCCATTTGTGGGTAATAAGCCAGATGATGCTTGCATCAGTATTTTCAGAAGCCATTATTGTAGCGAAAATTTATTAGCAGTAACGTAAGCGACTCTACTACACGCCCATCTCCCACTCTCCTAATGTTAAAAAAGTCTAAATATTTTAAAATTCATCTAAGTATTTTTTTTTCTTTTTAAATGTAATAAAGGTAAGAAACACAAAGTTAGTTTTTTGGCCTCAGTTTGTTTTTCTTCTAAAGAAAATACGAATATAACTGCTGAAAATATAGCGGTCATTGGCGAGCTAGAATTTGACCTGGGCTTCGTAGGCTGGCGCTTCTGTTCTTAACAATCAAAGAAAATGGCGTCGGTGTAGCTGATGCGAGACCCCTACCCAGAAAAGAGAAATATCCATCAACATAAATTTTTTTAACTGATTAGAACTAGTATTGGCTACATTTTGCGAGTAATTAAGTCAGTCTTTTAATAATTCTATTTACTACATATTTTTTTTTCTTAATTAGAAGTTAGCCATAATTTTAGCCAAGTTGTAATTATGATCTGTAGTATCAGTAAATAGCCGAAGAAATGTGTTACGGACAGATACTGAAATTGTTGGGAAAGCTCTCGTCAGGTCTTTCTGAATATTTTCTAATCGTTTGACGTTCTTTGTTATCTGAGGTCTCCACGCCTGTCAGGGTGTGAGAGAGCTAAGGAGTTATATAACGGAACTAAACCTTTTGGTTTCATGTTTGCTATTGCGGATATTCCAAGGGTTCTGTTTATACTGTTCCCGACATGGCAAGATTTTTTACCATACCCCCCCTCCCAATACCTTCTGAAAACACGGTTTTCACGTTAGTATCGGCCATGCAATAATGGGCAGGGTTTGCTTTGTTTTAATAATCTTACAGTTTAGCATCGAACTCCATTACTTTGGTAAAACTACATCATCATCATCATCATCATCATCATTATTATTATATTATTATTATTATTATTATTATTATTATTATTATTATTATTATTATTATTATTATTATTATTATTATTATTATTATTGTTGTTGTTGTTGTTGTTGTTGTTGTTGTTGTTGTTGTTGTTGTTATTATTATTATTATTATTATTATTATTATTATTATTATTATTATTATTATTCTTATTATTATTATTATTATTATTAAATTATGAGATGCTTTGCCGGATATCAGAGAATCATTTTGCTAAATCCGTTTGCTATTACAAAGACCATCAATGACCATAACTGAAGATCGGAACTATCAACAAAAACAAATAGAACGATAAGAGGAAGGAAACAAGTGCAAAAATCAGGGGGAAAAGCGAGTTTCGCACAAGATCAGAGACGATTCTTCAGTGGTCTGAAAGAGAATGAAATCAAAGTGACAACCCGCCAACCAAGGTAGCGGTAAAAGAATACTGGAAAGATAGTTTATACAGGGCAGATGTCGAATGTGACTACAAGACCAAAAATCGCAATGTAGCAGCATCTCCACACAAGAGCTAGGCAAAATCACTTTGCAAGATCATACAAAGGTTAAGCCGTCCCAGATCAAGTCCATGGCTTCTGGTACATGCAACTACAGTCTCTCCATGAAAATGCTGTTATAAACATAATTGACGTAATTTTTAAAGGAGCTTAATCCCCACAGTGGCTCACTACATATCAAGCAATTCTTCTTCCAAAACAGAATCCAAAAACAGACCCTAAGAATTATAGGTCAATAACATGGCTGTGCATAGAATATAAGACCTTCACATCTATACCAACAACGATGGTAAAACACCATGCACAAAGAACAACTAACCAACAGTGCGGGTCTTCAGACAAGCAAGAAGCTAAGGTGAAATATTTCATGTACACGAATAGAGGACTACCAGAAAACCTTTGATGGCATACTTCATAGCTAGATACTGGAATGTCTATCTATGTACAAAGTGCTATTGGCCATATATAATAGTTTATCAAATACAAATCAATAAAACAGTGATCCACTACAATTAAAATAAAGCATAAGAATGATAACATAGAGACTGATACCATGAACATCACACGAGGAATACGACGACCTATCCTTAATTCTGTTTTACTCTTACCCATTTCAATGAGTGTGGAACTATGAGATGGAGTCCTGCTCCGCCATCTCCTTTACATAGATGATCTCAAATTATTTGCTAAGAATGATGATGAGCTGAAGACGCGACTACGTACAGTGCAGTTATTTATTGAAAAGACTGGAATGCCGTTGTTCTAGATAAGCACACAAAGATAACAATCAACAAAGGGCCCGAAGTCTTTTTTGTCAAATATCACTCAGGAAAAGCAGCATTTACTCTAACAGGATGCCAAGTCATGCAGAGAGCAGATATCTGCATAACCGCCAGAACATCCCATATATATATATATATACTGCTGCGCGTTATAAAAGACTAACTATAATGTCAAAACCAAGTGGTGGAATGGAAAGATACTCTCGTCGTCAGCGACCGTTCGATACCTACAGACATAAAAGTTCATCGCAACAAGCCAAAAATTATCATTTGGGAGGAGAAAGAAGAGAAAATGCAGATAATTGACGTTGTTTGTCCCAATGGCGTTAACTTCCAGGAGACGGCGAAAAAAGGTCGGAGACTATGACCCGCTACTCGCCCAGCTGAGAATCCCCTGGAAATGCTCGAGAACAGAGATCGTCCAAGTGATTATTGGCGCACTTTGCCTAGTCAGTAATGACCCGAAACAGGGGTTGCAGAAAACTGGTGCGGACGTCAAACCTATGAACCTTCAGGTTACATCAATGAGAGAAAGCATCTGTTGTATCGTTCGAGCAGCCTCGGCCATTTCCGATACCTAACGGAATCATTGAGCTCTGACCAACGGACTTTCGCTGGGAAGTGGCTCTTCGCGCACCAGCTACCATTACAGGTAATAACAAGGGAACCTGTAGCAAAAACCTCTCGACGGCTTTCCAGTTGTTCATGCCAGCAATAAGGACGCCTGCCACAGCCCTCTATGTGTGTGTGTGTGCGTGCGTGCGTTCAGTCTTGTGCAAATTAATGTGAACTGATTAACAGATTTTTGGTTGTAATGGAATCTATCCAATTATACTTACAGTCGTACAGGATCTAACGTGGAATATGTCCGCTCAGCACGCTTTAGCATGGCGTCCACCATCTTTCCACATATAATTTTAATTGCAGAGGTTCGAAACCAAACTTGGTGAATAGAATAAACCGGCTTCGCTTTGCAGATTTCTTACATATTCTCTATCAGGCTGAGATCAGGGAAGTTTCTAGGCGACCCCGAACATTCCAAGTTGTTCTTTGCCTGACATAACAGTTTTTTATGTATCCCCGCTACCATCTGGGTGCGCCTTAGTCAATTCGGCGACCACTTTTCTCTCTCTAGAATGTGAATATACTTCTCGCTCTTCGTCATGCCTTCCACCACAATGAGCAAACCTGTCTCAATGGCGAAAAGAAACACTCTGAAAGCATCTTATCTGGGTGTTCCGCTCACCGCTAGCCCCAACGAAGATAGTGGTTTCGTAGACTTGTACTTCGAAATAACTTTCGTCAAAAAAAAGCAACACCTTCCTCCAAGCTTCCATTTGTGACTTGCATCTTGTAACTTATGCCAGCCATTTTATTTTTATTCTGATGATTATTAGTTGCTTTCTAGCTTGTCGTCCATTCACCGTAGAGTCAGTGAAACAACGCGAACGCCAGAATCATCCAATTCCTTCTTTGGGACGTCGCCGGTCTTCCGAAAATTTAGCCGCAGTAGTACTGCGCCATCTCTCGTTCTTGTCCACATCTCCCGTTTATTTCTGTAGGTACTGAACCAGTCTCAAGCCTATAAAGAATCGTCTTATCCACGGTTCCTACACTGATATTTTTTCTTGGGTTGACTATAGTTCTCTGAGGATTTTGTTTTTTTCCTTGGTGTTATATCCATGTTGCATCTCGGATAAAACTCTGCATACTGTAAAAACCAAAAAATGGAGAAGTGACAAACGATGTTTCATTAGAGCAGCCACTAGAGACGCTCTCTCTCAGTCTCTCTCTCTATCTCTCTATCTCTCTACTCTCTCTCTCTCTCTCTCTCTCTCTCTCTCTCTCTCTCTGTACTGACGTCATCTATCTCTCTCTCTCTCTCCTCTCTCTCTCTCTCTCTCCTCTCTCTCTCTCTCTCTCTCCATCTCTCTCTCTCTCTTCCCCCTCTCTCTCTGTACTGACGGCATCTCTCTCTCTCTCTCTCTCTCTCTCTCTCTCTCTCTCTCTCTCTCCTCTCTCTCTCTCTCTCTCTCTCCATCTCTCTCCATCTCTCTCTCTACGTCAGTGCCGTCCGCTAAGAGATACAAGACTGTAATTATTACCCCCATTTTCTTTTTCTAAGTATGCGAGAAAACGTGTTATAGGACAAAGCATAGTGGTTCCGTTTAGTCTAGCTTACCATTTTCTTATTCAGCAGCACAAAAAGGTGCTGAAACGCAGTTATCAGTGTAAGATTATTTCGTCACCAAAAAGATGTCCCAAATCTGGCATGAACGTATTTCTATCATATACAAATTAAGAAATGTCATCGTTTTTTTAGAATACTTAGCAAAAGTGATTTTCAAAAGATTTACTAAAAAGAAGGAAAACTCTTGTGAAAATAATCAGTTTTCAGAAACCATTCATTTCGGTTAAAATCCGCAATTACTATTTTTAGATAGAGTTACTTTCTTTTAAGAATACGCTGAAGTTTCTCCTTTAAGTTTGGTTAGCTTCTCTTTTAGTGTTTACTATTAATGTGAATTAATATACTGTGTGATAATAAATAATAATTAACAATATACTTTACTCAAAACATAATTTATCGTTCAGTTTCTTAATTAAATAAGCATAACTTCACTGTGTCTAAAACAGCGTGTTTTTATCGTTGCTGCAATTGTTTCTGTCTATAAAGGCAAACAAATGGATATACACGAGATGGAGACAGATTTTGTAGCGATGATATCCCTTTGATAGCCGACCAGCGCCAGTGACAAAATCCGATACTTTGTTAATTATGATCGATTACTTTGAAAATCAGGAGTGTATTCGTGAAAAGCCACTATTTTCACAACAGCTCGTTACGGGGAATGGCATTCGTCTCCGTTGCGGCGTACTGCACTCCGTGTAGCCTACGATCTGACATCATCTCTACTAAAGTGCGACTTCAAGCAGCCTCGTACTTTGCGTTGTCCAGACTCGCCAGGTGGTTGTGATGATCAAACTCTTGTCGGCCGCGCTTACTCTTTTGTTGTCGAGAAGCGCTATGCAGATTACGTCGGGGAGCTCTCCAGTTACGCTTCAGCTGAGAATTAAGAGTAAATCTTGAGTCATCTGATTTCTGTAATTCGAGAAAAGCGACAGTTTTTTCTCTTCCTACGCGAGGCTTTTGTATCCCTAATGCAGATTTCTTTTCTAATTAAACAAGCCATGATATATATATATATATGTGTGTGTCTAGCTATGATATTTGGAGAGGAGAAGTTTTCTTTCGAAGTTGTTCCCATGTAATGTACAGAGATCAGTCTCGGTCTGGAACGGAAAACAGGGGAACTAACGTTATTCTCTCGTTATTGATTTCGTGGAAAAGTAGATACAGTATGGAAAAACTGGGACGACAGCAGGTGCTCGAAATGCTGGCGAGATATCGTAATTTCCAGACGTGAATTATGCAATTAGAATATTCCCAATTATATATAGCGGTGACTTAAAGAGACACAGACTGTATTATGATCTCTAGTTTAATAAACAAATGTTGATTCCAAATATTTACAGAGATTAACGGAAAGAGACTTCAGAATATTTCTTTTTTAAAAGTATCGATTAATTAAGGAGACAGACGGGGCGAGAATGGCCAGACAAGAAAAGAAGTCCGTGTTTTGCGCCGTGGTGGATTTATTCAATTTAACTTTGAGCCAGACTTATGGATATTTTAAAGATTCGTTTAGAATATCTCCTGACCAGGTGAGCGGCGGAAAGGGGAATTCTGGGGTTTATCTGGGGATGAGTTAAGATCGGCTTCTCGATATGTGTAAAAAGAATCGTCGACTGGCTCTAAAAGCCTAATCTTTGCAGAAATGTAGGGTCTTATCGTCGTCAGCGAATCTCCCTCCGATCAACGGCTGATGAGACAACACGTCTGAACACTCGGTTCTTGCTGTCTCGGGCTGACCTCTGAGCAGCCGTCGGTGAAGTTTTGAGCAGCTTCGATCTTCAAGTTGCTCCGCTCCCAGCGTGTTTTAGTCGGGGCAGTTGGTGCTCTTTCTGAAATCGTTAGTCTCTATTTTTCACGATGTACTGGCAGTGTCACCTCGGCTGGGGTAGAGTTTTGATTTAAAACGTTTCGGCTGGTCGTAGGCCAGTGTACGACAAATACAATGTTGTCGGGCAAGGAAGGAGACGTGGAGTTTAATATAACGAATTCCGAGCCAATTACGTATCTTTGATGCTCGATAAGAAAACATCTCAACATTAGTCGGCTAACATATTCATCTGTACAAAGCAAACAACTAAACCGATATCTCTGAACTTACCTTTTTGTCAGATAATAAAATAACGCGCTATTATATACGCATCAATTTTTGAGGAAAAAACTCCAGACTTACTAGGTATTGATCGCTATATACTGCTGTCTGCAACATGTTAAGGTAAATAGCAAAATTAAAAGAATTGTATTGTGGCTAGACTTTAATCAATTCGCTGAAGTATTATTCCCTCCCAAAGCGCAGCAACATTCTTCTAAGTACTGGAAAACGTCAGAGTAATAAGTTCGCAATAGTGTATCGATAACTTCAGAAGGAATTGACTCCTCTCCAGTTTCTAGGCTCAGATCAATACCGAATTTATCGCTACCAGATGCAATTCCATAAATGAGATGGAGCTTCTTTTTTAATTCGGCATTTGTGTTTTAATTATTTTTCGATTCTTCTTACGATCTCGTCTTCCTTGTTCGTTTCTTTTGTTTCAGTCGAGCGACATCTTCCTGTTGCCATCGCCGTTATCACCCCGACGTCTCTTGGAGATAGATGATGACGCGATCTCCCGACCTAGACATGATACGTGCGCCGAGCGTAAAACACCTGCTTCGATTTCAAACTGCACATTGTGTGGAGTCAGTTATTGTTAATTTCACCGGTGAATTTAACAATTAAAGAGCGCACCCTTTTTTAAAAAAAATTATGACAAAATAAGTAAAGCAAATAACTAACTAACAGGCGGTGGGTGCGGTACTGTTCGCCCCGTGATAGCCCCCTTCTGGCATGGCCATGCCTCATCTACTGGCGATGTCACCTGTCACCTAATTATACGAAAGTCCGCACGAGAGGTGTCCAGTAGCCGGATACAGTTCCTCTTGAAAGAGAAAAGCGACTTCTGACACTCAGATGTATTATCAAATTAATTAAAATACATCAAAGAAATTCTGACGTCTCTAAGACTTTTTTTAAAATCTAATTATTTTATTTACACCTGATTTTTTTGAAACAGTTTGTAAACACAGTATTGTCTAACTAACCCGCCCAGGGATGAAGAAAATAAGTTATTTCGTACAAGATAATGATTTTAAAAAATTATATTAATTTCTAATGTAGTTATTCAATGAAAAATGAAAAAAATTACGATTTAAAAATCTTAAAGTGTATATATATATATATCATTTTTCGGATTTTAATTAGATTAGAAATGTATATAAGAATTTTTAAAAAATACTATGCATTAGGTTCACTGAGAAAGCATGAATATATTTTAAAAGACCTTATAATACAAACACCTCATTTTCTGCATTATATATTCCGATTAAAATAATGCAGGATTTTTTTTAGAATTAGTATCGATTTCTTCGCATGCGAACCTCTGCGAATGACTTCTGCTAAACTTTTCTACTGTATCTAGAATCTTTCGGATTCGGTTTTAGTGGCTGTAAAATGTGAATTTGCACACCTCCACCGACTAAATTAAATCTTATAATAAATTTTACAATTAAAAAAAACATATTATTATTATTATACTATTTAATATGTTATTTATTTCTAAAATCAGCTTATGAAAACAAGCAGTAGATCAATATTCCCCCGTTTGTATTCGTATTCCATTCATGGCGGTATTGCCAGTTTCTTTACCATTTTAGTCAGACCAACCAAATTAGAAATCCTTGCATAACAATTAAACACACCAGTAAACTTTTACCCGGGATTACTTACCTGAACATTCCATCACTTAAAAACATTTGCATTTATTTCAGAAAATATGATCTAAACAATTCATTTTAAAACGTCCGCATGGAAAACACTCGCAAATATCTTACTAGTGGCGCTGCTGTAACCCGTTACGCGCACCATTAAGGGTTTTCAAACTTAAATGATGATTGAAGGTTCAAGATTTGCGGTGATAATTTTATTTAAGATCTGTCATATATATTTTTAAAATCTTGCTAGGATGCCGGCGCGAAGCTCTTTATCATTGATAATATGGATGAACCTGAAATAATGTTTCTGAACCTATAATATCGTAAAAAATATCCCTGGCTTTGGTGTGTTTTAGACAAATATTCAAGCTCGAACATGGAAAACAATAAAGAAATAATAATTTTTTTAAAGGCTTGTAATTTATTTTCCTTTAAGAATGTTACAAAACTTCAGCAAGAGATGGGCGTCAACCATTGTCTGGGAACAGAGAGAGGCAGAGAGAGAGAGAGAGAGAGAGAGAGAGAGAGAGAGAGAGAGAGAGAGAGAGAGAGATGGAGAGAGAGAGGAGAGAGAGAGAGAGAGAGAGAGGGTGCAAAGATCTAAGATATCCGCTGTTGTCCTCAAAATCAGCGTTTAAAAAAAATAACTAGGAAAAGCAGACGAATAACAAAGTAATGACGTTAAAAAGATAAAATACTAATCTACATATTTATTTACTTTAAGCAATGCGAGAATACGCCAGACACGAAATGGAGAAGTAGGGTGAGCAGACTGTATAAGAGACGTTAACGACAGAGGAAGCACCTGTCCCTCAGCCCAACACCAACTCTACATCTATTATATTTAAGATCCGTAATTCTATCTCCTGAGACTGGCTAATAAACTTAAGGGGAGCTGTAAATAGCACAATTCATGCAAACATTTAGAACCAAATGCTTAAAAGAATCTTTTATTATATAAAAAACAAACTCATTATCCAACTTTTAAAGCTGGGAAAGAAGCTTAAATAACCAAATTTACATAATTAAGCTTTTTTTCCCAGTAGTTTAAGTTTACAGAGATTTTGCCGATTCTCCGCGCATCCTCTTGTCTCTGTAAGTGAACACCAGGACAGCACAAAACCGAGTCACGGGGCCAGTTTTCCTATTGCGAAGCTGGGAGCCCGGAAGGTAGATGAAACGAAAGACAACAAAAAACCGAGCGTTCGCAATGGTCAGCTGAATCTTCCGGGGCTTTCTGTGGAGAGAAGAAACTCATCATCGTCAAATATAATGTCTGCCAGCCAGCCAGACAGGGAAACAAGCGAGTTGACAGGATAATAGCCAACCAATGTTTTAAATGTAAAAGAGAATTTACAAATGCTTATGTATGAATTTTGCATCAGCTTAGTTTTGTAAATCTTCATGATCCTGAGTGCGCGAGCGTTCGTTCGTGTGTGTGTGTGTGTGTGTGTGTGTGTACTTGTTTGCTCAATTAGCCCCTCGGGTGGTCAGGGTTACCCTCCCACCGGACGACTGTTACAGTGGCTGTCGTTCTTTATTGGAAATTGCATGGACATTATCCATCAGGAAAAACAAGCCGGTAGGAAGGAAAAATTTTTTTTAATGCTATTCAGTTCTACATAAGCTCCGGAATTTTCAATACTTCCTCCAGCATCCGGAATTTCCGCTGTGTCATGCATGCAGGATATGTAAGTACTAGAAATTCCGGATGTTTTGTTTCAAGTGATAGTAGTAAAGGAATCGCAGCCTTATTTGTGTCCCCGTGTCTACGAAGCTTCTACTTGTGACATAAAATCTCATTTGTCAAAAATTACACAGGAAAGGCAGAAGAAGGACAGTTGACTGCGTCATATTTAAAGGGAAATCTGTTTCCGATTGTTTACTTTTGCTCTAAAGAAAAAAATTTCATGAAGAGGAAAAAAGATTAATCCGGTAATTAAAAGATGTTTTAGATTTTATTAATACATAAATAAAATTCATTTGTGAAACTTTTCAAAGCACTAGATGAACAATGGAAGTTTTTGTCTCATTACAAAGTAAAGGTTACCACAGAATATTTGCACAGCGGGATTTTAGTGACCGTTAAAGAAGACAAGTCATGAAACTATTGGATTTCTTAAACGAAGAATCTATACAATAAATAAGCCATCTAATTCTGAAAAAGACTGGTTTCTTACGAAATTGAGCAAAACAACTGCCCCTAGACAATTCAAAATTTTTTTTTTAAATTTTGATGGAGAAAATCAAACTATTGTAAATCAAACGTGGACTCTTTGGGCAAAGGTAATCGAAATGTCAAGTTTCTAAGCAATTTCCGTTAACAAATAATAATTGATATTCCATTTTTTGAATGATAACTGTTAATAAAAATCTTATAGATAGATAGCATCGATATATATATATATTTGATGAGAAATTATTGGTGCAGTAACAATTAGCCTCAGTCCTCACCAGTTTGGACTTTATACATTTTAAGGAAGATCTGAAAGATGTTTTTCCAGTAATCAATGGTTTTGAGCGTGTGCATGCTTGTTTAGTTGTCTACATTTCCCTTATACTACTGGCCATAAATATAAATTAGCTAAAGTTTTACCTCAATTTATTTTATATTAGAAAAAATTGTATTTAGCAATAAATCCATTCCCGCTAACAGTTCACCCACCATACGCTGGTCAATATTTCCTAACGGTTCATTAATCTGAATTTCAGCAGTGAAAACTGGAATCGAAAACAAAACCAACCGTAAATTTATTTTGTCGCCTTTTAAGTAAACTAATTTGTTAGAAAAGAATCTATTATGTACACAACCCGCTATTTTCGTGTATTCTCTGTACGATCGGTTTTCTTTTCGTAACCAGTCTCCCGAAAAAATGGAAATAATCTCTTGGATGCAGATTTAAATGCCAGGTCTTAGAATGATGTTAGATATTATCATAATTTGTAGGGGGGACGGGACTGCAGTATTCTATTCAGTAGCAACTGATCTATGGGAAGTCTGGTCAGTGAAGAACGATACCGCTTCGTTAGTTTTGACAGCAATGCTTGATTTTGGTTCCAGCAGACTCCGAGTTCGGACTTCGACGAATAAAAATGACCGACACCCATGATTTTGCCTTGTTTCCCCCTTCGTGATTAATCTCTCTCCCGCTCTAGTAAATAACAAAAAAAAACAATTAATATGGTTTACTTAATAAAGTCTGTCCTCGCGAGCTTTGATATTCACATTATCTCGTCTTCCAGAAAACGCCATCCGACTGTCAAGAAAGTTTACCTCTTTCCATCCTCGCAGCGCCCAACCCGATAGCACTCTACCGCTCAAGACGTTCTGCCAATCGTTGAGCATCATCCTTCATATTTTATTTTTGCTAGGTGTTCGAGCAGCCCCAAAGCTTCGTCCGTCGATACCTTCGCTATGTTTGTCCTCGTGTTCAACTTTGTTCTCAGACGACGAAAACTTTGGCTGCGTTAGCGATGGTATCAAAGAATAACAACGTCCGGTGCTTTTATTGAACCCTACAAGCTGCTGGCGATATTTGCTTTATTGTTTTTCTCACAGGATCCTTTAATGTAACATTTCCCTGAAATAAAAAAAAACATAATTTTAACCGAATTCAATAATTTATGCTACAAAGAGCAAGGCAGATACTTATTCTTCTGATGGGTTTTCGTATAATGTCAGTAATGGCGTTGTTTCTAGTTAGTACGATGTAATTTTTAGAAACATTTGCATCATCTTTAAAATTTTAAGTTAGTGTATAGTGAATTAATTCGACGGGGTCACAAAAGATTCCCTGCTGTCAGACCCCCATGGACTCTGTCTGTTTGGTTTTACGGCGATAGCGCCTTTACGCCCACGCTGAGTTGCAGCTAGACCGAGCCAAGTGATAAAGGGGCTGGCTGGCTGCTGGACGGACCAGAGACCAAAGTACGGATCCTACTGAACTTTAAAAGGCCTGAACAGATTGTCCGCATTTTCTTGCGAGGAATTCAAGCCAAAGAACGATTTGTTAGTACCCTGTTAATGTCTAAATTACCGAACGCTGCTTCAGTTTTTTTTGTTGTATAAATAAGACGTATATATTAATGATTAATTGGCCACGGGCAATACTGTTGTCCTTTTTCACTTGTATTATTTAAGTTAAGAAAAACGTTATCCAAAGACTTTAAGGGCGTGCTGACAGCATTTTTTTTTGTTGTTTAAAATGGTCAAAATATTACTGAAATATATCCTTTAAAGACTTTGATATCACTAATTGTTTTCTTCAATCTGAGAAAAACAGGCAATTTTGTATTGATGTAACTATCAGACAATAGCGTACAATTTCGAAGGCTGATTAACACAACTCAAGCTGAAAACATATGCCAAGTAAATTTTATATTCAATACATCTTATTATTCACGACTACCATCCATAAAAGATTTTTAAGAAGAGGAAGATCAAGAGATAATAGTAATTGGTCTGTACTACTCTTTAATGTATTCCCCCCGCACAATGTACTTTATAAGACGTGAATACTACCTAGGCTCGGCACGGTAAGATCTTGCCACGCCTCTAGATTCCCCCCTTCATCTTATCTTATAATAAAGCAAGAAGCCTTTGACAAATTGTGACAGTTAACGTGGTAACGAATTACTTTTTAAGATGAGAGTTCCTTTCGATAACTGGCTGCTGGCCTTTATTAATATTTCACAAGCTAGAAATCAATTCTGGAATTAACCTTGGGAGAGCGATCAGACATGCAGACGTCGCATTTCCGATCGTTTCCAGCAGTGGTCCCGGTATCGTCCAATCCCACAAGAAGCGGGATTGGGTTTTATTCCCCCCCCCCGTTTTTTGTGTGTATTGCTATCGCTAATAAAACCTGGCTTAATCTGGGAGATGAAGCGAAACGGCTAATTTAAAATCTCCCGAATAGCGCGGCGACGGCATTCAGTACGTTCATTAATCTACTCCGCCATTTTTAAAACGGTGTCCTTCTAGACAAGTAAAAAGCATCATTCGCAACCGCGGACGACCACTTCGGCGACGGCCGTCCTTGCCGGTCTCGGGTTCTGGCCGCATGGGCGTCACGTGATGTCATTTACAGCTACAAGGTTCGCATCGTCGCTTTCCGTAATGGCTCTATATTCGTCAGCGCCGAACCCCCCCTCGTCGCAGCGTTCTCAGAGCGTGTTCAGAATAACTCCACACTCTCCTCTGACGGTAGTCATGGCGGCCGAAGCTTTAACGCTCGGAGCGAGGCAGCGACCTAATCGGGACTGGAGATCCGGTGGAGCTTGGACTCGTCTGAGAGAAGGTCCAGTAAACGATATAGTTATGGTTGGTTTATTTATCAACGCAAATCGCCCCAAACCTGAGATTTATTAAATATTTTTTAAATAAAAAAAATTATAGTAGAAGGAAAATATAAATATATATACACATAAATGTATATTTATATACATCAGCGGAAGTTGGTCAGACTAAGTATCGGCAAATTCTGATAAATGGCTCGTATAGAGTGGAGATATTAAAGTTTCTGGTTACCGTTTGATAAATAAAAACTAAGCAAACATTGTGAGTATAATATAATAATACAGTAATCTGTTTAGAGACATGAGAAGCATATAAATATATTTATTTATACACACACGCGCGCGCGCATTAGGAGCATTCAAGTAAAAGCCGGCTACAATACTATCTCCTTGGTGGAATCCGGGGCCAGGTTTCATAAGAATGCCCCTAGCACGCATGGGCTGCAGAAACTGGTCCCTTCCCGCATTCAGCCATCTGCATACATGAAAGGATCAATAGTATTTATTTGGGAAAATGGACGATTTCAAATATATTTCTAATGTTTATTTATTTATTTTTTTTCCCTGTGCTCGTATTAGCTTATCCAAAGATAAAAAAGGCTTTGTTGAAAGAACATGTCTAGAGGTTAAAAATATCTATAATTAATTGGATTAGCGCATGAAAAAAATTGGTTATAAATGACGATCCTATTCGGATATTGTGGTTACAAACGTGAGACTTACAATATGAAAACTATACAAATTTTATGTCTCTATATTAAGGGATTAATTTAGTTTAGTAGTTACAAGAAGGCAGGAATCCATCAGGATTTATACAAGAGACCCCGAGAAAGAGAAATCGCCATCTATACGATTGTTAAATGTATTAATACTTTCACTATTAGGCACTGTTGCCCGTATTTCGTTCTTGTATCTAACCGTGCTAGAGTCTTAGCTGTAAACGGCGGGCACTTTTACCTGCGATAACAGAGTGGGTGGTCAAATGACGGACTGTTGAGATTCAGGCACCGAGTTGAAGATTTCTAGTAGACTTTTCCCGGAGGAGAACCACGGGTAACGATTTGCTGCTGTGCACCCTGACGGCCGGTCAAGAGCCGCCTAACCACACTGGGGTAACTTGGTTGGTTACCAAGACAGAGTTCCGCACACCTCTCACTTTTGTGAAATGTTCTCAAACTCGAAGTGCGGAAAGTGGTCTGCAAGGGAATAATAAAATTTTGCACAATACCGATCAAAGATTTTTTTAAAGAATCAAAGACTGCGATAATTTTCGCACGTTAATATCGCCCGGAGAACAGTTATAATTTAAATTATCTTTACATGTACAGTAGCGGGCAAAAGTGTAAGGACGATGGCAGAGCAAACATAAAGCGATCTAGAGTATAGTTGTTTCAGGCCGTCATCTTGAGTTCCAAGGAGAAAGAAGCCATTGTCACATCCATGACAACTGCTAATGTATTACGTGCACCACCTCAGCAGACCACAGATCCTACTTCTGGCAGGTGACTTTCATCAGATGCGCTTCTCTTTCGCTTTGCTTGTTGCAGCAGGTTATCTCCTGCCTCTTGCTGACTGTTTAGTTTGCCTTTTATAGGAAATAATGTACATTTGACATGTGTTCCACACCCTTCAGCATCTCCAGAGTTTATGCCACAGCTAATGTAAATAAGATTGCCTTTTGGGAAAATAATGAAATGGACAGGCGATGCTTAGGATTCTGGCGGTTCTTTGACAGCGAAATCTTGGATGACATCAATATTAGAGACATCTTAATGAGTTCTTCTAGTTTTTCTTCATCTTTAATTCTATTTAAAACATTTTGCGGAAAATTGGATGTATTCAGCGCTGTCTTCATAGTGCCTCGAGGTTAAGATCTCTCGATGATAAGCTCTAATCCTCATCAGCTGAACAAAACGCAGATCTTCACTCTAATGGGTATTTTCTCAATCTTCCATCCAAGTTGTTAACATATTTTCGATGTCCTGGTTGGTTAACTCTGGCGGGGATTACCATGGATGATTTGAAGTTCAGGCCAGAGCCTGAATATGTAAAGCAACCTCTTCTGCACATTTAATCACGAATTTCGCACCATGAAATTGTATTTCCCATCTGGACGGGGCTGAAAATCTGTGAAATAAACTTGACAACAAAAGAGAAAACGAATGGCCTTACAACAATTAGCAATCTTTTGTTTTTTGCTGACAAAGATCGTATAAGTGCAGAACAATTTCAATGTCATTACCAGTAACATTCTTGTACGTGTTTGAGAGTTCCCTAGCCAAGCGATCCCGTCTGCCATGTCAAGTGGAAATACACTCAGCCATTTCACCATCGGGAGCACAGCACAAAACTGCGCTGCTCTCTTCTTTAGCTTTTATTCTGCACGACCAGGACATTATATCTTTTCAACGACCAATAATCCCTTCACTTCTGGTGTTTATTGGTGGTTGACAATGCTCACCGGTCAGAGAGACTGTTGTTGTTAGTGGTTACGGGGGATTTTTGTTTATTTCCGAATAAAACCGTTGCTTCGTGACTTAATGGTAGTTCTGCTGCCAGGTTGGTGGGGGGGGGGGTGTCTTACCACGGAACAAAACAACAACAACAACAACACCGAACCTGCATCTGTCCATTACCTGCAGTAGATTTATTGCTAACTTGGGACATTCTCGGCAATTTTTCGCGGGCATCACGTAGTAATAAAGCTTGTTCCACACACTGCCGATTCTATGCCAGGTAATCTATAACATGTAGAAATTCGGCCCCAATGTAAGAAAATCGATCGTACGCAAAACATTTACCACCGACCATGTTGATGTTTAAGTCATTCGAAAGAACAAGAATTTCCTTTTCTGTCACTGACATGGCCGCGATGGAGTGTCTATTTTTTATACATATTTTACGTGTTTATTTATGTTTGTTCTGCCCCTCGTACTTAAACTTTTTGTCCGCCCCTGTATATAGGAACAGCCCACAGAGCGGTGACCGCCCGCCATTTTAAATAGTGACGTCAGCACACCCGTCCCGCCATTTTAAATAGTGACGTCAACACACCCGTCCCGCCATTTTAAATAGTGACGTCAACACACCCGTCCCGCCATTTTAAATAGTGACGTCAACACACCCGTCCCGCCATTTTAAATAGTGACGTCAACACACCCGTCCCGCCATTTTAAAAAGTGACGTCAACACACCCATCCCTCCTTCTCGCTAAGCAACGACGTCGGGGGACAAGAAAATGGCGGGACGGGAGGGCAGTTATCTTTCGGACATCCCCATTAGAATTCCTCCGCGTAACTAACGAGAGTGCAGAAGAAAAGTCGCTTCTACCGAGGCATTTAAATAAGGGAAAACATTTTTAGCTGGTTGTTGAACTTTGCCATTCCAATTCCAACTAAGGCTGGGAAGAGCCGCGGCTACGAAAGGAAATAGCCAACACTCCTGGATATCCTCGTGGGCAGACAAATATTGGCGGTTACACTCCAGCCGACTAACCGATACTAAATCGCCCACTAGTTCTTAATGCAACTTCTATTCCGTTAAAATTACAGCGGTTTTCGCTTGGATCTCGATGTGATATTTGCCAATTTTCTTATTAATCGTTTGTTTGGAGTATTTTTTTTTTTTTTTTTAATTCTATAAGAAAATCAGAGAAAAATCCTACTATATTCGTGTGTGCGTCGACAATATCTTAACAACCGAGATAACTTATCCTAAAATATTTCTTTGGTCTTTTGTTCTGGCGCCTTTTGGTGAAGTTGGTTGATTTCATCTGTTTGGCATTACAAAATATTTGGCAAGGAACCGTTAATAATAACTAGTGACAGTTGGAATTCACTTCTTTGTCGTTGAAGTCCACTGAAAAGTACGTCCAAAGAACACTGCTTTCGTGAAAACTGCTTTCCATATCTAGATCAACTCCCCGAAGAATCTGCATCTAGATTTTTACGAAATCCCGTTCCTTCTTCTAATATATCTAACCTTAGATGTTTCCCTTCATAATAGCATGTACTTTTAATAAGTGTAACCGGACAGGATGAATTATAGACATTTCTAAACATTGAATACTCCTTCAAATGGTAGAAATTTTCGGTTTTATTATTATATTATTATTATTATTATTATTATTATTATTATTATATTATTATTATTATTATTTTATTATTATTATTATTATTATCCTGTCTTCCAAAATGTGTGTTAATTTTCAATACGATGTTGCAAGGACGTTGTTGTTGTCATAGGGGACTCAGAGTCTTGGCCCAGCACGACAGTTTGACAAAAACTGATACAAGCATCTCATCAATCTTGTCAATTTCTTCAAAAAATATCATCAGATAAGAAAATATATGTGAACAAAACAAATCATCTCAATAAATTCGCTGAATACTTTACTGAATACGATAGACATCCAGGGGCCCAGTTTCCCAACTGTCAACCTCCACGAACGGAGCATCATGGTTTAACTCCGATGTCTCTCCACAGCCTGGCTCTCTCAGCTATTGCTGGACTGTTTTTTTTTTGTTTTTTTTTTTTGAAGATTGAAATGAACATGACGTACTGGGTGGCAAGAAAGCAGCGTAACTTTACAATGGATGTTCTGGATATCATAGGAGAAAAGTGAACCAAAAACAACTTTTATTTTAAATTTTTACGTTTAAAAAAAGAGATTTGTACAATTTAATGTTTGCATTTATTTATTTTAAAAATTTTTAAGTAGATTTTAAATATTTTTGTTTTGCATAGTTTTTCAAAAGAAAGTAAAGAGACCACATTAGTCGAAATCAGATGCTTCCTTATTAAAGCATAGCACCAAAAGAATAAAGTTAAATATGTGAAAATCCAACTGGATGATTTCCCTGAACAAGCATCTTTCCAAATTTTCAAACGGAAAAATGGGCAAAATGTTTAGAATTAGTCTACTTATGTTGTGAAACGCGGATTAAATAAAGAGATAGATCCGGTGATCAGCTACTACTATAAACTCAGTTATTAATTTTTCTTTCTTTTCAAATGCTTGTACCGATCTCTAGCAATTTTCTCTGCAGTACTCCGCTTTTTTAACCAGTAGATATTTTATGCAGTTTAATGCAAAATTACCCCCAGGACTTACAAATACAACGTCACGTTTTTTTTATAATAGTGTCGATTTCACCATTTACCCACGATGGGTCGAAATCTTTGGTGATGATAAATGATTTATATATCTCTTTCTAATTCTGCTTCCTAGTTCCTGATTAACGTCATCTTTCACAGTAGTTTTAAAGCATGTAGTAACATATACAGGGTGAGTCAAAAGTAGCGCCCAGTTTCTGGGAAGTCATGCTCATGTTGTTAATATGTTACCTTGATGTTGTTGATACCTTTCTTTGTTTTGCAGGTTATTACTGACAGTTTGGAAAGTTACTAAACTGCATCAAGTTGAACCATGAACTACCTTTCAACTGTAATACAAATGGCAAACAAACTGACAGCCCTAAAACAGGAATTGGGCGCTACTTTTGACTCACCCGGTATTTCCAAGAAGTAGTACTATTGTTTGAGAAACTTCAATGGCATTTATTTCTTCCTGAAATAAAGATAGCACCATTTTTACTTCCGTACCTTTTCGTGTCAGTTAATGAATTCGACGATGAAATACAAAATAATAAAATCAAGTTAAATTTTTAAAAAAATGTTTCGGCTATCTGCCGTGCAATCAGGCAGCATGTTGCATGCTTCAGCAAAATCCTCTCCCTCGCCATCGATGGGATTTGACCCGATTTCGGATTCTAGTTAATCCTAATATTTCTTTTAACAAAACTCTGGGTAGACGCCATCAGACGAGTTATTGCTGGCTCTGTGGTCCATTAGCCGGCGACTGACCGCAGACCTTGCAAAATGAAACGTTGCTGACCATTCGATAAAGTTTCTGATAAAAACGTTGCTTTTTTTTCTTTTCTAAAATTCCAAAAAGTAAAGTGTTTATTCCGTTTTAGTGCCCTGCCAGTATATCACTACGATATTATTTATTAGTGGAACAAAACCAATATAACACATGCATAAGATTGTTTCCCATCAGATATTTGCACGCGTATTTCTTTATTAAGATAACAAATAATATGTCTTCTCCTCCTTGCACACAGTGTGTCTTACAGTGTTCCTAAGGCAGGTGCGACGTAAACTGTTTGACCCTATTTCTCTCGACGCTTTATTCTCTGTTTGGTGTGTTCTGCTATTTTTATATGCTTTCTAAATTAAAGTCATGGCATCGGAATTAAGCAACCCTTTCTGGGGGGGGATTTATGTTTGACATTTAAAAAAAGCAGAATACATTAACCAAGATTTTCTCCGGTCGGTAGACCGAGGCGCTCTATTAGGGTCAGCAACATCTTACAAAGGTTCTACATCATTTTTGCAGGATTCCATCCCTACATCGGTTCTCGTGTTCAAATCACAAATTAAAATATCCAACAGATTGCTTATAATTTTGCAAATGATGGGAAGCGTTGTATGGTTATTAAGCATAGATAAATAAGAAAACAAAGCCAGCTGATGCCCCTGTTAGGTCCTAATTACCGCCACCCTACAGAGTCGCGAATATTTTTGAATAAAATCACACCAGAGAGGCAACACCGAGCACAAATCACGATCGAAATTGCACAACATCTCGTTCCAGGTGCCAGTGTTGCAGGATAGAAATCATTAGGTTTTTGATCGCGTAAATGTCATCTAGTGATTTCCTTCCCAAATGAGGGGGCCCAGATCTATGGAGGAAAGGTTGATCCACTCTCACACCCACCAGCGCCTGTCTGACTGTAAAGGATCCAGTCAGATTAGACAGCATAAAATGTCACGCCATCCACAACAGAGCCGAGTCCCATTTCGAGGCTCAGTGAATCATCTTAGCTGAGCACGCGCGGAGCCAACGGATGATGGGATTTTCTCATCAAATGGCGGAAACTTCCTAAAGTAAAGTTGTCAGAAATATATATATTAATTCTAGTTAATTTAACACCAATGATTGAACAATTGCATTAATTATTTAGAAAGAATAAACTTAGAGTATTATTTTAAAATTTGTTTTTCGTTTACAGATGAGTGAACTAGTTTTTGTCGAGATTCCGACACTAGAGATCGGCTTGGTTACAGCGAGAGTGACTGACTGGTGGGGAAGACTACAGTCACGGGAATGTAACGACAGGTTAATATCACAATAGTAGGTGGCCTAACTGTGGCGTTTTCATTATAACTCTATTAGCTAATCTGAGCCGTTGATGCGGACTGGAACCGAAGGTTTTATAGATTTAACGTTTTATCTACAGCAAAGTTAATCACCTTTGATTTACAGCCATTTTAGAGCAAATTAAAATAATATAAATTTTCTGATACCCAGAAGTTTGAATTGTCCATCGAGTTGACACGCACCACACATCATGCATAAAGCCACTTCCGGTTTGGTGGTCTTATCTACAAACGGTGCGCGCGGTACAGCAAAACTTAAAACGACTGCCATGTATTTTAATGCAGTTATTTAAAATTTTCAGTGTATTTTTAGAATTTCAATTATTTATTTTTTTACATTTTGTTTGATTGTCTAACTTTGCATTTCTGAGTCTACGAGACAGTACAAATAAACGATGTTTAAAAAGGAAAAATAGAAAACATAACCCGAACTGTTTCCAACTCAGAAACAGATGACGCCATCTTTTTCATGTAAGTTGGAGATAGTCACGTAGTTATACTTAACGTGGCTAAATACTTGAACATGATGCTAAATTCTTTTCCTATGATTTAATAAAATGCGATTTTTTATTTTAAAAATTATAAAATATTTATTTTTGCTTATTTTTCTTTTTTTTTCCCTTTTGCTGTTGAGCGAAGCATCCTTTTTACTTTTTTAGAAATATCACGGGGTAAACATGAACAGAAGCGGTCTTCACGTGGTTCAATGCGATAGCCATTCTGCGCGCTTTTAAGACTAACAGATCGTTTCTTTTATTTGAATTCTGACTGTGGCTGGGGAATGTTGTACCAAATATCCTGGAGCACTTTCCATGTTTGACTTTCTCAGTCGCCATATAATCCCGTGTCACCTCAATGTTTTTTTATATGAGGACTTTGTGCAGGCCGAGGCATCGTCGTGAGTGGTCATCAGCCTCTTCAAGTCCCAGGTACGTTTTCGCCAAATTGGCTGTATGCTTGGGGTCAATTTCCTGTTAAAAGCTGAATCCACGCCCAATAAGATATGTTCAAGAGGAAATGCCATGATGGACGAGGACCCTCCTGTACCTGTAGGTAGTCAGTATACTTTCGATTTTATGCAAAACTCTGACATCCTCAGCTGATATGAAGCCCCACGATTGTATTGATCCACTCTCCGTGGTTCACTGTAGGTTGTTGTACACTGACTGTTATATCGCTCGCTGGTCTATCTTCGAACAAACTGCCATTGGCTATTACCAAACGGTCCGAACTTGGACTCATCTGTAAAGAGCACCTTCTTCCAGATTTGCTTATCCCATTGTTTCATCTCTGCTGCCAATTTTATCCCTGCCGTTTAGTTTTCTCTCCTCGGCAAAGGTTTTCGGGCAGCTACATATCCCTTGAGGCCACTTCACGTTAACGCGTATCTTACTCCTCTTGAAGAACCGTTAACACCTGTACTCGCAGCCAAGCCATTATCTACGAGATCTCTACCGGCTCTCGTCGTCTATCACGTGGAGAACGTACGTACCCCGAGGTACTTAGCATCACTTTTAGTTTTGGCTTTCTGAACTAAAGTTCATCCTAACTCTCCAGTTACTACAATCTCCCTGTCCTGAATTGGAGAAAATCCACATACTTAGTTTGTAGCATGTCAAGTATTCAGACTGCTGACCTATTGTCTGCATCAAGGTAGTAGAGAGATGCTGGCGTTGGCGTATCACCCGGCTTTCGAGTCCATATGTTATTGATAAGAACGTCACCTGGGAGCCGTGCGGTTACCCTGACAACCAGAACCTTTGAGAGGACAGGGTTCAGGTGGAGATGGCTCGACTCTGGTGTACGGGCCAGGTGAGATTGTTTGCGGTATAACACCGTCCGCTATACCAGTGGTGATTCTTAAATATTTCTAAAAATACAGAAAAACCAAAGAGAGTTCGATTACCGGCCATTGTCGACATATCTACAGAATTGTCCGAAAGGCATTGAGAGTTAGCTACGGAAGATTATAAACTACATATTATAGATGATATCGTTTACAAAACCTAAGGTTCGTCTGAGAAAGGATCCGCTAGGAATTCAGGGCACGAGTTAGCAAATTTTCCCAGTGTGCATAGCCCCAAAGCAATCAAAAACTAGGAAAAAGCCTTATTGGACATTTTCGACTATAAAACGAGCACTTCCATACTGTCATAGTACCAGGTGCACATACTGGCAGCGCTAGAGTATTCGGGGCGGTACTGGTCACCTCTCCAGCTGCCCATCCTGTGGGCCCCTTCTCTTCTTATACGTGGATATGTAAGCTATCCGCAAGAGGGGAAGCTCGGGGTTCACACGGTGATGTGATAAAAGAAACTGAACAACTAAAAGAAAGTAAAGCAAAGCACAAAAAGAAATGGATGTTTGATAATAAGAGAAAACGTTTTTTTTTTTTTTTTTTAAAAAGTGCTTATTCACATATCCAGACATTAAGCAGAGACATCGCTGAGAATACGAGATCTGGATGAATGGCTAATGAGGCCGAGCATTAGTCTTAAGTGTCCTCTTCGTTCAGACCGACTGATGTCCATCATCTCCATTATGCAGTGGAGATGGTGTTTCTGGTACGGAAGTAGTGCTGCTGCTACCTTAATAGTGTATGAAGAAGAGTCTCGTGTTTCCCGCTCCACTACTGACCAAAACCGTTATTAAAGCTGGAAAAACATCTACTTTCCAGCTGGCATTTCCTCTCTCCTTTTCTTAAAGGCACCGCAAGATATCTGTTTACATTAAATAAGCGAATCTCTATTGCACAAAAATTTCTTCAAAAATAATACAAAATGTTTGCATGAGAAAGAATAGAAATGAAAAAAGGAAAATGAGACTTCCAAATTTTATAGCTAAAGTTATCGTTGGGTAACAAGGTGCTTAGCCAAAGAAGAATCGGGGAAGATGCTCAACTTTTGAAATAAAGATATATCGTTTTTTTCTAAATCTCATTTATTTTATACATTATCTGCAAATTTTATGTCAAATTCTTTTATTAAAAAACGTCGTATAATCTATTTTGGAAACTTTATCAACAGCCGGCATGTGCGGTTTATCTACTGCAATAAAGTTATTTGATGTGGTACTAATTTCGTGTTAAAGATAAAAGAAATTTAACGAGGAAACTCCGAAAAACCAAAAGAAAAAAAAAATAGTTCTTATTAATTTTTAAAGAATTTAAAGAAATTTACACTTTCAATTCTTTACAAATACGTAAGGGGTAAAGCTATAGTTATAACTAACTAACTCTCCTGTTAAGAAAACTACTAACAACTTTTTGTACGTCATAGTTGTGCCAAATCGTGCTATATTGCTTCTCGAGTTTGATGTCGATACTTTTTTCTATGCTTATAAACACAAGATGGCGATCTCGAAGTATCAGTATGCTAATTAATTTTTAATATGCATTTAATTATTTATATTAGAAACTGTAACATTCTGGCCAAATCATAATTAGTAGAAGTATATGCTAAAACTGTGTTCCTGTCAACGTTGCTTTTTTTTTTTCCATTGAATGAATTAACAAAACTGAACTGAAACAAATGTAACCTTAAATTTTAAATACCACGTGAGATGCTTCTTTTTTCTTTTTTTTTAGAATTTACTGATATTTCTAAAGCTGCAGAAAAACATCCATAAACTTTGTTTCGCATCTTACCATAACTAGATTTACAAGTTAACCCCGAGGATTTAATTTTAAAGAGATAATTTGTCATTTTCTTTCATCCAAACATGCCATGCATCTATGGATTTACAGAAGATGAACTAATCAAAACCTTAGAGAAAATTATGGATAATTTAACTGCGTTTTATAATTATCCATTTTTCTTTTTTCTTTATTTGTACAACGGTAAATTTACCAAAGTCCAATATTAATTTTCTGTGAGCAGAAAGCTTTCGTGATGTAGGATGATTTTATATTATTCTAATAAACAAGTGGCTAAGTTACTGCTTCATTAAATCTAACGGTGGAAGCATAACTGCATTTTAAAAATGTATGAAAGACGCCATTTTGAGAAATAAATGAACAAAGTATTAGAACAAAACCTTCATTCACAAATGCGCAAGAAAATCCTCTTATTAACTTACACTGGCTTTTTAAAAAATTGCGAAAAAGAATTTTTGTGAACGTATTTTAGATGCCCCTTAACAAAGTCAAGTTACCAATGCAAACTCAATAATTGCTAGTGCGAGTTAATAAGCAGTTATCAGAACGCACCAAAAAGAGTTAGTCGCGATCTGCACTAGCATTAGTTGTCAGTCAGTTGGTTCTAGAATTGTTCTGCTATATTAAATTTCGGTATCACGTGACAAGTTTATTGAACGCTTGAAGATATTATCATACAATTTGTAAAAGGGGCAGCCAGTGACCAAATGGTTAGACTGCTGAACTTCTAAGGTCTGAGTTCGACCTCCGGTCAGCTAGGCTCAGCTCGGTTCGGCGTACCTCCCTCGTATGGATTTCGGTCACCCTTCTTCACCAGCCAGCCGAGTCAGCTTCCTCTCACGTTCATTAATGAAGAGTTCTACTGCGGGGAATTTCCTGCCGAAGTCGGAAATGCCGGGTCCTCTTAGGGCAGGATAGCGCTCTCTAGCGGTAAACCGAGGAACTACGTTCCCTCGCCCCGCCATACAAGTCTCCCTTTGTAGAAACTGTTAAACGGGGGAGAAAAATGGTAAAAGATGGGAAAGTAACCAAGAGTGCTAAAGGAACACTGGAAACGGGTATCATAACATCAGTCAGTGACTGAACAACACCGCCGGATGTTGGACGGAAAGTAGCATCTCCTCGAGATATAGGTATGACAAACTTGAGACTTGATATCATCTGTCCAAACAGTCCCGTCGAGAAGAGCGAATAGAAAAGGTCAAAATATGAAAAGTTGTGCCAAGAAAGCATCAAGCTGAAAGGATGGAAAATGTCCCCTCCCCATTAGATGACAGAGGACGATCAGAAGCATCATGGGGAAAACATTGTTTTCTCCAGACAGTTCAAAGCAGCATGAAAATATCCCAGTAAGATTGGGGGGAGGATATCAAGGTGGCTGCGGTTTAGACGTTTGTACAGCTCGCTGATAGACTGTGGAACACTGAGCACCCCCTGCTAGGTCCGCTGTCCGATAAATAGTGGGCTGATGCACCTTGAAGGACAGCGCACAGGAGGAGTCCACTAAAATCCCCCCCTGAGTGTATATGAAAGTCGCTGGCGTATTTGTTGACAACACCTATCTTTGAGCAGTGCAGAGGCATAACAGAGACCTGATGTAGATTGGGATGCGTAACTTATAACCTTTTCTATCTGTAATTGAAAGCAAAGAGTTAAAACAATTCCCATTTATAAAAGAACAACAAAAATCGTACCGTTTTTCGTGTCTGGTTAACTACATCTATAAAACAACATTTGTAGGTAAGGGGGAAAGACAACCAGCAGCTCTCAGTTCTGGCTGAGAGCAACAAGTCACGACTGTGTCTGTCGCTCAGTAGCGCCGTGACTTCATTTGGAATTAGTGTAATTTCTAGTAATCTCTCTCTCTCTCTTTTAGGCCGGTCGGTAATGTTAAAATGCGCTGACATTTGTAGCCGAGGTGATTAAAGAATAATGATAATGTGGCGTTAATCAGCGGTTTCTGACAGAAGATGATGTACGCACAAAAGTAAATTTACAAGACGGAAAGGTTAGAAGAAGCCGCCCCGTCCCATCGCCTGATAATAATTAAAAAAGAAAGAAATATGGGTAGACGCGAACAGAAAGGATGGGATTTTTTAAATAATAAAGTTACGCGTCAATTCAGGATTTATCAAGCTGGAAAACGATAAGGAAATTGGGATTTGCTCTGTTGGAGAAAATTAAATCAGTTTTCCATTTTCGTAGGTGACAGCTGTCGGCTCCAGTGCTTCTCCCGAAACAGTCCATTACACATGGCTGGGGTTGAGAGGGGGCGGCTGTAGCCGAACCATAGATGACGCAGGAGACCTGTGGCCCCCGTTATCTTATCTCACGGGCACTTCATCAGATCTGGATCCGCTGACAGACATTTCTCGCCAAAATAAAAAAAACAAAAAACAAACAGCGGTAATTCTCCATGTCCGTTTCGCCGGTAGAAGGGCGAAGAAATGGCAGTAGGTCTCTCTCTCTCTCTCTCCCTCATCTCTCTCGCTCTCTCCCTCCCTCTCTCTCTCTCTCTCTCTCTCTCTCCATCTCTCTAAACAAAAGAAATAATACTGCCAAATTTGGGCAATTCTGAAATTATTACGAAACAAACGCATCCAGATGAGGATGCAGAAACTTTGTGACGGCACAGACTCCGACGGGCCTGCTGGTCAGGGTTCGGTAATCTGTTGGAGCTGGAGAGATGGATGGAACGGTTAGCTTCCGTAATTGTCTACTGTGTGACGCTGGTCGGGTGGTGAAAATTAACTTCAACGTGCGAAGCTTTGTTCTTCTTCAGGAAAATATTTTCCCCTTCCCTCTGCCAGCTCAGAAAGATTTTAGAAATGTAAGCTTTAAATCAGTTTTTAAAAATAAAATATCTCTGGGTTCAAAGAGCCACCGCTGACCATCTAAAAGAATTCTAGGCCGTTGCCTGCCGATCCACGGCACCCTATATTTTGCCCTCTCCCAAGACCATTGTCTCTACGATGGGGAAAAACCAATTTGCCTTGGTTCCTTTTCCAGTGGATCCTCTTGTTGCTGTCTCTCAGTATTTTGCCCTTCACCTTCATTTTTCTTGGTACTGCAAACTGACGAATTGAAACGACAATAATAAAAATCAAGGAAGAGACATAATGAGATAATGGATACAGTTTTTTTTTAGAAATCTATTGAATAATAATAATAAAATGCATAATTGGAAATAAAGGGTTAACACGTAAGTTTGTGCATACACAGCTTATTAAAGGCTAAGTTAATCATTCAACTATGAATTACAGTAAAAGAACTGTTTAGGCCCTTACTGGCACTGCCAGCTGCCGCACGAGAATTCAAGGATGTGCTTGTCCTCATGTCTGGATGATAGTTTCGATAACAGCTGAGGTTGCTTTGCCCCTTTTCCGATTAGGTGCGTCGACCTTGCCGGCAACTATCTGATTGAGAATTTCGTTGCCGAGACACTGCTTTCGTTCCGACAAAACAGGGTGGTACCCGCCAGAATTCGTCCGAAATCTCCGGTGCCACCTCTCGACGGAGTTGTCTGCGCACGGAGTCTTGGCTGTTTGGCGGCGACTACGACTCCATGGAGCGGACTTCAACGAAGTCTCCGACCAGTTCTGTTTCCGCGCGAGAGTCTCCAAGACATCGACGGTACCATCCCCTCTGGAACAGAGGTCGCCCACCGCCAGCGAAGTCCTCGTCTGCTGTGTACGGGCTGGAAGGACGGCTCTAGAACTGCTTTAAAAAGTGTCATCCGCAAGCCAGTCGCTGCAGTGACAGAGGAAATGCCAAAAGTGGGTGTCGGAGCACCATTAGCTGGGTCACCTGTCCTACTGCACGAGCGCTCATCCTAAAGAGTCGCCTGCAAACGCAACAGTAGATATAAGATTTCAAAACCAAATTCCCGTATATTGTTGTGTATCGCTATACAATCCTCAATCTGACCAAAGGCAGTGATCGCCTGCTGTTACGTATACCACACAAACTGTGATTAACTTATGTAAGTAACTGAAGACCCAAGTAGCTTTCGTACCGGTAGTTGCTCAAGTTCTGGTTAAGCTTCAACTCATGTAAGCAGAGCCGGTCGGAGCCCATGTGGAGCCCTAGGCGAACCTCATCACTGGAGCCTGGCATTTAATTACAGCAATAAAACTAGCAACATGCCAAGTGCACACGGACATAGTATTAACGTACAGTAATAAATAATACAACACTTAGCGAGCCCTAAAATAACAATGATAAAGCGTTCAAACTAATGCTAATCATCGAAACAAAAATAAAGATAGACTTGGCTTGCTAAAGAGGCGCCCCACGCCCCGGCCCCTAGCTAGGACCGGCTCTGTCATGTACGGAATAGTGGAGGCTGTGGGGAAACATCGTGAGCAGGTTAATCCACCGAGTTAGCAAGAATAGACTACGATGAGGTCGCCATGAGCAGATTTAATTAAACAAATATGCGGTTATAGTTACAAAATTCCTACAGCTACTTGTACAGAAATTCTATGAAACAGTAACACAAAATCATCCACAAGACACAGAAAACAACAACATATGCAATAACGGGAATTTATTTTTGAGTTTTTATGAAAATCTGCTTAAAAATATAGCCGACCTGTATCACTGGTGCTACGATACCCAAATGGGGTGCTGACACTTTTGGCTATTGTCACTATTTTTATTGAGGCCGGCACCATGGCGCAGAACACTACTGGGTTTTGTATACATGCTGCTTTGATAATCCAATGTTGATACAAATCAGAAAAGTCAATAACTTTCTCACTTTATTACTGCTGAGTTAGTAAAAATCCTTTAACTCTTGATTCTATTGCGTTATGAGGGACACTTTTGAATTAACAATGCGAGCTATGATGAAGAAGAGTATTCCCTTTGCTATCGTAATCCACGACGATAGCTAATGGGTGTTAATATCGCTATAGTAACAATACTCACAAAGCGACGAAGTACTTTCTTTTTAAGGGTAATTGAGACCGATATAAAAATGTTAATTACTTATGAGCGCTAATTACAACTAACTACTTAGCTTTAATATGCGACAGTCATATTATGAGAATAGTAATTACTGCATGAATTCAAACGTACGCCCTTATATCCGGCAAAGCAATTCTTTTATTATTTCTATTTAAAGCTTCTTTTTTAAAAAGACAAACAACAAACATTAAAAGTCCAATGTTTCCGATGCTATGACAACTGAAACGAAAAGGAAACTTTGTTAGAAAGATGAGGGGGCTATTCAACTTTTGACTTACGAATAGAAATGTGAGTAAAAAATGTTAGCGAGGCCATTAACAGTTTTTATTCTCGTTGGAAAGGCGCTCCTTCCTTGCCGTCCACGAAGAATTTCCTGTGGAAGTTCCTAGATTTTAAAGTCGGGAATATTATATATATCCCACTCCTTGGACGGCCGGAATACCTCAGAAATGATCCCTTATATTATATTTAAAAAATAAAAACAGCTGCATTTTTGGACACAAACGGATACATTAATTAATTAACATTCCTATTACACAGCTTTAGCATTCTTCAGAGAGTTGGTTTTGGATCTTTGCTATTTAGAAGTTTTAACAGTAAATGCTGACCATCTCGGTGTTCTCTCTCTCTGCAGCTTAAAGCGATGTTCTACATTCTTTTTATAAAAGCTTCATCAGGTGAACTATAGTAATATCTACTGAGTCTATAACTATCTACACAAACTACTAACCACTAAAGGGGCTATAACGAAGAGACTGGCACGTGGTTGCTAAGCTAAATATATTTAAAAAAACAACATTCCGACCAAAGAGTTTCCATGGAGGCATAATTTTAAAATAAACATTAGGAAATGTTTGCGTCACAGTTGAGTCGTAATGGAGAAATAAGGTCCGTAGGTAGAGAGTCTAGAAGCCGTGGAGGTCAGCACAAAGCTATGTTCGCCAGCGCTTCGCAGCGGGCACCGGTTACCACGACCAGATGTAACATCTTCTTTACCAGCTGACGGTGGAAAATAACAACCGATTTTGCGCATACATTTATTCAAACGTCCAACAACAACAACAAAAAAAAACACGCGAGATTCTTAGTATTTTTTTTTTCTTCTCTTCCTTCTGCCGTCTTTTCTCTCTCTGTTTTTTTCCGGCCGGAGCTCGCCTAATACCCTGGTTACCGGCGAGCGCACGTGATAGCGCGCTCCCGATCATTACAGACTTCTTCTGGTTGATTTCCAAGTCTCGAGCGGACGGTTCCGAAAACAGACCCGAGCCAAATGTTTAAGCTATGCGGATGTGGAGCCGAGAATACACGTTCTGCGTAACTGAGCGGAGGATGAATGGCATCCCGGCCCGTCCCAGTTATAACCCGACCTCCACAAAAAGGGATGAGCCGCACCGCCACCATTCCATCGGGCCGAGTGATTTCCAGAAAGTTTAGTCCTTAATTTCTCAACTGGTCTTCGCTTTAGCTGCCGGAAAGCGCCTGGCGACGACCTTCATTTCTTAACTGGACGTGCCCCAGACTCCATACATTGTGGCGTTTTCTAGTAAACTGGCCCCTGTTGGTGAAAGTTGACATTAACAACGGCGATAACTACGGGAGAAGAGGCAAAAGATCAGAAAGCGGTAAAAAAAAAATGTGCAAATTAACGACCAGTAAATACGAACAATTCACACAGAACAGTCTAACAACAGAACAAAGGAGCGGGGGGAGAATATATTTCACAAGGCGTTTCTTTAATTTATTTTAGAACTAAATTGTTGTGATTTGTTGTTTCCTTTTAAAATAAATCATTTGTTTAATAATTTTATGCTGTGCGCATGAGCGGTTGTGCTATTGTGTACGATGCTTGCGATAGATAGGTGGTTAGCCAGTCATAACAGTTCGATGAAGATCGCCTTTCTTCGAGTGTTTTTCACAATTTTAAATTATTTGCACATAGGTTAATAGTACTTTAAATAATAATAATAATAATATGAAGAAGACAAGGAAGCAAATTTGAAGCTTAGATACTAATAATAAAATGCAGAGACGCGAATAGTTGTAAAGATTTTTACTTGATAATCGATGCCGAGGGGATGCGGGCCATAACCGCAGAGGTGACAGAAACGAGACTAATAACACGGACCGTCATTTACCACAGGATAATCGTGACTACATTTGATCCAAATGTAGACAAATCGATTAAATGTATTATTTAGTTGCTAAAGTGAAATAAAATTAGTTCCGTTTAAGATAAATTATCTGTAGATGTAGACTGGTGATTTTAATTTAGAAAAGTAGAATCTATTTTCTTAGTTTTTACTGATGACGCTGAATTCATTAGTACTGTGTACGCGGCAGCCACGTGACCAGTAAAACTAATTGATGTGATGGTAAAATTAAAGTATCTTTGTTTATCAGAAATAATTCCTCGCCACTCTAGAGATTATTTGGAGTCTTTTATTTTTGGAAAATCTACGGAATGCAGAGTTTGAAGCCTGATATTGTGGATGAATCGACATAAAACTCTAATTTCACAGACTGGTCACGTGAGCAGTCGACTGAGGGAGAACTGGTCCCAGTCCATAACGGGTTGTTAGATATTCTTAAATTCACAGCAAAGAGATCTAAAACCTAACCACAGATCCTTTTAAAAGTTCTGTTTTGTTTTGTTCTTAGTGAAGGTTACTTCTAAGGATTGCCTAAAAAAAACCTAAATTTTCTGCCTGAGATTCCTTTAAAAAGAGTGTAACTAAATAAATAAAAACAATTCTAATCGCATGTCAAACGATATGTTTTGCTGCAGTTGTCTCCCCTTGTTACTCCAAAAATGCTCGATTTCAAGCAGTTCAATTTTTATGTCTTCACCAGCCAACGCTACACAGAAGACTGATGGAGCGAGCAACTGGTTCGGTAATTGTTTCTCATTTCGCCTTTGACACTTGTTCGTGTCGCATCAGCGCTCTGGCTTAGTTCTAGTTGAGTTTTCCTATCTGCTTAATAAAGACCTTTCTGGGTTGTAGAAAATCTGCTACTGAGTTTTAGGAAAATCAATCAAATTGCTCAGTCACGGAGATACCGGTACCCTTCACACGCGCTCTTCAGCCAGCTACCGGAGGGCCGACCCTCGCCAACTGAGATGGGAGAGAGAAAAAGTGGGAGTGTAAACTGCCAAGGCAGCAGTTGGCGATGAAGCAAAATATGGACCGAAAGATAATTAGATTCAATGATTAACAGATAAGGAATCGAAACGAAAGAAACCTGTCTAGGTTACCGAACTTCTCGGTTTCTGCTCCAGCTTATATCGAGCTATATATGTGCATCGAATCTATTTGAAACATCGTCAAACATTTAAGGGAAACTGGCCAGCATCTGATACACGTCTACTCCTGTTTTATTTAATTCCCCTTCTGTAGAGCACCGGTGGCTGGCTGTACGAGCATGAGTTCATTATAATAGTATAATAATGTTCATTTTGATATTCTTCCTTTTCTCTCCTAAATGTTACAATACTAGGTTTTTTAAAGTAATAATAAATTATTCATACGTGAATGGGTCATATTATTATTATTATTATTATTATTATTATTATTATTATATTATTATTATTATTATTATTATTATTATTATTATTATTATTATTAGTAGTAGTAGTAGTAGTAGTAGTAGTAGTAGTAGTAGTAGTAGTAGTAGTATTTCTTTTTTGCTAAAGCAATAGTCGATGGGTAACGATACCTGCTTTTTTTATTTCAATTCACATTAATTCAGACAAGAACAAATTTAATGTCACGCTGAGAGAGAGAGAGAGAGAGGGAGAGAGAGAGGTTTATTATTTTTATCATCATAAAAACGCAAATCTTTCCTCTATAAATGTAATGAAAGTATAGCGTAAAAAACCACGTTTTTTCCTTTCTTTTGATGTTCCTTGATTTTAGAATGAGACTTAATTGGTGATTACATGATTACATAACAGCCGACTCCCCTGGTAGCTGTTCTCCGGCACCTATCTCTCGGCCCAGAGTCGTCATCAGCCTGCTAAACTGTTACAGTCGCCTACTGGATGTTTCGTCCTCTTCACATCGTGGAGCAGCTGTGGACGTCGTTTTGCCGGTTCAAATATGGTCTGCGCGATGATAATCAGTTGCGGATGATAATTAAGAAGTATAAACTGTGGAATTCTGTTAACGGAAGTTAAGAACTTGTTCACTCTCCCCGGTGGTTTGTCTGTTTTTACGCCAATGTGAGCGGCTACAGTGCTGATGAATATTAATGAACCAGCGCGCGCGCGCGGGTCATCGTGACGTAGAAGGTTACCGCACCGATCGGGCCAATCGGAGAGGTTCGGCAAAACATATTTAGTTGAAAATCGTGCTGTCGCAGGTAGTTCGGTACTAGAAGCCGACGAGGAGTTGTGAGTCCCTCCTGAAAGGTACTGGACCGGCGTTAAAAGATGTCGAAGGTAAGCCAGACGAAAACAGAGGTGATCCGAACCAGCACGTACGGCGGCTTAGACGACGGCTACAAGTCGGCGATCTCGAGCCGCGGCGGGACGTCGGTCAGCCGCACTTCCACCGGACCGAACTTCTACCGCCAGAGCATCGGCGGCGGATCGTCGTCGGTGATCCAGCGCAGCTACAACGAGATGAATTTCGCGACGCTACCGGGCGCCTTCTCGAACATAACGACAACCGGCGTGAGCACCGTGAAGGCCTACCGCGAGAAGGAGAAAAAGGACATGCAGGACCTGAACGAGCGGTTCGCTAACTACATCGAGAAGGTCCGCTTCCTGGAGGCGCAGAACAAGAAGCTGGCCGGCGAGCTGGACGATCTAAAGTCGAAATGGGGCAAGGAGACGAGCGCTATAAAGGATATGTACGAGACCGAACTGGACGAGGCCCGTAAGCTGATAGACAGCATCAGCAAGGAGAAAGCGACTTTAGAGGTCCGAATTAGCGACTACATTGACCAGCTGGAGAAACTACAGAGAGAGTAAGTTACCGTTTTCCTGCTTGAAAAAGAATTTTTCTGTGCGTCAGGGCCTTTAAACAGTCGCAAACCCCTATTATTATTATTATTATTATTATTATTATTATTATAGAGCAGAACTAAATTAAAACTGAACAGATCAAACTGGATTTTGATTTAGTCCCATACCCGCCCAATTCTCCATCATTCCATCGGCTCAAAAAGGTACTACAACCTGCTCTTGCTTCCTGCCGTCCAGCCCGTCAGTTATCGCCCCTCTGCGACCCTGTAACTAGGCCCAGCTGCACTCCCTCCTATTTTCCCCCCACTCTTTAACAATTCCGCTCGCGTTAGCTTCATTCAGATTCTGCTGCTCACCAGGTAGATCATCTGTGCTGCGTCAGGGTCTAAGTAAGCAAAAAAAAAAGGGGGGGAGATAAAAGGGATAAAAGGTCTTTCGATACAACAGGTGCTCCGAACTAGCTAGCAGCAACTCCTCTCAGGTGTGGACTTCAGACAGCTGGCCCGACCCCCCCCCCCCCCACACATCCCGATGAATTAATTATCGGAACACCGTCCGGTGGCGATTTCGCAGACGGCCTCTTCGCCTTGCGCACAAGAACTAAGTTTAGATGGTGCAGCAAATCGATAATCTATTTAAAACCGCTAATCCCGTCACTAGGTCCACCGGTAGGCTCTAAAGAGGCTTTTAGTGTGTGCGTGTGTGTAAATATATATCTGCATGCGACTGTACTAACAACCGGCTTGTGTGTTTTTAAACAGGTTCACACGGGAACATCCGTTTTACTTTTTAATTTTTAGTGGAATTTACTTCAGTTCGTGAACTGTGCTTATCTAAACCGCACCCACTTAGTAAGCTGCTTATCCGCCCTAACACGACACTCATCCATAAGTATTAGCAGTGAGGATACTGAAGCTTCATCAACTTGAACTGCAGGGAAAAAATTCATGTTAATAATAAAAGTATCGCCCAGCCTTCTGCGATGTGTTCACCGAGACTAAGAACATCGTATCGCCTATGTATGTTTGGTCGGTTTGTTGGGCCCTGCCTGACTGTTTGAAAAATGTCGAGCAAATTGGAAATGTAATATATAAATACATATATAATACTTTTTAACTTGATCGACTATGTTCTAATTTGATCTACTATATATAGAGAATACTTCTGACTTGATCGATTATGTATATAGTATTTCTAATTTGATCTACTATATATAGAGAGAATATTTCTGACTTGATCGACTATGTATATAGTATTTCTAATTTGATCTACTATATATAGAGAATACTTCTGACTTGATCGATTATGTATATAGTATTTCTAATTTGATCTACTATATATAGAGAGAATATTTCTGATTTGATCGACTATGTATATAGTATTTCTAATTTGATCTACTATACATATAGAATACTTCTGACTTGATCGATTATGTATATAGTATTTCTAATTTGATCTACTATATATAGAGAATACTTCTGACTTGATCGATTATGTATATAGTATTTCTAATTTGATCTACTATATATAGAGAGAATATTTCTGACTTGATCGACTATGTATATAGTATTTCTAATTTGATCTACTATACATATAGAATACTTCTGACTTGATCGATTATGTATATAGTATTTCTAATTTGATCTACTATATATAGAGAGAATATTTCTGACTTGATCGACTATGTATATAGTATTTCTAATTTGATCTACTATACATATAGAATACTTCTGACTTGATCGATTATGTATATAGTATTTCTAATTTGATCTACTATATATAGAGAGAATATTTCTGATTTGATCGACTATGTATATAGTATTCTAATTTGATCTACTATACATATAGAATACTTCTGACTTGATCGATTATGTATATAGTATTTCTAATTTGATCTACTATATATAGAGAATACTTCTGACTTGATCGATTATGTATATAGTATTTCTAATTTGATCTACTATATATAGAGAGAATATTTCTGACTTGATCGACTATGTATATAGTATTTCTAATTTGATCTACTATACATATAGAATACTTCTGACTTGATCGATTATGTATATAGTATTTCTAATTTGATCTACTATATATAGAGAGAATATTTCTGACTTGATCGACTATGTATATAGTATTTCTAATTTGATCTACTATACATATAGAATACTTCTGACTTGATCGATTATGTATATAGTATTTCTAATTTGATCTACTATATATAGAGAATACTTCTGACTTGATCGATTATGTATATAGTATTTCTAATTTGATCTACTATATATAGAGAGAATATTTCTGACTTGATCGACTATGTATATAGTATTTCTAATTTGATCTACTATACATATAGAATACTTCTGACTTGATCGATTATGTATATATATTTCTAATTTGATCTACTATACATATAGAATACTTCTGACTTGATCGATTATATATATAGTATTTCTAATTTGATCTACTATATATAGAGAGAATATTTCTGACTTGATCGACTATGTATATAGTATTTCTAATTTGATCTACTATACATATAGAATACTTCTGACTTGATCGATTATGTATATAGTATTTCTAATTTGATCTACTATATATAGAGAATACTTCTGACTTGATCGATTATGTATATAGTATTTCTAATTTGATCTACTATACATATAGAATACTTCTGACTTGATCGATTATGTATATAGTATTTCTAATTTGATCTACTATATATAGAGAGAATATTTCTGACTTGATCGACTATGTATATAGTATTTCTAATTTGATCTACTATACATATAGAATACTTCTGACTTGATCGATTATGTATATAGTATTTCTAATTTGATCTACTATATATATATAGAATACTTCTGACTTGATCGATTATGTATATAGTATTTTTAACTTGATCTACTATATATAACGATCGAAAATTTATATATATATATATATATACATAGTACTTCTAATATTTCTAATTTGATCTGCTATATATATAGAATACTTCTGACTTTATTGATTATATATAGTATTTCTAACTTAATCTAATATATAACTTGATCGAAAATTTATATATATATATACATAGTACTTCTAACTTGATCGACTATGCATAATTATATATAGTATTTCTAATTTGATCTATATATATATAGAATACTTCTGACTTGATCGACTATGCATAATTACATATAGTATTTCTAATTTGATCTATATATATATATATATATAGAATACTTCTGACTTGATCGACTATGCATAATTATATATAGTATTTCTAATTTGATCTATATATATATATAGAATACTTCTGACTTGATCGACTATGCATAATTATATATAGTATTTCTAATTATATATATATATAGAATACTTCTGACTTGATCGACTATGCATAATTACATATAGTATTTCTAATTTGATCTATATATATATATATAGAATACTTCTGACTTGATCGACTATGCATAATTATATATAGTATTTCTAATTTGATCTAGAGTATGTTAAACACGATTGACAATTTATATATATAGAATATTTCTAACCCGTTATTTTATTTTAACTGCCTGGATGTTTGCTGGCTTACAGTTGTGACGTCGACACGAAGAAGCTCACTCATTATGCACACTCTTGCAGTTAGATTACCTATTAAGGAAATAGCCACATCTATACGTGCATTCATTCTTCAATGCACAGAGCGGTCTGCGTGAGAGCCCGGGGTCACTCCGCCGCTCTCGCACGTCCGTAGCCGCTATCCGAACCCGGCCCGACCGTCTGTCTGACAGAGCGCCCCTGCTCGCTTGTTTTTCTTCTTTTGTCGATAAATATTTGGAAATCTCAAACCATCCCTGCACCTGTGATGCAGGAGTGCCGCTTAAGAAAAAGAAAAAAAGCAGGGAAAGTTTATTAATATGTCCAAATAAGGAAATTCCCAGACAGCTTTTCATAGCGGTAGTTGGAAGTTGCTCATTTTACACAGTTCGTTCGTGATGGTGAGGGGGTTCGGGCGGCGGACTGGCGCGATACCTACCACATCCCGATGCTCTTTCTCTCGTTCTTCGTCCGCTGTGTTATAATCACCGCGGACGGCGGCATCGACAGGATGGCGCGGTTTTTCTCGTCTAGGTTTCCCCGGTGGCTACGTCGGCTTTGTCAGCAGCGCGGCCTTTCTGCGCGTGATCCCCGTCCGTCCGTCCAGCTTCTGATGGCCGCTGCTCGCGCCAGTTATGCAGCAAATCACAGCGAGATGTTCGGGGGGCTGAGTTTTTGTGCTACCTGAGACTAGATGTTGGTTATTTTCTCCGTTCTGCCACCCGGCTTTCCTAAGTACACGTGAACGGGCGGAAGTGAAGCTTAAAAAACCGGAGAAGCAGGGGCAGATAACTAGTAAGGCTTACACAAGGGACTGCAGACCCAAACAAATAAATGCTTACGTTCTCGTCGCTTCTTCTGTCAGTAACGGTAACCGGTGGCGCAGTTGCGAACCGGGATGACTCGAGTGAGAGGACCAACTGCAGTGAAAGACTATGGAAATTTCATTTTTATCTTCTTTGTTGTTGTTAGAGTTACAGCTACAACTAACGATAGAGGGGGGATTTGTGCATTGTTCGTTCGTTCTACAGGTCCTCAGAATGAAGCAGAAGCGAGCCTGAGCTCCCCCCCCCCAAAGAGACAGTCAGCCGTGGAGAAATGAACATGAAATTTAGCCAAACTCCTGCGCTGGCGATGAGACTTTTTAATGCCACCAGTACACAGACAGACAGACAAAGCGGATGGTTTTTATTTTAGACTTTGATTCGGTTTCAACGATTAAATTACAAATTAAAAATTATCAAATGGAATATTTTCATACTGATATTTTGGAGCCATCTTGAGTTTTTTTTTAGCTCTTTCGTAACGAGAATAGAAAAAAGTATTGACATTATACTCAGTACAGCACCGCCATCTTGCACAACTATGACGCAGAACCAAACGTCATACAGCACCGCCATCTTGCACAACTATGACGCGCCCACAGGTTTTTCGAGTTTGTTTTTTTTTTAGTGATGGCGCCGCCCATGCAGGTTTGAAAAGTATTTAAAGTTTAAATTTATTGAAAATCTCTTGAAGTTACTGACATAGGTAAGTTATTAAAGTTCCACACTGAATTAAGACTGGTTACTGACAGACTTCATTAACTAACTAGTTTGCGATGACTGATACGAAGCAGATGATAAACAGCAATAGGAACCAGAGATAAACACTCTGCTGTCTTCTTTGATCTACTCTGGGCTCTCTTTGAACCGAAAGGTGCTAGTGAACATCAGTGATTGTAATTTAGTATTCCATTACACCCTAACTGACAGCTTTGGGGGGGGAATCTCCACTAAAAATTGCTCGTCATGTTGAATTTTTAAAAATAGGGCATTCTTTATATAGAAGTAAATAAACTTCCACGTCCTGGCCTGTATTCATCAATGTATCAGTCGATACGGACTTTAAAAGCGATTACCGATCATTGTTTTGCTATCCTTTCCGTGGCTGGTCGAGCATTTTAAAAAATCGATGTAAGACTTCTATATAATTGGTCAGCTCCAGAATAAGGCAACAAAAACTGAACATATTTGATATAGAATTTCTGGCACCAAATTGAGGTTAACTGAACATTCAACGCAAGAAAGGGAGATTGCCACCAGTTGCTAAGCTTCGAGTGAATGTTGAAAATGTACTGCCTTGGAAGGCTGTTTTATTGGCTAAGGTTCAGACAAAAAGGTGTGATCAGGTGATGAGTTTTTAACTAGCTAAACCTAATCACACAATAACTACAGGAATTAACTCGTTTGTAATCCGCGCTTAGTAATTCAGTTTCCAAGACAACTGTGGTTTAGTTAGGCTACCTGGTTGATATCGGCTACACTTCTCTTTAGCAGTGACTCATTTCTGCAATTATTTAAAAATCAACAATAAAAAATCCCAGCATTTTGTCATATGAATAAAACATTAAGTGAAGTTTCAGGCTATTGAACCGTTTAGGGAGTGCGCGCGGCCAGTTTTTAAGTTATTTCTTCTACGTCTTGTCTGGGTATGTGTTACAAAGAACGTGGACTTCTTTTTCTTTCTTCGCCCGCGCGCACGCACACGCGCGGAGTGAGAGGGACGGAGAGAAAGGGGAAGAGATTGGGAGTGGGAGAGCTATTTTGAGGCTAGTTGGAAAACCACGAAAACTGTATCGTATTTAAATTAGGGGGTCTTTCTCTCTTCATATCGTCGAAGACGCCGCCGAATGTAACATCGCGCCGGCAAAAATGGACTGCAATATGAAACCTTGGAGGGTTGGTCTGGTCTTGAGCGGACTGGGCTTTATTGTGTTTGTTTTTAAATTCCGCCCTAAATTTTTTAGGGAGGGTAGATCAGTGGGCGGGTGTTTTCCTGACCTCGGGCTACGTTTTGACTGGCGCCGCATTGTGACTCACTTCCATTGTCGGCCTTATTGTGATTCGTTGACTTGAATGGCTGCGCCGAGCGGGCACTTGTAGCAGTAATGCGGTCGTGTCACCACCGTGGCGCTGCTGTGCGCCGTCCCCATCACCTAGCAGCCATCCAGGGAAGGTGTGTGACGATTTTCTCCCCGCACGCACGCACACACACACACAATTAGAAAACCGGATATTGGCTTCAAAGATGATCTCTGGTCGAAAAGTCATCGATATTCCATCTTTAATGACTGGAAAACAGCCAGTGATACCCTGCATTTGCATTAACTTACCATCTTTCACATTTAATGTCATGTAAACACCACTTAAAGATAGCTTTTCGTACAGTGGAGGAGTCACAGTATTTATTACTAACATTAGAATTTTAAAGAATTAATTAATTAATATTAATAATAATATAATAATAATAATAATAATAATAACGACAAAAACAAAATTAAAATAAAAACGGAGTCTAGGTCGCTTTAATACCGCCGCTGTTAGAACAAAAGCATTTGTCTAGTATGAATATTCAACTTTCCACAATGTGAAGTTATGAGCCCTTTTTTGTTGATGGTTTTTTATTATTACTTTTTTAATTTAACGAACGTAGTTGGGTTAGAAATTATATTTGTGTTGATATGTTAAAGAAGCCGACACGGTTTGTTGTATAAAGGAGAGCCCAGACAATGAAGTGGTATTGTCACCATTCCAAGACATACTTACCAGCCGCTGTGTGATGAATACGTTAAGCGGCCAGGCCCTAGCAAGCATTACTTCACCGGCTCGAGTCTCAATGGCTGGCTGATCTCAAGGCGCCAAAGCGCTTTGACCAGCGTGGGCGTGTCCAAAGCCGAGCAAACGCTCTTGGATGGGTTAACCGGGCTTGTCTGAACACTTGGCAAAGCCAGCTGTCACCGGCCTGACGTTTCCTCCACGCACTCGTTTTGAAACGTGGTCCTGTGTTACGTCTTCTTCGCCGTGGGGCTATGGCCGAAATTCTGTGACCTTAAATGTATGGTACAGTATTTCTAACCAAGCGGGTCAGCCAGACCGTGATTAACACTGGGGGGAAATGAGGATGTTACCGCGAGCCATCGCTAAGAAAGAACAGCCAACACGTGAAATACAAAGAAAAAAAGAAAGAAACCTTTAAAGTCAGCAGTTAACATCTAGTAGCACAAAATCAGTAATAAGCGACCTGTTTGTTATACCTTTCAGCCTGCATTTGCATAAATAATGCGAATAATTATACAGATAATTTGCTGGGTGGTTGGTTATATTCCTCACCATGGGCACAGGGTCGGTGAACTCTATGTTATGCAAGCAGCAGCAGAGTACTGAACTAATATATCTCGTGATGTTAGATGATTCCCCCTTGAAGCTAATTTGTCAGTAACATCCGGGGCATGGCTGAGGTCAAAGCCGGAACTGGTCACCGCGTCTGGAAGTTTAGTGACGATAATAATGTGGTTAACTGCATTCATCTCATTATCTCGGGTCGGCCGATAACCGCCACACGAACCATATTGGTAAGGTTGATTTGATCGTTCATTCTAAACTCTAACACAAAAGATTTCATTAATCACAAGCTCTAGAATAATTTTATATTAACACTCAAACCTACTGAACCAAACTTTGTCGTTATAGGCAGTAAGCGGTCATCATTGGCAGTGTCCATATTACCCAACAGTTTAAGCAACGGCTGCTTTGGTTAGCAACTTTCGATTTCTGAAGCCATTACTCAAAGTAGCTGTGTGCACTCTTGTATATAATTTTCCCTTACCGTTATTGTTTTCTTTATAAATGCTAATTTTAATTTATGAATTATTGAAATATGAAGTGAAGTTTAGAATCAACAGTTTCAAACAGACATAATTAAAATGTTTCTTAGTTCCATAAAGGAGCATTTTGGTCGAACCAGAAATAACGTTTACTGACTGCTGTTCAACTTTAAGGCGACGGGGTGGCTGGGAACAGAGTCGGTGGGGGGAGAAAGTAAATGGCAACAACAGAAGATGAAATGGGAACCGCGCTGCACATGGCTTATCTTCCGACACCGAATTAACTCGGATCATGTCAGCTCTTCTCGCTCTATTTACGCCTCGTCCATGGCTTCAGTATTGCACCAGATCGCCAAAGTGCGACCCACATTTGTCGAGTACGATCAGCCACTGACTAACCCGCTCCCGTCTCTCCTGACTATGGAGGAGGCGAAATACGTGACGCCACGGCGGCCCAGATCTGCGGCCCTGCGAGGGAGGCCTTCCTTTAGAAATTCTCTACCTGGCCCAGGTGGGCAGTAATTTCTTAAGTTTTTCTTTTTTACTAGTCCGCTGTGGAAGAATACGTTTAATTAGAAAACCCCAGCCAGCAACCACAAGCCGACCTACCTGTCCGCTTACCTGCCTGGTCGTGGTATGCGACGAGGCTTATTTTTAGAATTGTCGAGCTGGGGTTTTCTCCCCCCTCCCCTTGAGGATGTCAGACTCCGCGCCCCCTTTTCTCGCACTAATCTTTCTCCTAGCAAACAGGGTAGCGCCATAAGCAAACCTGCTCGTGGCTATTCACCCCACATCGATTTAATTGCTGAATAAGGTCACCTGAATTAACGAACTACACCCATCAACTTCTACATTCCTCGGTGCCGTCTGCCGGCCTAAGTTACGATCAGTTTATAGGTTTCCCGTCTTAAAATCAGGATGCGAACTTTTCGCTCCCTGTTGTTGTTGTTGTTATTGTTGTTGTCTGTTTCGAGGTGGAAATAAATGTGCCGGGGATTATAGACAGGTAGATAGGATCATCCGCCATTTCAGCTAGCGGATTATACGAGAGAGAGAGAGATGACGTCAGTAGTACAGAGAGATGACGTCAGTAGTACAGAGAGATGACGTCAGTAGTACAGGAGAGAGAGAGAGATGGATTAGAACCGATTATTGATTAGTATCGTTGGGACGTTGAAGATAGTTGACACTTTATGGAATATTTTGCTTTTTGTTTTTTTGACAACAGTGTATAACAAAGTAAGGAGGAGAAGTTACAATAAATAGATAGCTTGTTATTTGAAGACCTTTTGTGAACTTCAGGGTAAAATAACTCAGCCGACAGAACCAACACCTTAAGTTTTCTGGATATCGTCGCGTTTCTGCTGTTGCGTGTCGGTGCACGTGGCTATCTACTTTCAATTCTTTATGCAAAATGTTTACGCTTTGCCGCTGCCAATTGGAGATGGGAAAATTTCGAGTGAATAGAAAGGGTTAATTCTTTTAAATATGTAATGTTATCTGTGGATTTATTTATTCATTTTGTATAGGTAGTGTGTGGCGGGGAGAATAGGTGTGCTTATTAACCGGCCTCTCTCACTAGGTGGTAACAGCTCCTGCCCAGTGCCACGTGAGTCGCGCCGCGATCTTATCCGGAAGATCGAGAGGAAACTTAATGGCTTGAATTTTATTTCAGGAAAAAGTAGATTTGCTTTCCATGCTTCCAAAAGCTACTAGATACCAATTGTTAGCACCGTTACGATGGCTACAATTGATTAATGGTAGGAACAAATTAGAATTCTGGATGAGATGCGCCCGCTGAAAGATATAAACGATTGATAGCCTGAATGAAGTGAGGGTTAGGGTTTAAGATAAGAGCCGGGAAATGATCGTTCTGTGTGGCTGATCTAAGGCGAGAAGGTTGTAAGCTGTGCTGTTAGTGTCGACGAACCACGGTCATTTGTGCTGTGCACTGTGGATGTGACAGCTTTAACGAGCGGGGTTATCACGTCTTTCTCTCTCCTCAAAGGCTGCATGAAGTTAGAGGTTACCACACAATCGACTCGGAACAGATCGCCCGCCAGAACCAGCAGCTTGCCGACCTAGAGGGGGAGATCCGCATGCTGAGGCGCTCCATCGATTCCCTGGAAAAGGATAAGATGCGTCAGAACGCCGTCAGAGCCAAAATGAACGACGAAATTGAAAAACTTAGGATGGTAAGTAGCATTGAAGCTTCTTTATTTAACTCGAGCTTAAAAAATTTAAAAAAAAAAACACTTTCTTTCATCAGATTACTGGCGTACCGAGTGTGTCTCCTCGAACGAAAATTAGAAACTCAACTTTATGCTGTCACTTTCTCGGGTCAAATTGAAAGAAGATGCAGCTAAGAAGTTTAAATGTTTAACTGGGTGTGACGTATTAACAAGTCGTTGGCGCACATTAAGGTGTCAAAGTCTCTTGAGAGGCCGCGCTAAATGGCGTAGATGTTACGTACAATTTGACAATAATTGGGTATATGAGCTGATGACGTATACATAACGATAATGATGATGTATGAATGATTATTAAGTATGTATATATATAATATATATATATATATATATATATATAGATATGATAATGACATATCTTAGATATCTATATATCTATATATAGATATCTATAGATATAGATCTATATATGTAGATATAGATAGATAGATCTATACATGTAGATATATATAGAGATAGATCTATATATATATATAAACATGTAGATATATATATCTATATATATATGTATATATCATGGTACCGCGTGGTAACGACATGATTTTAACGATTTTATGATGCATGACAGATTCAGTTATTTCTCTTTAATTAGCGATGATTTCTTTTCATAATTATTTGGGTAATTTTTTATTATTAAACTGTATTACTTAATTTGAACGTTGAGACTACAAAGGATGGCGGTAGAAACACCGACGCTAACTCGATCAGGCTGGAAGCGAAGGAGAGAAATTACAGGCCGCTTCTCTCAATCGTAGGTGTATAGTTCTGCCGACATCATATTTGCTTTGTTTCAAACGAAAGTTAGGGCGGTCGGCGTGGGCAGACTGCATACTGCACGGTCCAGCGAACCGCTCTGGCCCGTTTCACTTCGTCAGAAGATACCCCCGCTCCCGTACAGCTAGCTCTTCTTCCACTCCTCCGCCAGTATTCGGTGCTGATCAAGTACACTACTCTTCCGCCGCCTCCGCCCGAAATAAATAGTTCCCTGGAGAGGGCAGTTTCGTTATCTCGTCATGGAGCGGAAAGAGCTCCAACAACCGAAGGTAAATAAATGGTGCGTCGGTGCATTGGCCGGAGCGAGCGGCGGTCAAAGTTTGTTCCGGGAAGGCTGAAAGTCCGGTCGGGTCGGCCACACGTCCCTCCTACCTTACCACCTTTGGCGCGAAGAAAGCTCGCACCCGGCCGCCGGCTCCGTTTTTAGTAGTCGCCCACTCGCTCGCTCCGGCCAGGACTGCCTCGCCGGCGGTTCCCGCACGGTTTTTCTGGTAGTCGAGAAGAGCTGACTGACTATTCGCTAACAATATCATTCGGAAAAACACTTAATGCTCGTTAGGCACAGTAAACAGACAAAATAAGAGAGAGAGAGAGAGATTTTACAGCAGAGTTATTTCAAAAATCGTTCCATTTATATTTCTTCGTGCTGTGGACCTGGCAGTTCGTGAAATCACCGCGGGAGATATCGCCCTACTTTTTCTGTCCCCCATCGCCTCCCTGGTTCTGCGTGGCGCGGCGGATTAGACCGCCAGCTCCGTCACGGCCCAACAGACGGTTTCCTTCAACCTTTAACCTGATGAGTTCGCTATTACACACCAGACTGGCGATAGGCGAGCCTCGTGTTGGTATTCCAAACATATAATTTGGCCAAATTACCAACCTGACTGGGGCTTGTTTACCCCCCCCCCCCCCCCCAGCCCGACTCTCGGCCGGTATGCGGAACGTGCGGAGGAGTGTTCCCGTACTGCGCCCGGCGTACGGGCCTCCGCTGTTGGATTGTTTGATTCGCAGCGCCGTGTCTCTCTTCACGCCACAGCGCTCTGTGGTAGCTGTGTTAATAAGCACATGGCCGGGACAGTTCTTGTCAACTAAAATAGTATCCTCCCCAACCGGGTAGATAGCGAGCGAGGCTTGTTAGCTGTTGTCAAACAGGTTTTTCTAGTTCGCCGCGATGTTTTCTAGGTTACCTCTGCCTCTGGATAAATAGAACCACCTGACAGGTACATAGATTATAAAAAAAAACAACTGGTTTGTTGAGAACCTTACGACGGATGTTCGCTATAGATAACTATTCCAGTTCTTTACTTCTAATTTCTTTTGGGGGGGCTCAGTCTTTATATTTTCTGTACAACCTAAATTCATGTCTTTGTAGTTCTGTCTGTTTCTCGACGACAGATTATGAGCAGAAACTATTTTATTAAATGTTACAATCCTCTCCATGTTCTACTTAGTCCGGGCCAGTCAGTCACCCTGTCAATGAGTTGCAGCAGAATTGTTAACCTCCACCAAGTTCCGCTAACAAACCTCACGATGGCTAGAGACGGCGGTTATATTATATTGTCTGATTTTTGTGGTACCACTCATCAGATTGGAGAGAGTGAGAGAGAGTGCAAGTGTGCGTTAGAGAGAGAGAGTGTGTGTGTGTATTTGAGAGAGAGCGCAAGTGTGCGTTTGAGAGAGAGTGCAAGTGTGTGTGTGTGAGAGAGAGTGCAAGTGTTGAAAGAGTGCAAGTGTGCGTTTGAGAGAGAGTGCAAGTGTTGAAAGAGTGCAAGTGTGCGTTTGAGAGAGAGTGCAAGTGTGTGAGAGAGAGAGTGTGTGTGCGTTTGAGAGAGTGCAAGTGTGTGAAAGAGTGCAAGTGTGCGTTTGAGAGAGAGAGTGCAAGTGTGTGAGAGAGTGCAAGTGTGCGTTTGAGAGATTTGTGTGTGTGTGTATTTGAGAGAGAGTGCAAGTGTGTGAAAGAGTGCAAGTGTGCGCTTGAGAGAGTGTGTGTGTGTGTGTATTTGAGAGAGAGTGCAAGTGTGTGTGTGTGTGAGAGTGTGTGTGTGTGGTGTGTTTGAGAGAGAGTGCAAGTGTGTGAAAGAGTGCAAGTGTGCGTTTGAGAGAGAGTGTTTGTGTGCGTTTGAGAGAGAGTGCAAGTGTGAGAGAGAGAGTGTGTGCAGATTAGCTTGCTTTTTTGTGTGCATGAATAAAAATATAGCCAAAATCAAATAAGTAAATAAATACATAAGAATTCATACTAAATGAGCATGTATATGAATATTTTGCAGTTTAAAAGTGTAGCGAAAAGTCTTTTCGTTCTGTTGTGTTATTTCCTAAAGCTTGTCTTGAAACAATAAAGTCACATCGTTTAACAATACCAAATGGGCTATTACTGTTCTCATTGACTTAAATCAGAAAATTAGCTCTGTTTGGATAAATACAGTTTTTTCTACAGCTCGGATTCTTGACAACCTTATCATTTGTATTGTACTACCCTTGCCAATTTTTCCATTTCTTTCTTTGCCATGTCTTCTGACTGGTTCTAAGACGCTGTCGCTCTCCGATATTTACTTGTTTACGTACCCGATCAGTCTGTATCGTGCAGTAGCAAAAAGCTTCGAAGTAAATTCTCATTTATCCTTACGTGTGCATTCAAGTGCGGAGCAAACAGCATTAAGAGCCTAAATAAATAAATAATTAAACAATTACCGAAAGTGTATTTGTATGCATGATATTGATTCTAGAAAGCAGTTTGATAGACGTTAATTTTCTTTTTTTAATATCTTTTAGGATTTGAATAACGAGACAATTAACCACTTGGATGCTGAAAACCGAAGACAGACTTTAGAGGAGGAATTGGAGTTCCAGAAAGATCTTCATGCCCAGGTAATTCAGTTAAATTCTTTAATTTATATTGGGAGAATATTTTCATTAACTAATAAGTAATAATGACAATGTAAAATGATAGGTTACTGTTCTTTGGTGACTTTTAACTGTAAGGGAGAAGACATTTTCCTCATAAATGAAGTTATCAACTGGTCATGAGATGTGGGGAAGAATTTTGCTAACAGAATTTATAACCTAAATAAAATATGATCTATGAGTCTAAACAGATAAAAAAAATAATAATAATAAATAAAATACTTTAGATATTGAATTTTAAGCATTTAAGAGGAGACAAATTACTGATAAGAGTTTAGTTAATAGTGATAGTATTAATCAATTTAAGAATCGCATTGATAAATATTTCTCTTCCATAAAGGTTTTGCTTAAGCTGTAATGGCTTCTCGCCTCCTGGTAACTACTAAATTATATCAAAGTAAACTAAATAAAACTGGTAGACTTATTCCTTTAAAGAACCTGGAAAGACTTAAAATTTTTGCTTGGATGCTATTTTAGTGTGGTTTAATTTATGTCATAGCAGAAGTTCGGCCGTTCCCGGCGATTTTGACTTGCATATCTACTGCATCAGTTCTCCATCAGCGAAGCTTCGAGAAACGGAAGACAAACGCTAGCCATGAAGTTACCATCCTTTTGCGTCTGCCTAAAATCCTTTAACTGTACGAAAATCAGCTGAAAGCCAGGGTTTTAGTGAATATAGAAAGGGAAAGCCTATGCAAAACGGCATGTAGTGAGACCGTAACTAAATGAACGAATCTCCGACGTGAAAACAGAAGAAAGAAAGGCAGAGTTGGAACAGATCGGTCTGCTGTTCGTGGAAGGGCGCCACAGCTCGGAGTTTTTTGGCTGGATCGCGTTGTTGCTTCCCTACCAGCATCCGGCTGCGAGCAGGTTAACATGGGAAATGAGCGGAACCTTGCAACAGCCATCTTTATAGTTAACGTCAGTTTATTCTTCGCAGCACAAAAATAGTCGCAGCGATTTCGTTTGTAACTGCTTTAATTAGACGCGAGGAGCGCCGTTCCCCAGTGTGCGGGCTGCGGCTGTTGTTGTTCCAGTAACGCCCGCCCACGTACACAGTCGCTGCTCCGCCGTCACCGGTGACTGGAATCCGAGCTTTCTGCGCGTCTGACGCTCGGGGGATTCTGGGTGAAGAAGACCCGAGCGGAACGTGACAGCAGGAACCATGACGACCGGGGCTTTCAAAGATCACAGGCCAAGAATGGAGTTTCCAGTTAGCACAACGTAGCCACATCATGGAACATGCTGTTATAGCTGAAACGATCGCGGATTTCAACAATTGCAACTTTTATTGACTTTTAATTTTACGTTATTATACTGGATTTCCGATAGAAATCTTGTCGTTACCGTCAGCGCCAAGAACAGTTTGACCGCCCTACTGACTGACAGCAATCAACTTTTGTAACCGCGCATGTCCCATTCGGCGTAGCGTGGTGGTTATCTGGAGACACTGGTCGTCTGCGCATGTCCCGTTCGGCGTAGCGTGGTGGTTATCTGGAGGCATTGGTCGTCTGCGCATGTCCCGTTCGGCGTAGCGTGGTAGTTATCTGGAGACACTGGTCGTCTGCGCATGTCCCGTTCGGCGTAGCGTGGTGGTTATCTGGAGACAGTGGTCGTCTGCGCATGTCCCGTTCGGCGTAGCGTGGTAGTTATCTGGAGACACTGGTCGTCTGCGCGTGTCCCGTTCGGCGTAGCGTGGTGGTTATCTGGAGACAGTGGTCGTCTGCGCATGTCCCGTTCGGCGTAGCGTGGTGGTCATCTGGAGACACTGGTCGTCTGCGCATGTCCCGTTCGGCGTAGCGTGGTGGTTATCTGGAGACACTGGTCGTCTGCGCATGTCCCGTTCGGCGTAGCGTGGTGGTTATCTGGAGACCGTGGTCGTCTGCGCATGTCCCGTTCGGCGTAGCGTGGTGGTTATCTGGAGGCATTGGTCGTCTGCGCATGTCCCGTTCGGCGTAGCGTGGTGGTTATCTGGAGGCACTGGTCGTCTGCGGATTCTCAAACGATGAATCATCAGTCGGGAATATCCAATTTCTTCAATCTTAATTATGGCCACCAGAATGAAGCGCAACTAAATGCCTACAACTTTCTCACTGGACGAAACGGAGTGGAATTAATAATTAATTAGTTATTTTCTGTCAGTCTTATTTTTTTTTAAATGGAACATTAATTATTAAATACTGCTAATCCCTTTGCCAGGAGAAATCATCTCATACGTCAAGAATGCGTGAGATTTTCTTGTGGAAATTTTTTGTTATAGTAAAGGAAATAATGTGCATTTAAGTTAACAATTGTAGAGTCGGGCTAAAAACACAGGCCGCTATTTTTAATTGATTCACGGGAGAACGAAAGTAATAGCTTTGTACCCGTCTCATATTAACAGTTTATCATATGGAAAAAAGGCTTCAATTAATAAAACAGAAAAAAAAAGAGGTTTCGAATTCGCTTATTGTTTCTGTTTCTTACAACAATGTGTTCATTGTGCTGCACAATATCTTAGTTATCCGACTAAAACACATGGTGTCTGCTGATTATAGTGATCAGCGTGTGAGCAAGAGTTTGTATAGTTTGCCAATATATTTCTCGTCTGTTTTGTGATGTGGTGCACAATTTCAATGAGCGAGCGCCTTTCTAGACCGCCCAGCAACAAAATCACATCGCCAGTTTCCAGTAAAACCTATGTCGCCACCTACCGTTTAATTTGGGAACTATAACTTGATTTCTCTGGTGAATGGAAATAAGTTTCTTCAATAAGAAAAAAAAAATCATGTTTGTAGTTTGATCTTTATAATAAATATATAGCTCACGTTAGTTTTCCCAGCATTATCAGCTGGCGGATTATGATCGTGACAAAAGGAGATTTCTTAACAGGCCATCTTGTTTTGTATTTGGTGGGAGCTTACTGAATCTTAATCGTCTCGCGCATCTAACGTTTATTTCCCGCTTTCACATGACCGAAGAAAACCTTGAATATGTACCAGCTGAACACCCTGACATCCCCCCCCCCAAGCCATGGGTTCTCATACGATGAACAAGGCGCCTACTGTCCGCTGATGCTGCAGTGCCGTCTGACTTTCACTTTATATATAGATCTATTTATATAAACACGTCCTTGAAGACATATTTGAGAGTTTAATAAACAACTAAAAGTTTGGAGTTAAATGGATATTTTATTATTATGCCTTTCCAGAGATATTTTAAAACACACCAAACAAAGTTATATTAAAAATTAATTAACACTTTCGATTTCTGGAAGAAGTTAGGTGATTTCCTTGCTTATTTAAGACAATCTATCTGATTAAGAAAAAAAAACACTATATAGAAGGTGAATTTTAATTATATGGATTTATATTCTACTAATAATGTTTTGTTTTAATAAATTTTATTTTATTTTTCGCTAATATTCCAGGAACTAAAGGAACTCGCTGCATTGGCTTATCGCGATACCACTGCTGAAAACCGGGAGTTCTGGAAGAACGAACTTGCTCAAGCCATTAGAGACATTCAACAAGAATATGACGCTAAATGTGATCAGATGCGAGGAGACATCGAGGCTTACTACAACCTGAAGGTAAGATGAGACTTTCAACCTTTAATTTGGCAACAACATAGCTATCCAAATAAAAGCAGGAAGATGCACAAGAAAGAGATGACACATGGGCATTGCTAGCTCACGTTGCATCAGCGATGGTGTTCACTGGTCAACAAAATTAAATGTATTATACTCATTATGAATACAAACCAACTTTTTTAGACTAATTTTTCATGCTGATTTCAAAATTTCACTCCATTTGTATGCAGCACGTATCAGTTTTTCAGTAGATACATGCAAATATTTACATATTGTATATATGAAATCATCACTATCATTCTACAAAGAGCGAATACATAAAAAATGGGTCAGACAAAACAGACAAAGTTAGAAAAACAAAGTTAGAAACATTGTCATTTGGATTTCCTGCGGTGTTCCTGATCTGGTTGATCATGGTAAAGTGTCCAGCAGTAGTCAGCCAGCATACTGTCATTCCAGAAGCCTTGGTACCGTTTCTCCATAGCACTAATGTCCTGGTGAAATCTTTCACCATGATCATCAGACACTGCTCCAAGGTTATCTGCGAAAAAATCCAGATGAGAGTCCAAGAAGTGAACTTTCAGTGACATGCGACAACCCATTGCTGAGTAACATTTCAGAAGATTCTTGATGCCATCCTTGTAGTCCATTGCCTTCTTGTTGCCCAAGAAATTCTTACAGATCCAATTGAAAGCATTCCAGGCAGGCAGTTCCAGTTCATCCAGTGTTGTCTTGAAGTTGACATCTTTGAGTACTTCTCTAATTTGGGGTCCGACAAAGATACCCTCTTTCAACTTCGCCTGTGTGATTTTGGGAAACTTTTCTACAATATACTCAAACCCTCTGGCATTTCTCTTCCCTAGTGTCTTTACAAACTGTTTCATCAGTCCAAGCTTTATGTGCAAAGGAGGCAATAGGACATTACATGGATCTACAAGAGGTGTATTCTTGACGCTAGACAGTCCTGGCTGGTATGATGTTCTTGTCTGCCAGCTTGATTCCGAATAATGTCTGTCAGTTGCCCGACTATCCCATAGACACAAGAAACAACAGTATTTTGTGAAACCTGACTGCATTCCCATTAGCATTCCAATGACTTTTAAATCTCCACATATTTTCCACGAATATCTTTCATAGGCAATGGCATGAAGTAAAAGTTCCGTATTCTCATGGTCTTCGGCTCCCTCCATATCATTGGAATGGCAAAAGGCATGGACTTCTTCCTCTTATTGAACCAGTCACGTAAGCCATTTGAGCAAGCTGAGCAGATAAAATGTGGTGCCCATAACTTGTCCTGATCTCCAAGAGGACAGTCAAAGTATAGCTTATAAAGCTTCTTGATCTCTGGTGTTATTGTACGTTTTTGAGCTTTCACAATAAATTGTCCACAGACATAACAAAACACATCAGGAGGATTTCTACACTGTCTTGACATTGTTAACACTGTAAAACAAGTAAGGAAATAGATACAAACGGTTATACTTATATTGAATTTGAGATGATGAAATATTTCATCTGAACTATGCAGCAATGAATAATGTAGTTTATTTTAAAGGTATGTTTCCATGATGTAAATGAAATACATGCATACACGTCATTAATTGTAATTTCTATATAATGCATGAGCTAAAACCAAAAAACTTTCTCATCTTGAAAACTGTACGTGATGTCAAAAAACTAACTGTATATTTGAAATCAGCATTAAAAACTACACGAAGTACACCTTGGCGTATGCTTGATGAAAAATACTTGTTGACCAGTGTAATGTGTGGAGTGATCGTATCAGAAGAGGATATCAATCGAAAGAGGGTTAATCAGTTGCGCATTATACAAATAGATGATTTGTGTAAACCGTGAAAACTTTCTCTACAATACTATACATTACAGATTTCCTCTAAACTCGTAGTACTTGCTGGAGAAGCAAATTTTTAAAAAAAATTATGTCCGTAATTTCATATTAGGCTTATCTTTTTTTCGATCTGAATATTAATTGGATACATCCTATTGACCTGCAATATATTTCCACATAATTATACACAAAAACAGTCTCAGCGAGTCCGTGTCGAATTAAATGACGTCACAAATTCATGCGCATCGAAACAAGACTTAAAAAATGAACCGATTCCATGATTTTAAAAGTAAAACAAAAAGAAAGAAAGAAAACAATATAAACTTTTTTAGTAAAAATAACAGTTTGTTAGTATTTCTTATGTGTAGTTCTTGGCGCCTTTCCAATCGGCACTGCAAGACAATTCTTTGAGAAAAAAAAACGTATTTCCATTTGGTGGAGAATGACTGTTGTATAAAAACGCTAACCACCTGAGCTTCTAGTCTTGCGAGGGTCATTAATCGTTTAATACCTCTCTCTCTCTTTTGCTTATTTTTCAGGTTCAAGAATTCCGCACTGGCGCAACGAAACAGAACATGGAGGTGGCCCGTAATAGAGAGGAGAACGTTAAGCTGAAGAGCGGGATGAGCGACTGCCGCAATCGGCTGGCCGACCTAGAAGCTAGAGTGAGTGCACTGGATTTTTATTTTAAATAGACGAGAACACTTAAAAGATTGATGACTTTTTGACTAAGCTCACCTCAAATTATTGGTTTACAATCAATTTACCAAGGAAGAAAGGTTATATATCAACGTCGAAAACGTGACTTATAGAAGTTTTTTTTTTAATTTTTAATACAGAATTTAAGCGGTATTGTAGAGAAAAGAGCGAAATACGACTGTTTGATACCTGCAATACATAATTATCGAGATTTACAAAACAGGAGTTTTAAAGGCTAGAGATTTATTTGCATTAGATATTAAACAGTGAGTTATTCCTAATCTTTCAATGAACAGTCTGTGCAGTGTTCTCGTGAAATGTCAAGTTCACGAAGGAAAAATATTGTCAGTGAAGTTCTGAAAACGACAACTTTATGCGCTTCCGGAATACCTACAAACGTCCGAAACCTATTCATTGGTGGGCTGTTTCTGATTCGAATAAATCACCAGTTTCTTGTACGTTTTTGGAGCAAAAGGATCTCCATTGCTCTGTGTACAGTGTTTTTTCATCGCTCCAGTTTCTGAAACAGTTTTGTGATGAATTAACGGAACTACACAAGGATGAGACGGCTTTTTTTTAAATGTCATTCCTTCCTTGGTTACAGAATGCTCAGCTTGAAAGAACAAACCAAGACATGTTGAAGGAACTGGAAGAAAAGGAACGAGAACACGAAATGGACATAACCAAACACCAGGAAGAAATCACCAAGCTCCGCTTCGAGATGGAAGGCATCCTGAAAGAGTTGCAGTTGCTTATGGACGCCAAACTGTCTCTCGAACTGGAGATTGCTGCTTACAGAAAGCTGCTGGAAGGCGAGGAAAGCAGGTAAAATATATCCATTGTGAAGTTGGGCATAGTTAAACTATTCGTTAGCTTTTTATTGTTCTAGGTAGCAACAGTTGTTTTATTAGACTATACAACTAAAGCTGTCCTGCCATCTACATGAACTACTTTGTTAGGTCGCCGCCCGTGTAACTCATCTATCTTTTCTTTTTGATTGTTATATAATCTGTTGAACTTCATTTTTTTTCTTGTACAGAGAAAAACAAATTCTTCTTTCGCTTCTTTCAAAAACCTCACTGACGTCGTGTGATGCTATTGTTTATGTATATGCGCACTGCAGCTTTAGGCAGATACTCTTGGTACATGCTGCTGCATATAGCCAACATGGTAGCTGATAGTAAATCTATTGGCTCGAAAAGAAAGCTAGTGGGAATTTTTTAAGAAATGTAGCTAAACATGTTTTCACTTTTAAGTGTTGGTGCTCCATTAACTGATTCATTTAATTGGATGTAACTAGAGAGCTAATTTCTCTTTCCGTCCCGTCACTCTGGAGCCATTACTGTTCCTGAATCATTCTTCACTTCTGCTGGCAGTACCTATTCTAAACAGAAAATTCCTCCTCCTCTTTTTTGATTAAATAGAGAATACTATAAGTTTCGAGAATATTTTTCTTGTTTTATTCAGTAATTGTGATTTGTAGTTTTGTTTTAATCTTTAAAAATGCTGAAGAACGGTAAACTTTATATATATATATAATTATTTTTTATTATTTAATTAGAAAAACAAACAACTCGACGTAGCTCCATTCTGTGGTTACCATGAATTAATTTTATTTTTAAAAAAAAGGTTTAATTTGCATAATATTGTTTAAACAGAATCACACAGAATTGTTTACTTATGTCGAATTAATCACTCAAAGATCAAAGCAGTGATCGGAGTTTAGTAAAGCGAATCATAGATGGAGAGAGAACCAAATGCGTAGTTGAAGATATGAAAGAAGTCTTCAGCTGTCGTCTGGGACTCCACAGACCTGACTCCTGCCCTCATTTTTCGCGTTCAAATTAAAACGTAATTTTATTTAAAAGTTGAATGTAGTAAGAAAAATATATTTATTTTAAAATATTTTCAGTTTTAAAAGCTTTTTAAAATAGGAAATATTATTTAAATAGTGGTACCAAAATGAAGTATTTTGACACGTAGGAGTAATTAATATATTACAGAGGTTTGTAGATGTAGTGATTACATGTCTGTGCTTTCACAGTTTTGTGTCAAACATGAAACGCTATATTTTTGTTGTTGTTTTTTATTGTACGCCGGAGTCACATATGAGGGTTCAATATTTGAACAGTCCATCGATATCTTTCTACACATTTTCATCCGCGCACGATTAAAAAAAATAAATGAATGAATTCTTTCGGTTAACTTTGTAGTTATTTAAAGCTGGTTGTTTCTTCTCTTTTATTTTCAGCATTACGGCTTAAAAACACGAGATTTGTTTACTTATTTTCTCCACATGCATATGGTGGTGTTTTTACTATTAAATTTTAGATATATCACAAGCATTGCGTATAAGGTATATATATATATATATATATATCCATTTAGAATTACCATATTCATTAGTGGACATAAAAGACCACATTAAGTTCAACTTTAAAATAACTCATTATTTCATTAACTTGCATTTAAAAGAAATTTGTATTTAAAAAAAAAATGGCGTCCTTCTGATAGAGAGTTCCTAGGAGTAGAGAAGACTGGGACGACGAGCGACAGCCACACACAGACCGCTCACTCCGGTTGTCGGCGTGTTTTCTGTTACTATTATAATTTATTATCTTATTTTAAAATTTCAGGTATTGACGATTTATTGTTTTTACCCTTTGTACAATTCTGAATGTTTTGTTTCTTTTTTGGGGGGAGTTTACGTAAGTGTATAATTTATTGTGTGCTTTTTGTATTATTAAATTATAGTTTTTTTTCTTAATTTACTTTTTCTTTTTTCATACAAATTTTAAAAAAAAAGATTTTCTGACCGACAAGATTAAGCTGACAGGACACGTGACCTTTGAATTCTCCCACCGCCCTTGCGTCACCGGTGAAAACGTACATTTACATCTCTTAAATTAATGTTCCTTGTTCGAGTTGCTTAAATATTTCATTTCAACGCCACAACGGCAAAGAACATTACACACTGTTCCTACAAAAATAATTAAAGGGAAAGGTTTCAAACAACTAGACTTGATATTAATTTACGGATCCGTAAAATAATAACCAACATCATGCAATTCAAATATTATTAAACTACAATTCTAAAAAAAAAAAAACAGTAAACAATTTTATATCAGTAAGTTATTAACTAAGATCCTATTTACAAAGAATAAATATTTCTTATCCATGTATATTTTGATATAGAACATTTTGGTTCAGAGTATTCCTGCTGGTCGCCAGGATTAGCTTGATTTTTGCATATAACTTCTTATAATCAGAATAAAAGTTAATCTTTATTTTAACTAAATATTGACATTTGAGTTCACGAGATGTTTGTGGAAACTTAATTTTCTCAATCATAAAGTGACACAAATCTATTTAAAAGTCTGGGAAGGAAAAGTATTGTCATTAATTTTTTGGTTTTGTTTTAAAGGTTAATATTTTCGTAAACGATGCATTTTTTTAAAGTTTACTTAGGATTTACTTTCACTTTGATTACAAAACAAAATTTGAAAGATTAACTAGTGTTAGGGTTAACTCCTCTCTCTTCGATTATAAATGAAGCACCGAAACTTGTATGTTAGATGATTAAAATAAGACATTGCACAGAAATGTAAATATGTTTCATCTGTAAATTATCTAAAACATTAAGGTGAAACTATCGAAATTATCTAGTGAAAAAGGACAATGTAGCTTGGAAACGAAAGATAACTTTATTCAAGAAAATTAGCGCTTTTCTTATGCAAATTTTATTCAACATGAACTTAGTACCATTTACACAAAACATAACTTGCTCTATATTAATGAAATACAAGTTTGAAAAATATCTTTGCATAAATTTTTCAAAACCTCTAACTAACAATATGTCATCATCCGGGGTCAAGCAGATACATTTTTGACGGCATATTCATGGTTGTTGTTAGATTGAACTACTAGACATATATACACACACACACACACACACACATATATATATATATATATATGAAGTTAGTTCGTTGTAATGATGGGGAAAAACACTGTGATAATTACAAACTGGTATATGTGACACCGGCATCGCTGGTTTTTTTTTTTGTTGTTTTTTAAAAGTTTTTTGTATGTGTTTTTTTTTCACTGTGGTGATGACATGACGTGAGCTCACCCTAACCCTCTGGATACCTCCACTCCACCCGGCCCCGCCTCTCCCGCCACCTCTTTCCTTCTGTACTCATCTTAACGCTAGTTGGACACCAGCTCTATTCTATTAGATTATTCCCTGAAACAATGGTCCTGCTCTTCTATGAAGACGGGCGCGTTTTCAGTTACTCCATGAGTTTCTAAATCGCAACTCCAGGTAGATCTGCCTGTTTTCAAACAAATGAGGCGTAACAACAAAAAAAATATTTAAGGGGCGGAAAACCTACCCTCCCCTCAAAAATACCACCCCCCTCCCCCCCTTTTTTTTTTACTTACTAAAAGACATGCGAAAGAAGCCGAAATTGAAACGAGTCCGTTACTACATATTCTACTATAAAAAATAATCTGCAACTACTGATGGAGGGGAGCGGAGAATGCAGGTGATTCTGTATGCTGCTAGTGACCCGTACTTTTGGGGGGGACCTGGTTAGTTGCATTGCGACAGCCGCCACTGTTTTTAGGGAGGCCAAAACTATCTGACGCACTCCCAGGCTCAGATCTTTTCCGGTAGAAGAACTATCCCTTTAAAAAAAACAAACAAGCAAACAACGACGTAGTACGGGACCAATGCGCTGGTCTCTCTCTCTCTCTCTCTCTCTTTTTCTCTCTCTGTTTTTCTCTCTCTCTATCCTGACGTCATCTCCCCCTCTGTCCTGACGTTCATCTCTCTCTCACTCTCTCTGTACTGACGTCATCTCTCTCTCTGTTTCTCTCTCTCTCTCTCTCTCTCTCTCGGCTCTCTCTTGTTTTTCTCTCTCTCTCTCTATCCTGACGTCATCTCCCCCTCTGTCCTGACATCATATCTCTCACACTCTCTCTGTACTGACGTCATCTCTCTCTCTCTCTCTCTCTCTCTCTCTCTCTCTCTCTCTCTTTCTGTTTCCTCTGTTTTTTTTCTCTTCTCTATCCTGACGTCATCTCCCCCTCTGTCCTGACGTCATCTCTCTCTCACTCTCTGTGTACTGACGTCATCTCTCTCTCTCTCTCTCTCTCTCTCTCTCTCTCTCTCTCTCTCTCTCTCTCTGTTTCTCTCTGTTTTTCTCTCTCTCTATCCTGACGTCATCTCCCCCTCTGTCCTGACGTCATCTCTCTCTCACTCTCTCTGTACTGACGTCATCTCTCTCTCTCTCCTCTCTCTCTCTCTCTCTCTTCTCTCTCAGACTGGCTATGGAGATTGTTAAAAAATACAGCCCGTACTAATATTTCTCTATTTTCTCTCCCGTTTGTTACGGGGAACCCTGCCAACTCTCCCCGAATGTAAGTGTACAGTTAGAATATTAAGCCAGCGGCCCCTACATTTTCTTCACAGCTTATACAAGTCCCGACACGGTCGGTTTTCTTTCTCTTCTAAAAAAGTGTAGATCAAAAGAAACATTGAAATTGGAGTTTTGTTGTTTTAATTTTATAATGTTCTTTTTAAAATTGTTTTATCAGGGAATAGAATATAATAGAGTTGGCTATAATTGTTTTTATTTAAAATTAAGCAGGCATTTTATTGAGTTTCACTAAAAGGTCAGGTACATGATTTTTACCACGTCATCATTCATCAGCACGTGACATGTGTTATGTATACGTTCATTAGAATTGAACTAAGCGTGCAATGCGACTGTTGCTTGCACTTGTGCCCCATCCCAACGTTTCTGCTGCGTAAATAGCAATGTGAAAGTAGTTCGCGGGAGCCTGGAAACACATATCTATCTCCCGCAGGATTCAGCTGCTACACAGACCTTTGGTGATTAGACCGGAAGTCGTTAAGCCTGAGTCAGACAATGGGAAAGAACCCGAGACAATGCAGGACATCAGTAAAACAAGTGATATCAAACAAAAAGTACCTGTGATGGAAGCGGTGCACGAGAAAACTGAAACAGTGGCACATGCAAAGCGAGACATTGGAGAAACGCGACAAGGATCGGAACCCGCTACGCGAGTAGAATCCAGTACCAAAAAGATTTCAGAACCCGCTACTCAAAGAGAACCTGTAACCGAAGTAATACTTGAAAAATCCGAGCCAATCACACACAGAGAACCCGTTACTGATGTAGAAGACGAGTCCGACTCAGCTATACACATAGAGCCTGGAAGCGAAGAGGAGGCTGAGCCAGAACCTTTTCGGCCATCCATACAAAAACCGACTGAGATGGACGAAACAGAATCCGCGCCAGACACAAAAAGGGCCGTTTCGATAATCGACGCGGCCAAAACTGTAAGTACAATAGTAGAAAAAGATTCCTCGAAAGTAGAGCCTGAACCCGAACCTGATAGAAAGGCAGGTAGCGAAGATGAGGTAGACGGTTCTACAGCTACTGAAACAGAAACTGGAGAATCTCAGCTTGCCATAGATGAAATGAAGTCAGCCAAAGATGAAACTGTGACAGACGAAACTGAAGAACAAGTTGACAAATACAAACCTGCTACAGAAAAAGATGAAGCCCAAGTTGTGAAATCTCAGCCTGTTACAACAACGGGTGAAAAGGAACAGGAGTCTAAAGCAGTTACAGAAGAGGTTGAAACTAAACGAGCATCTGAACCAGTTAGAGAAAAGATTGATACTGAACAAAAACCTGAGCCCGTTACTGAAAAGGCTGTAACTGAGGAAATTGAGGAATCTGAACAAGTTACCGAAAAGATTGAAATTGAACAAGAACCAGAGCCCGTTACTGAAGAGGCTGTAACTAAGGAAGTTGAGGAATCTGAACAAGTTACCGAAAAGAAAGAACCAGAGCCCGTTACTGATGAGGCTGTAACTAAGGAAGTTGAAGAACCTGAACAAGTTACCGAAAAGAAAGAAACAGAGCCCGTTACTGAAGAGGCTGTAACTAAGGAAGTTGAGGAATCTGAACAAGTTGCAGAAAAGATTGAAATTGAACAAGAACCAGAGCCCGTTACTGATGAGGCTGTAACTAAGGAAGTTGAGGAACCTGAACAAGTTACCGAAAAGAAAGAACCAGAGCCCGTTACTGAAGAGGCTGTAACTAAGGAAGTTGAGGAATCTGAACAAGTTGCAGAAAAGATTGAAATTGAACAAGAACCAGAGCCCGTTACTGATGAGGCTGTAACTAAGGAAGTTGAGGAACCTGAACAAGTTACCGAAAAGAAAGAACCAGAGCCCGTTACTGAAGAGGCTGTAACTAAGGAAGTTGAGGAATCTGAACAAGTTGCAGAAAAGATTGAAATTGAACAAGAACCAGAGCCCGTTACTGATGATGCTGTAACTAAGGACGTTGAGGAACCTGAACAAGTTACCGAAAAGAAAGAACCAGAGCCCGTTACTGAAGAGGCTTGTAACTAAGGAAGTTGAGGAATCTGAACAAGTTACGAAAGAAAGAACCAGAGCCCGTTACTGATGATTGGCTGTAACTAAGGAGTTTGAAGAACCTGAACAAGTTACCGAAAAGGAAAGAACCAGAGCCCGTTACTGATGAGGCTTTGTTGTGTAACTAAGGAAGTTGAGGAATCTGAACAAGTTGCAGATAAGATTGAAATGAACAAGAACCAGAGCCCGTTACTGATGAGGCTGTAACTAAGGAAGTTGAGGAACCTGAACAAGTTACCGAAAAGAAAGAACCAGAGCCTGTTACTGAAGAGGCTTGTAACTAAGGAAGTTGAGGAATCTGAACAAGTTACCGAAAAGAAAGAAAGAACCCGAAGCTGTTACTGAAAGGCTCTTGTTGTAACTAAGGAAGTTGAGGAATTGAACAAGTGCAGAAAAGATTGAAATTGAACAAGAACCAGAGCCCGTTACTGATGAGGCTGTAACTAAGGAAGTTGAAGAACCTGACAAGTTACCGAAAAGAAAGAACCAGAGCCGTTACTGATGAGGCTGTAACTAAGGAAGTTGAAGAACCTGAACAAGTTACCGAAAAGAAAGAACCAGAGCCTTGTTACTGAAGAGGCTGTAACTAAGGAAGTTGAGGAATCTGAACAACTGCAGAAAAGATTGAAATGAACAAGAACCAGAGCCCGTTACTGAAGAGGCTGTAACTAAGGAAGTTGAGGAATCTGAACAAGTTGCAAAAAAGATTCAAATTGAACAAGAACCAGAGCCCGTTACTGAAGAGGCTGTAACTAAGGAAGTTGAGAAATCTGAACAAGTTGCAGAAAAGACTGATATTGAACAAGAACCAGAGGCCGTTACTAAAGAGGCTGTAACCAAGGATGTTGAGGAATCTGTACAAGTCACAGAAAAGATTGAAATTGAACAAGAACCAGCGCCGGTTACTGAAGAGGCTGTAACTAAGGAAGTTGAGGAATCTGAACAAGTTACAGGAAAGACTGATATTGAACAAGAACCAGAGCCCGTTACTGAAGAGGCTGTAACTAAGGAAGTTGAGGAATCTGTACAAGTCACAGAAAAGATTGAAATTGAACAAGAACCAGAGCCCGTTATTGATGAGGCTGTAGCTAAGGAAGTTGAGGAATCTGAACAAGTTACCGAAAAGAAAGAACCAGAGCCCGTTACTGCAGAGGCTGTAACTAAGGAAGTTGAGGAAACTGTACAAGTTACAGAAAAGACTGAACGTGAACCAGAGTCTGTTACTGAACAGATTGTAACAAAGAAAGTTGAGCTATTTGAACAAGTTGCAGAAAAGATTGAAATTGAACAAGAAACAGAGCCCGTTACTGCAGAGGCTGTAACTAAGGAAGTTGAGGAATCTGTACAAGTTACGGAAAAGACTGATATTGAACAAGAACCAGTGCCTGTTACTGAAAAGATTGTAACTAAGGAAGTTGAGGAATATGAACAAGTTGCAGAAAAGATTGAAATTGAACAAGAACCAGAGCCCGTTATTGATGAGGTTGTAACTAAGGAAATTGAGGAATCTGTACAAGTTACAGAAAAGACTGAACGTGAACCAGAGGCTGTTACTGAACAGTTTGTAACTAAGAAAGTTGAGATATTTGAACAAGTTGCAGAAAAGATTGAAATTGAACAAGAAACAGAGCCCGTTACTGCAGAGGCTGTATGTAACAAAGGAAGTTGAGGAATCTGTACAAGTTACGGAAAAGACTGATATTGAACAAGAACCAGTGCCTGTTACTGAAAAGATTGTAACTAAGGAAGTTGAGGAATATGAACAAGTTGCAGAAAAGATTGAAATTGAACAAGAACCAGAACCCGTTATTGATGAGGCTGTAACTAAGGAAGTTGAGGAATCTGTACAAGTTACAGGAAAGACTGATATTGAACAAGAACCAGAGCCCGTTATTGATGAGGTTGTAACTAAGGAAATTGAGGAATCTGTACAAGTTAAAAAAAAGACTGAAACTGAAGAAGAACCAGAGCCCATTACTGAAGAGGCTGTAACTAAGGAAATTGAGGAATCTGTACAAGTCACAGAAAAGATCGAAGTTGAACAAGAACCAGAGCCCGTTACTGAAGTGGTTGTTACTAAGGAAGTTGAGGAAACTGTACAAGTTACAGAAAAGACTGAAACTGAACAAGAACCAGAGTCCGTTACTGAAGAGGCTGTAACTAAGGAAGTTGAGGAATCTGAACAGGTTACAGAAAAGCCTGAGACTGAACAAGAACCAGAGGCCATTACTGAAGAGGCTGTAACTAAGGAAGTTGAGGAATCTGTACAAGTTACAGAAAAGATTGAAATTGAACAAGAACCAGAACCCGTTATTGATGAGGCTGTAACTAAGGAAGTTGATGAATCTGAACAAGTTACAGAAAAGATTGAAACTGAACAAAAACCAGAGCCCATTACTGAAGAGGCTGTAACTAAGGAAGTTGAGGAATCTGTACAAGTTACAGAAAAGATCGAAGTTGAACAAGAACCAGAGCCCGTTACTGAAGTGGTTGTTACTAAGGAAGTTGAGGAATCTGTACAAGTTACAGAAAAGACTGAAACTGAACAAGAACCAGAGTCCGTTACTGAAGAGGCTGTAACTAAGGAAGTTGAGGAATCTGAACAGGTTACAGAAAAGATTGAAACTGAACAAGAACCAGAGACTATTACTGAAGAGGCTGTAACTAAGGAAATTGAGGAATCTGAACAGGTTACAGAAAAGATTGAAACTGAACAAGAACCAGAGACTATTACTGAAGAGGCTGTAACTAAGGAAGTTGAGGAATCTGAACAGGTTACAGAAAAGCCTGAGACTGAACAAGAACCAGAGGCCGTTACTGAAGAGGCTGTAACTACGGAAGTTGAGGAATATGAACCAATTACAGAAAAGCCTGAGACTGAACAAAAATTCGAATTTGTTACAGAGGAGGTGAAAATCCAACCAGAATCAAAACCTGTTACAGTGGAGGCTGCAACTGAAGAAGTTGAAGAAACTAAACCACTTACAGAAGAGGTGAAAATCGAACAAGAATTCGACGAGGCTCTAACTAAAGCTGATTTAGAAAAGGAAGCTGAATCTACTGTAGAGGAGGCTCTAACTGATAAAGAACCTAAACTTGTTACAGAAATGGCTCTAACATCTGAAAAACAATCCAAACCTGATACAGTGACTGTTACTGAACCTATTACAGAAAAAGTTTTAACACCTGAAAGAGAATTCGAATTTGATACAGAAAAACTGGACAAGGACACTGAATATACAATAGACGAGGCTTTAACTGATAAGGAAACTGAGCCTCTTACAGAAAAGGCTATAACACCTGAAACGGAAACTGAATCTACTATAGAGGAGGCTATAATTGAACCTGAATCCATTACAGAAATGGTTGTAACACCTGAAAAGGAAACTGAACTTTCTATAGAGGAGACTATAGCTGAAATTGAATCAGAATTTACTGCAGAAGGTGTGATTGACAAGAAATCTGAACCTGTTACGGAAGCTTCAACTAAGCTTGATACAGAAAAAGTTATAACACCGGAAGAGACTTTAACTGACAAGGAATTAGAGCCTGTTGCAGAATCTCTTACTGAAACTGATAGAGAAAAGGCAGTAACGGCTGAAAGGGAAAGTGAACCTGATACGATAAAAGCTCTAACAGCTAAAGAATCAGAATTCTATGGTGGAGATGTAATTGAGCGAGAAATAACTTTTACCGAAAAGGCTAAAGATTCGGAAACCATCGCAGATAAGGAAGAGGCCGCTAAAGTTGGCGCTGTAGTTAAAGTAACCGGAGAGATGGAATCCGGTGCAGATGCTACAAATGGAGAAATTACCGAGAAAGTTTCTTCAGAAGAATCTGATATGGAAGCAACTGTTGAGGAATTAAAGACTGAAACAGAAAATGATGTAAATAAAGAAACAATTGAGGCTGAGGAATCTGGGTTTGTGAAGGGAGTTGTTACCGAAAAAGTAACTGAAATATCTGAGTACGATGTGACTGAAATGGTTAAAGATGTAGGATCCGAGGCTGTTGTAGACGAGGTTGATTCTGAAGTTGACACAGACGGAACTGTGACGGAAGTTTCTGAAGCTGTAGAAGATCTTGTAACTAAGCAGACGGCTGATCAATCTGAAAGTGTGGAGGCAGTACGCGAAATGACAGAAGCTGATGTTACTGAGGAGATAGTTGAGGAAACAAAGTCTGCCTTCGGCGAGGGTATGACCAGATTTGAAAGCAAAGCTGATTCCCAGGACTCAGCTGCGGAAACTCAGACTGCCACAGAGGCGGTTGTAGGAGTAACTGAGAAGACTATCGAACGCGAAACTAAGAAAACTCATTCTGACTTGGAAAAAATATCGTCCGAATATTCTTTCAAATCTCTACCATGTGATGGCACCACAAGCGAAACAGTTGAAGCATTTTACAGTAGTGCGGGAGTGGAAGTAAGAGTTGAGCAATGGGAAACTATCACAACAATGTCTCTGTCTGAAAAAGCAATTCAGGTATCCAAAGAAGCAACAGGAACTAAAACCGAAGATGTTGCAGATACATCTAAAACAGAACTTGTATGTGCGCCAGTTGAGAAATACGAACCTGTATCAGAAACAGACTCGCCGTTGGAAATTCTGGCTAGTGGTTTGGACGAAAGGTCTGGTGCAGTAGAAAAATGTCTTCATCCGGAACCTGTTGTGGATACAGGCTCAGAGTGTGAAGTAGTCACCAAAAAAATCAACGAATTTGATAGCGATGAGGTTCCCGACGACGACAAGTCTCAGGATCTCGTTACAGAAATGGCAGATGTAACGGATGAAGAGAAAGATCAGGATCTCGTTACAGAAACTGCTGATATTACTGACGAAGAAAAGGATCACGACCTCATCACGGAAGTTGCAGATGTGACGGACGAAGAAGCGGATGAGTCAGTTATCGAGACTGAAGAAGTGATGGAGGAAATCATAAAGGGTTCGGAAAACAAAACATTGGAAGTCGTGGGAATTGAACAACAGCAAACTGTAGCGGGTTTAAGGTATGAAACCGACTTCGCCAAAGTTGATACGCTGGTTATAAAGCTGAAGGACGCGAAAAGTGATGTGACAGATGATTCCGTCAGCCTGAGAGAAGCTGCAAGCGAAGTCTCTACTTTAACAGAATCAGTAGCGACAGATGATGAAACAGGCGAGGAAAAGAGTGATGCTGTAGAAACAGTATCTAAGAAAATCATAGAGCATGAAGATGTTAAGACTGAATTGCTAGGGAAGATGCTGAGAAAATTGAAAAAGGAAAAGGTGGTGCAGACGTTACGGAATCATCATCATCATCGCTGGAGATAATCAGTGAAAGGAAAACAGATGACTTTATGGAGAAGTCGGGAAGTGATAGAGAAGACATTAAGATTTTAAAGTCCGTCTCACGAGACGGCGCCGGTACGGATGACGCGAACGCAGCATCTGCCAAAGGTGTCGTTTCTACTGATAAAGACGCGGAAGTAACTGCAGCAGAGGGCGCTTCGGAATCGGTTGCTGCAAGCGAAACGGAGCAGGAGTCGGGCGAGATCACGTGTAGTCACAGTCTAAAACCCGGCCAGTCGGTAAAAGAGTCTCCGCCCGCCTCAAGTGCTTCTTCCTCGGAGGCTAAAGACGTCAAATCATCCCGCCAATCATCTCCCGAGCCAGCAGAAACGTCAGCCGAAGGTGAAGGGACGGAGGGGGAGGGTGGTAGGTGGTCAATGTTAAACACGCCTCCTGCTTCAACTTTGTTAGCTCTAAAGTAGCCAGGTGTTTCCCTTCCTTTTGTGTGCATGACGACGTCTACTTAGGTGTTTCATCTTTTCTTTTTTTTTTTTGACATTGCGGCTGGACGCATGCGCATAAGGCTGGTCTGTTTTGTTGTTGTTTTTTTTTTTTGTAAATGCGCCCCCCACCCCCCCCCCCCCCGAGTATGTCGGGTAATATGTTTACATGTATCACTTGGTTTGCTTTTCTTGCCGTGCACTTGCCGAGCAGGGATGGACGCAAGCGGCAGACGCAAGTATCAGAGAGCTTTGAAAGCGAAAATGGTATGTTTCCTTGTTGGACTGGGTTTCGATGTCTGTTTATTCTGATTATTATTTGAGCGTTTGTTTGTTTCCGGTCGTGCGGTCGGGCGAACTACATGTGAATGCTACAGCTTACAGCAGATGTTGGAAGGGCAAAACAGTTCTTGGGAAAGATTCCACGTTTGCGTTTAGGGGTCTCGATTTTAAACAAAAGATACTTTTCCTTATAACTGATTTATTAGAAAATAATTTAAAAAAAAAAAAAAAAGAGGGAAGAATTGGTCTGTTTGACCGATCCCAGTCCGATCTCCGGTTAGCTCAGCTCCGTTCGGCTAATCTCCCTCGGATAGTTTCCTTCCATATCTAAACATTAAGAATTTAAGGATTTCCCTTCCAAAGTCGGGACTGCTGGATCCCATGTGACGCATGACTGGCAACGCCTCCTAGCGGACAACTTCAGTACTACGCTCCCTTACCAGGCTGGCCTGCCTTGAAAAGAGAAGATATACTTGTGCTATATCTTTCTAATGCTATTTTAATGAGAAAATTCTAGTTATTTATCTATTTTTAAAGGACGTTAGTTAATTTACATCAAAAATCGATTATTTTACTTTGTATATTTTTATTGGAATAACCTTAGCAAACGAACCGACTAACCGACCCTGTTTTCGTAATGAGGACTTGCCAAACGCTGGGTTGGCTTTTCAACATCCAAGAGTTTGTTGTTTTAATTTAATCTTATTTTATTTCATTTTATTTCGTTGGCTGTGATACTAACCTTTTATAGCATTTATGTCGTAAGTTTATAGACAGGAGATTTCCTTCTTGAGATTAACAAGGACGTTTTCGGTTGTCGGCCTTTATTAGCAAGAACTCTTTAGAAGTAAAGTACAAAAAAAATACTTGTATATATATATATATATATAAATTTTTATTTCATTTGTTGTTTTTTTTTGTTTTTTTTTGTTTTTTTTTTTTTTTTTTTGCTTGTTTGTTTGCGCCGACAGAATCGGGATGAAGAACATTGTCGAGCAAGTGGTTGGCGCTCAGAGCCAGGAAGGGGAAATTCTCAGCAGTATTTTTTCCAAATCTGACTACAACGCCACTGGCGGTGCGTATTACTGCCGCATTTAGTAAATGTTTGTGAGCGAACACAGCGTTCACAGTGTACTTCTGAGGCGGTGCCTGACCTCGCCGTGTAGTACTGTAGTTTCTCATTATTAGTATCATTATTATTATTATTATTATTATTATTATTATTATTATTATTATTATTATTTATTATTATTATTATTATTATTATTTTCGTTATTGCCGCTCAACATCACGCAGCAGCAGCAGCAGCAGCAGCAGCAGCCCTTTTAAGCTGTGCAGTATGCATGCCACACTTTTCCGTTCCTTTTCTTACGCACCCCTTTTCTTCTTTTGATGCTTTGGTTTCCTCCCGGTGGCCCGGTGACTGACCCCCTGAATTACGTATTTTCAGGCAAGACTCAGGCAGATCCATCGACTGAGTGATGGTTGATTCGAGGAGACTTTCGAACTCTCATCCCCTCCTCTGACTGATACCGCCGTTGTTAATAGACTTTTTTCGTTGCGGACTGCACAGCTGAACGACCTCGTTCTTTTCCCGCCAAACACAAAATACTGTACAGGGCACGTGCCCGCGTGCGCACGCGGGTGTGTGTGCGCGTGCATGTGTGTGTGTGTGTGTGTGTGTGTGCGTGTGTGTGCGTGCGCATCGTTCGAGCAAGGACTTTGTTGTTTTCTCTTTACTTTTAACTATGGATGACCTAGAAGCGTATTTAAACACGAGGAAAACGCTGGTGTCTCCCCCTCTTTGATTTTAAATCTGAACCGGTGTCATTGTCTAAATATCCCTCAAAGTAATAACCCGCCCCGTAGGTTAGTTCACTCGATTGAATCTTGCCCGTAACGCTTGTCATGTAAACGGAAGAAGAGACTCGGCGTCAAAGGAATTTGGCGTTGTATTTTGAACAATAGAAAAACAGACAAACAAAAGGAAAAATAACTATAAATAAATGTATCTTCTGTGGACATTTGTAAGTTTCTTACGATTCTGGCCGGCTGGTTCTTTTATAAAGCAAAGTGTGATCAGTCAGTTGTCTTAAATGCCTTTGTATGTGATGCTGATTAGAAATAATCCCATAATTGTTGAACATCTTTTTATATTTTATACATTCTTTTTTACTTGTTATCAAGCTATAAACAATTGTTATTTGATGAAATAGGGCAAAAATGTAGGATAGTTGTTTGTTTTTTCTTTAGAAATCTAAACGCTTTTCACGGTGAACTTTAAAAAATAAAAAAACGGGTCACATAATGTCTTTCACTCATACAAATGAACGCAGTAAACACTAAGCAATAATGGAATTAACCCTGTCAGTTGTTGGAAAATATTTCATAATTTTCGCTTTGCCGTTCCGACTTCATGCTTTACTCAACGTGGTGTTCAAATATCCCAGGAGGAACGGAATTACCCAGCGGGCTATTCACTCCACGACCACTTTAATCATGTACACCGGCAAGAGCCCGCTCTTTATGACAGGGTCCTTAGTGCACGCCACTAGCGATTACCCGCCGCCTACCTTCTCTCTCTCTGTCTCTCTCTCTCTGTCTCTCTCTCTCTCCTTCTCTCTGTCTCTCTCTCTCTCTCCCGTTCCCTACTTCCCGCCCCGACCAGTGTACGCCCATGGCTAGGCTGCGAGGCCCTGGGAGCGTTGTAAGCAGCACATGTTAATAAAATTTCTCACCGCAAACACTAACTTTTGGTCCTTGCTGTGCTAACCGAGGTTGGTCCGGCCAGCCCCACCCCACCCCCCGTACACAAAAACGGAGAGTTTCTAGTTGTCTACTGACTCGGAGCCGAAACAGGTCGGAGACTAACCGAGTCACACCCACGGCCGGCCTGCTCTCCTTCAACTGCTCCTTCGCCACGTCTAGACCCCGGTGTCTTAAGGTAAGATCCCGCACGTTTTCTCTCCCCCTCTCTCTTTCAGACTTCCAGTGTTCTGCGTTTAAGTATCGTTTTGTTTTGGTCCACTGACGTCTAATTTCGCTATTTTATTAGTGATAATGATGGGGGGAAAACGAATACCATATGTGTTATGGTTCTCTAAATAAATACGATTTTTTGTTGTTGTTTTTTTCCACCTAGCTTGTATTTTACTGGGCAGATGAGAAAGGAATTCTTTCCCCCGCAGTTCAGTTGGTGTTTGTGTGGAATGTTTATCCGGGACGGTTAGGTCGCTTTAAGGTGGACGCCTTCAAGGTAAACACCGGTAGAGTTGTGTTGTAATGAAGTCTAAGCAAAGATGGAGAAGCAGCGAGTCGGTGCTCGTGACGGAAATCCCCGGGCTGAAAGCTGGAGCCGATGCACCGAGAAAATCAAAATATACATAACAATTTTGCGCGAGTCCAAACTTTAGTAATCAGTCTGGTTTTAGGAAAACAGAACCGTGGAACACTGGAAGGTTTTTCGTACTCTTTGCATGTCTTTGACCGATATTCTATAGATATTGCCTGACATTAATTTTCTTTCGTTTCTTCCAAATCTTTTTATACCGTTAATTTTCAAACTATATTTTTCTCTTTTAGTTTCCTTTATTCCTTCTTGAGAGATGCATTTACTTTTTATACATTTTGCTTGTCATTCAAATAACTGGCTTCTGTCAATTTGAGTTTGGGAAAAATTACAAGTAAACATAAATCGTCCGTGATTGTGTATTATTCTATTATTTTTTTTAAAAAAAAAGAAAATTGTTTCTGTGAAAATCTGCTGTTTAGGCAGCTTATTGGACGGCATTAAGTCACAGAGTGAGTGAGGGTTCATACTTTCGCAGACCGCGCGCCGTTCTCGAAGATTCTGCCTGGGCGAACGTAATATGGAGGAGATGTCTGTCTGCTGTTTGGAATCGTTAAATCACAAATCATAAAGATATAATAATGAATCACCATAGTGACAGGAGCTCTTGGTCTTATCGAGAAAGCCCTGCCAACGAATGACAGTTAAGATAACAGAAGGAGCAGCTCCGAGTAAGAACTCTCTCCATACAGTAAATAAATATTCCTCTCCTCTCTTACCCTCGTAACATTGTACGACCGCGGCAACTCTTCTTTTTTCTTTTTGTCCTTCAGGTTTTTACTTTTATTCCTTACCATTCGTTTTTAAATATTAATAATTCTCTATATTTATTAGCGTTTAGATCCCGCACTATTTTTCTATACACTTGACACCATTTCTGCCACCAGTTTTTCGAATTACTGACCTTCACTGAAGCAGTTTTGCCATCAGATATTAAACTCCCACTTTGTACACGCTGTAGAAAAAAATCTATATATTTTGCACAATTATGGAACCTATTATTTGTTGTCATTTGCTGTTATTATTATTATTATTATTATTATTATTATTATTATTATTATTATATTATTATTATTATTATTATTATTAGTTTCGCTGTTTCTACGTATTGCTGTTGTCGGAGAAGCTTTCACTTGTGTATCGTTGGCTGCTGTCTGTGATGTTGTGTTGCATATTAGTGTTGTCTGTTCCTGAGCATGAGTTTCTTCAGTTACAAAGGTCTTCCCTGACCAGTCTCGAGTGAGTTTCGGGATGAGGGATGATGATGATGACCTACGATGTTATGATGCATTCTTTGCTATGCTGAATTATCATCGGGAAAATATTTCAAAATGAAAATAATTTAAAAAGATTGAATTCCAACGTTTTTTCTACGACGACTTTCTCCAAACCTCTGCTTTTATGCGCTTGGTTTTGTCTACCGAGGAACATCTAGAGCCCCCTGTCGCCCAAGTGTGTTTACTGCCGGAACTTCTGGTCTCTGTTCTGGGCGGAATTCTAAAGATTAATTTAATTTTCGTTTTCCTGATGAACATTCGGTTAGCACGCGTGGTACAGTGTAGTTCCATAAAAAAAAAAAAAAATGTGGAAGGGAAAAGAGTAGAGGTACTTGCATCGATAATTGTGTCTATTTTGAAACGAGTAAACGTTTCATCTTGGAAAGTGAAATCGTCAGCCGACAAAAGAAAAGGAAATGAAAATGTTATAACACCAGGTTCGTAGCAAATAACACTTTGTAATTGGTGATAGTAACGTTTCTAGCTGTAATTCCGTCTCTTCGTTGGTTACAGAATTTGAAACTTGGGTTTGTGAGCTAGTGAAGGGCGTTTTCCGTACTAACGTTTTCGCTTTGTGTTAGAGGTTTCTTTTGTACGGCGAGATTCTACAAAATAGCGCCATTGCCAGTCAGCCAGCTGCTGCTGGATCTTTACTTCGGGATGCAGCCGGCACTTAATACAAAGAGGAGTCGCTAATGTAAATCTAAGCAGTAGTTTCTTGACCATTTGTTGTGCAGAAGCAAAATCAGATTTCTTGTTCTTTTTCGAGAATGGGTGGGCAAAATTATGGAAAACCAGGACTTCTTGGTTGTCAGAAATTGCCGCTACTGGGCGCTGTTTACCTTCGCCGCCCTCACGCTACCTCACGGACGGAAGTTACACTAAACAAGAAATAAGACAGAATGTCTCCATTACGTAATCTTTTTCTTACTAAAGAAGCGTCTTTTATTTAGTCAACAATTTCTTTGTACAATGACCAGTTTCGAAGTTATTTTCGTTCAAACTGGGCCAAGTCGGGTTACGCGAATCCTGTTGTATGTGAGAATAAAATAATACTTATTTTTTAAAAGAAAAAAAAATCTCCTGGCGCGTTCCGTTTGTTGTCTTCAGCGTTTTCTCCATTTCTCTTTAAGCCGGTTCCACGATGAGGGGAGAAATCTCAGCCAAGACGACTTACCAGCGGACCTCGAAGGGAAACGTATCCATCAAAGAAGCTGATCCCGACGGAAAGTTCATCTCCGTGGATAGTCGCAAGGTAGATAATTCAGTCAATCCGCTTCCTTTTCTCATTTAAGAAAAAAGTAGGATAGGGGCTAGCCAAAATATTCAAGATGAAAGACGAAGAAGCACAAATTATTACGAACTTCCTCGATCTTATTCATAAAGGTCAAAGGAGAATGCAGGATTTGTATGAAGGATAATAAAAGATAACAAGATGTAAAACTTATTAAATAAATAAATAAATAAAGGATTGAAACTACATTACATATAGCGGTCGACCAATCGTAGAAGATTCTGATCTTTTGTATTTTTTCATGAGAAGCGAATAAGTTTGTCGTAAACATTTTAACAGTCAACACTTGTTCTTTAATTTGTTTAATTAATTTATTATTATTATTATTATTATTGCAGAACATACAGATTGGAGGATGGGCAATACACAGAAGCATTGATGGCGAAAAACCAATTATTTACACTTTTTCAAACCGAGAACTTGTATTTGGACAACTTCTCAAGGTACGCCAACTGATGACATCTTATCCTTTTTCTTATACTGTGAATACAAATACCAGCTATTATTACGCTAGTGCCCTTAACGCACCAAAACAATTAGTTTGGCACTAAGTTGAATTTAAAAAATGAAATAGAAGCCATTAGTAGATTCTGATGAGAATTAATCGATTTTCATTTCGAAACAGATGTACAAATTTCTTTTTTGGTTTGTTTTAATTAATCTCGGATTAATTTATCAAGTATTTTGTTGAAACCTTCAACCCTGTCTGGTAAACTTGCAGGTTTACATAAAAGTAGCTAATTGAAAGAAATTTTTTTTGTTCAGCCTTTTTAGCGGAAATCAATTTTGGAATTCGTTGTAAGTTCACCTAATCTACCGCCAGTGGCGCAATTACGTACGAAAGTTTTCGAAGCTTCTTCTTCTTCTTCTTCTTCTTCTTCTTATTATTATTATTATTATTATTATATTATTATTATTATTATTATTATTATTATTATTATTATTATTAATGCTTCAGCCAAGAAACTAAATCCGCAAGTTGGGTGAATTAACGTCAGGTTCAACTAATGCGGTAAATGTTATGTTTATGTCAAATACTCGGCCGAGTAAATTCCGTGTCTTTTTTGTCAACGCGCTAAATTAGATTTAAAGTTCATCCCGAATTTCAGTCACGAGAGCACGCTCATCTAGGGAAGGTTCTGGAGTGTACCGCCTTTCAGTTTATTAAGTACTTGTTTTTGTAGATCTGGTCAAGTAAATGCAGAAACATGGCCACCTCCTCAGACGACATCGTAGCCGATGATGTGGAATCGTGGGGAAGCGGTACCAATGTGGTTACAACTATTGTGAACGACAAAAGAGAGGTAAGCTTAAGATCAAAAAGCAGCTTCAGCACGTGAAAATCTGGGGCAAGCAAATACTAAAGCGAACGTCTCCAGCGAAAGAACAAGAAACATGGTAGACATAGCATTACTTCTGCAGTAAAACGTCACATCTGTACACGTGAGCCAAAGGAAGATAACTCGGGTTCTAAAACGTTTAAGTGCTTTATTTTTCCTGTTAATCACGCGCATGAATCATTGCTCTTGGCCAGTACAGCTCACTGCAGCTTCCTTTAGAAAGTTAATCTGAAATTTCCTTCTTCGCACTTTGCTGAAAACTTTGTTTTGTCGCAGCATTTGGAAATTCCTTTCCCACTCGAATTAAAGTAAATAAATAAATAAGTAGGGATGTTTAGACAGACGAAAACGATTTAGAGAATCTTGAATAAAGACAGATCATAAATGCCATTGTTAATTTTAATAATTGCAAGTTGTTGTTGTTTTTTTTTTTTAATTGCATATACCAAGTGTCTTCCTCTAATCTTGTAGTTAATTCTGTTTTTTTTTCTTTCTGTTTTTCTTTACAGGAGCAGGCGAAATACACTCAGAACACTTTGTTCAACTAAGTCAGTGGAAACAAACGAGAGCTCTTCTACTTAACACATTCCTCCATTTGTTTCTAAGACCAGTCATACGTGACGGCTTTTCCTCAGCATTTGTTTTTCTCCTTCACTGTAATTTCTAACTTAATGTTTCCACGTCTTTACTCATGCATGGCACATGTTAAGTGACGACCTCATTCGATTGTCAATTCACAATTTTATACACTTCGTTAGCCTTGCCAAAATGTCATGTGAATGGAGAGGATTATTATTATGATTATTATTATTATTAACTTTTTAGTATAACTAAAATGAAATGCCCGCGAGTTTTAAAAACGATGAATATTAACGAACTTTCTTGTATTCTTGCTACGCTTGAGAAATAAAATCGAACATGTGCACATTGTATGCAGAGAGATTTGAATGAGTGCTTCTTGTTTTATTTAAAAATAGAAGATGGTACAATTTTCAGTATAAAGTTACACCTGTGGCAATAAAGTCGGGGTGTGGGATAAAGTTTAGTCGACGGTGAGGGCTCCGCCGTGTAGTAAAATGCCCCAGACACGCCTCTCGAGGTGCCCCAACGACCTATGGGGCAGGTGAAGTGAAGTGACGACGGTTAGGTAGCGTGAATTCTTGCATATTTCCTACGGATGCTGCTTTAACGAACGATGACGGATCGTAGGAAAATACTGCGGTTGTGAAAGTATTTCGCAAGATGACAAAATGATAAGAGCAAAGGAACACACACACACAAATGTCTATTTATTACTTTAAAAAATGATAGATTTGAAAATGTATGTAGGAAAGTAAGAAAATATGAAGGATAAGTTTAAAAGTTATGGCGGCGCTGGCCTGGTTCCATTTGAACTTCCTCCCTAACATGATGCCAGTTGTCGTTTTCTCTCTCTGTACTGACGTCATCTCTCTCTCTCTCTCTCTCTCTCTCTCTCTCTCTCTCTTCTCTCTCTCTCTCTCTCTCTCTCTTACACAAAAATAAGCTTTTGTCGGGTTAACTTGTTCTCATATCTGCTTTGACTACTTTCGTTTTGAAACTTCTAACCTTAGTCTGGCTCACGGTTAAGATGGCGGAAAGAGACGCCGAAATATTTCTGTTGATGACGATAGTATATGTGTTACTTGTAACCTTAGATGCTGCTGTTAAAATTCAATGCATTCAAACTTCTTGCTGTTTTAAATACGTTTAGAAGAAACAAACTGATATAACAAAAATAGAAAAAGAAAAAGAAACTTCTAAAATGCAAAAAGAGATCATCAATAAGAAATTTTACGATTTTTTTGAGTTTTCCGCGAACATATACAATCATAAATAATAATAATAATAATGACTATCGTTTATTTAAAACAAAGACAACCTTCAATGATATAATCACTGCAGATCCTTGAAAACTATTCCTGTCTTTAACTTATTTCGGTTCTTTTCCGGGCGCCACAACCGAACGAGAAGAACCCAGCAGGTTGCTGGTGATATCTCTGTTTGTCTTTCCCCGGTAGTCTGTCTCTCTCGCTTTGCCGCTAGCAGCCTTCTCTGTTATAGGTCTTGTGACTTAGCAGACAGCGACACCAAGCGGCTTGGCTTCATGTAACTTTCTTCGCCGTTTCTCCACCCTCTATCTGTGTGCCGCTCTATCCTGTCCTGTCGCATTAAAAAAGCCAATATCGTCGACATCCCTCGTTTTTCTCTTCGGGTATCAAGTTTGCCTGATCTTCAGTAAGTTCTAGTTTAGAACACACGCACACATTCCAATTAAAACAAGGAGGGCATTACCGAGAACGCCCTTCAGCCCTAAGTATTTGCCCATCTTACATTGGGCGCTACTCTCTTTCTCGGTAAACGAAAGGTGGCTTTAGCTGGGACGGATATTCCTAATTTATTCAACGCAGGACCGTCTCCAGTTGTACACCTTTTTATCGATTTAATTTTTCTTTTCTTTTCTGATTGATTCTCCAAAAACGAAATTAAATGTGTAATTACTGATCTCGGAAGCCCCGATAGAATTCCTGCTGCTTTCTTTTACTTTAACGCCTTCGTTTCGTCCCCAGTGTGGTTGTATTAAAACAGTAAATGTTGCAAAACGTCTCTGTTAAAGTCTTCATAAAGCCTCGGGGGCATTTCTTTGAGTTAGAACAATTACGGCTCGCGTCTCCTAGTCCAATAACGGCGGTCAATATTCTACGAAACATTGTCTGGTGAATAATCGGAACTGTCTGTTCAACCGTTCCCGGTGCCGGACCAAATAGCGAACGGACAGAATCGGTTCGTCACCGGTCTGCGCTAAAAGCCCAACCCAGAGCGATCGGCGCGTTTCTATCGATTAGCCATATCGTCTCCTAATACGGGCGGGCACCGACACTGTGCTGGAGAGCTGACGGAAACAAGTTATCGCTGGACCGCACGGGATCTCCGCCACTTCCGACCTCTTTTCGATTTTTTTTCAAGAGCTGTCGACAGCTGGCCAAATTCCGCGCTGTCCGTCTCCCAAGAATTTTTATCACAAGATTTTAAACCCAATTTAGCGTAAAATTCCTAAATTAAAAAAAAAAGCTTAATCCATTCTCGTGAGATAAACCTTGTACTGGAAAGAAGCGGTTGAGGTCAGACCTAAATTCTGAAATCGACTGTTCAAAGCAAAGTTTTATCTATAAATGTAACAAGAGATTAATCTTATTTAATTACCCGCTGATTAAATAAATACGACAGATTTAAAGTCCAGACCGTTCAGCTTTAATAGAAAAGCGAGCCCCAGAGTCCAGTTCAGACGCTCATATTTAACGAATTATAAATAAAATACGCCGACTGAATCGCTGATCAAAGCAGAAAATAAGATTTCTATAAGTGTGTAACCTGTTCACATTAACTAGGCAGGTTCGTGTGTAATACATAGGAGGGATTCCGTGTCCTTTTGGTGCTATAAACAGGAAACTGCTTGCTACTAAGGTAGAGCCACTCTGATAAAGAATCCACTACTTTTGTCTTTTGTTAAATAATGCAGGAATTAGAAATTTGTTTAATTAAATGATTTAGATATTGTGAGCATTTTTAACCCTGCCCCCTCTGCTGGCGTCTCAACAACATTCTAATTATAAAACAACACGTTTCTAAAATTTGTAAATTTTTAATTAAGAGACCAAATTATATATATATGGTGTTCTGTTATTTTGTTATGAATGAAAATATACAACAAACAAAATAACAGAACACCACACTTAACACAATTTAAGATTTCAGCTAAGATGTTAAAATTATATATTTAAATATTTTAATAAATTTAATATTTTCGATTTTTAAGAAAAATTAAATTTGAAACAATTAGCTTGTCCAGAAAAAAATTAAAATTTTATATCATTTCTATTTTTCAATGAAAATACAGAATATATTCACATCAAAATAGAGGAAATGTGAGCTTTAATGTCTTACTCTTTCTGTTTTAGCTAAATTAGATTTGAATATTTTCTTTAGTAAGTAAATCCGAAAAAATCAGGAGCACGTAGAAGTTTTGTGTGTTATTCTTCTTAGTTCTAAGTCTGTGACCATCCGGTGACGTACTTCACGAATTATGTTAAGAAATTATTGAAATAAAGGAACCAAGAAAAAGAAAATTCCGTTTTTTAAAACTTTTTTCCCCTGGTGATGGCCGTGTAACAAGAGAGGAACACGTCCCGCCAGGTGGCCTCACATCACTGAGGATGACGTCACTCCTCAGAATTCTGCAGTCTAACTGACTTCCTGCATCTCATGAGTCGGTAAAAGTGGCTGCCTCTCATGAAAGTGCGGGTATTGCAATTAAAAAAAATTCGTTAATGTTTGAACTATATAACTAATCTGTGTAGTTTTTATTTATTTAGATTTTACATTAGAATAACGGAAATAGGTCGTCATCTGGTGATGGTGGTTTATTTGAAGCGAGAGAATAGAACGAAGCAAACCTCGTCACGCCATCGAGACGGGGCGAATCTTGTTGGTCACGTGTGGAGGCGTCACGCGCCAATCCATTTAAGCCCGACTCCAAGAAAAACGTACAACAGTTCGGGAATTAGGGACAGAATTAATGTTTCTTTCTTATCTTATGTCTCCCGCACAGACTGGAGCTGGAAGAAATTTTTGGCCCCCTGCCGTTCTACTCTCAGCGGATAGGTCGGTCAGCGTAAAGCGGGCCGCGCTACACACTGACTACCGCGCCCCACCTCCCTAGCCGACGAACGATCTCTGAGCCTGACGTCCAGTTGAAGCTGGTTTTTGTTTTGTTTGTTTGTTTCCCTTCGTGTGAATGTTAAATGCGGCTTAAGTTTTTCGGAATAGAAATCTAAAAGCAAAACAAGAAGAAGCAGAGTGGGGATTTCCGAAATAAATTCGTCTGTAGCAATATTGTAACGTCGCTTGGTGGCCAGATCTAGACATTTATTCTAAAAATAAGAGGAGAAAATCTCAATAACTACGTTGACTTGGTGTCCGTTATTCGTGGTCTTAATGGACGCATCGATTTGTAAAGATTGGAATGAACATCAGAGAAACTGGCGGGGGTCCATATTAGTTCAGGAGACGCGCATTCATCATTTTGTTATTCAAAGAAAATTTTGATGGCATTTAAGCCTTTTTAATTTTAATTAGTAATTTATAATGTTTCTACAAATTTCATCGCACCGATTGGAAGCGGCATCAATCCCTGGAGAGCAACAACTAAAGAGGAAAACGTCATCACTCTTTTCTTCTTTTCTTTTCTGTCCTGAATTGGAATTCGATTGTTTTTCAAGCGGATGTATTAAAATCCCGACTCTCCGGCTGAATCGATCGGCGCAGACATTAGAGTGAGCCGAAGAGGAAATCGACAACGGATCAGAGTTATCCGTACTCGTGCGTGATCAAACAACCAAAGTCAGACCAGATGAGCATCCATCAAAACCTTCCTTCTCTAAAAAGATTTCGCAGACAAAGGGGCGACAAATAAAGAAAATATAAAGTACTCTAGTTTCAAAAAGTTAGCAGCAAACAGGGAAAACAAAAATATTTCCGGGCTGTTTAAAGTTTTATTCACTAAATGATCCACACAGACTCCTTCCTCTTCGTGTAACACAATTTTTATCAAAGAAATGTGTAAATTATAAATATATTTTAGGGTTGTGGCGGTAAACAAGCAAACCAAAACAGGAAACAATAGAGAAATCTAACAGAGAATATAAACAAAAATGACTTAGAGGTAGTTAATAGGGAGGTGTAGTCTAAACATCACATGCTGCTTATTACCCTATAAATGAGAGCAGTGGGCAATGAAATCCATTGTCTTATCAGAAAAGTCTGCAGTTCTTCAAATGATCTTGGAGGGGTTTGGAGAGAAGAAACGCGTCTTTCTAGAACATTCCCAATAGGATTTATCTCAGAAGAACGTGCTGCCCTTTCTTACAAAAAGCAGTTTGGTCTTGAAGATATTGATTATTTACACGTGGTTTATGTGGACGAGTGTTACCATCCATTTGAATGACATTTTCTCTAATTGCACCTGTGTATAATCTGACATAAAAATCCAGAATCTCATTCCTATGTTTCATTGCAGTCAGGGTATCTTTCTTAAATATGCAGGTTTGTACACCCCACCTAATGGAATTTCTGACCAGACCATCATACTTCTATTTCCGTGATGTTTGTGACTGGCTGCATGTTCCATGTTTTCTCCAGATGAGCACGTGACATGTGTCACATTTGAAGGACAAATCTGGACTCATCAGTAAAGAGAACATGGTTCCAGTCATCTGCTGTCCAAGCGACTAACTTACGGTACTACTATTACCGCTTCTGTTTACGGCAGTACACACCATGGTTCGTTTCGCTCAGAGTTCTCTTTCATGCAACCTCCCGCGTATGGTTAAGACAGATACCAATCTCCCCACGGCCGCAGAGACATCAGAAGCAACTTGGGTCGGTGTCGAAGTTCTGCCCTGCCCGGCCAAAAGTCACGCACAGATTATCTGCTAAGTTTGTGACCCAACGTCGATCTCTAAGTGCTTTTTAGACAATACCTTCACGTACTCGAAACTGTCTCCATAGCCGAGAAAACGCACTTCCATTCGCGGTTAGCCATTCTAACCTGGGTCTGTAAGTGTCCAGCCCCTATCCGCCTTGGAGAGTCTGCCAGCCGGTCCCGGCTGTCTGCTGGCAGTGTTTCCCTTCAAAACAGATATTCTGACAAAGTCAGAATCGATATGAGCATGAGCCGCTTTCTTTCATGTCTCTATACCTAACCTAATTTGTATGCTTTACTGAAAACTAGTCCCATGCTTCTTTGATAAAAGTTGTGGTACATGAATGTCGGACATTTGGTGAATAAAACTTTAACCATTCTGAAAATAGTTTTGTTTGTTGTTTAACTTTTGGAAGCCATTGTATCACCATAGTAACAGGGTGCACTATAATCTTTGATTAGAAGCAATGGCGTACATTTATTCTTGAGCAAGGTATATACGAGTATATCACGGATATTAACATCAACAAGAAAGCCGATATAAACGAACTGCATCTTTTGACGCCTCTAAGGACCAGTTAGACGAGGCCAATTTCTGCAGCTTTACAAAGCAGTTAGTTACGTGCGTTTACTGGGAAATTATCTGTCGATCCCAAGGTTTGCCGGGATGGGAGTACGACCGGCGGCTATCGCTGTCTTGGGTTAGCTCTGCTGGAAATTCTTTTGAAACTGTCATTATTTTGCATCTCGCTAGGTGTCACATCTTTTTAGTCTCTTTTTTTTGTGTGCCCGGTCCTGATTCTGCTAATCAAACCCAAAGCAAGAGTCTCTTCTATCTTGTAGCTATTTATCTCATCTCATTGTCAACAAATCTTTGAATGTATACAAACTCTCCAGCTCTTCCTCCCAGCACCTGCGTAGAATGTACAAGATAGGTCAGTAATTGGAAATTAGACGGGAGGTCGGCACCGGTTCGGCCCCCTCGGTCCCTTTAACTTGGTCGGACCGGATACAGTTTCGTAGAAAGCTAAGTTCTAAAAATACAAAAAAAAATAGTAAAATTATTACTTCGTAATACCAAGAAACCAAGAGATCTATTCGGTTACTTACAGTTTATGAAGAGTAACCGGTTGCATTTAAGGACTCTGTGCAAGTTTTAAAAGACTCCATTTCCAATAAAATATTCGCATCGTGCAACTTCAATTTTGGCCTGAGTTTTCAAAAATAACAAAAAAATATATGAAGAAATACACAATCATCTGCCTTTGGAAAAATTAATTCAACGAATGAATAGACAAGCAATTTTCCTAGAAATTTGGCAAAAAAGAGACAATAGGAGCCAAAGAGGAATCTCGTGCTATAAGTGATCTGCGATCGTGTTCATCTAACCCTGACATAAGTATAATGGAAGAGTTCCTCTGGGATCTGATTACCAGCTTCTTCTTTTTTTTTCATCCGGACCAGGTGATGTACGCTGTTGGAAATAGTTATGAAAACACAGACAGGGTTTGTGCTGATGGCGGGTAATCGCGGCCGAGAGTCGTGTATAATGCGCAGTGCATTAATGTTCCTGGATGATGTCGATATCAGGACTTTGTGCATTTTTGTGAGTGGTCCATCAGTTAATTTCACCACACTGGCCGTATGCTGGGCGTTATTATCATGTTGGAAGATGAATCCGCGCTCAATGAGATGTTTTCATGGAGGAACGGTAGTCTGTGTGTTTTCGATTTTATGCAAATCTCCGTCACTTTTGACTGATCCCCCGCGCGCACTTTGATCCATTCCCTGGCCTCATTGTAGCTGCTATACACCGACTGTTATATCGGTGCCCAGTTCGCCATCAAACAAACTTCCGTTGATTAACGCCAGACAGTTCAAACGTGGACTCACCTGTAAAGACCACCTTCCAGTTTTGCTCGCCTCAGTTTCAGCTGCTGTCCATCTCAGCCTTTCCGTTTGGTTTCCCCTCCTCAGCAAAGGTTTTCGGGCAGCTACACGTCCATGGAGACGACTTCACACTTATGTGTATCATCTTACTGTTCTTGAAGAACCGCTAACACCTGTACTCGTAGCCAGGTGATTCACAAGCTCTCTACCGGCTCGTCGTCCTCCATCACGTGAAGGACGTGCGCCCAGGTACTTGACACCACTTTTAGAGAGCTCGGGTTTCCGTGTTAATCGCCAACAGTAACAGATACTCATCAGAGTCTTGCGTACAGCTCCTCTGAAAACATGAAGTCGGGCTGCAATCCCCTATTAATCGCATTTTATACCCAAAGTAAATACTGCGTTTTTAATGTGTACGAGTTAACAACATGACGAAATCCCTGGAATATAACCGCCTGCGGCATTATAAGTTCACCTTTGCTTTTAAAATAAAGCCGGGGTAATCTTTAGCCTTAAATCCGTCAGGATCTTCAGGAGTTCGCGTAGTGTAAGGCAAAAACGATACGAGCCCTCAAAATGTTGTAGGCTGGCGCCAGATGGCGTCAGGGGATAAAAGGAAAACCGTATGGACGATTATGACAGCGCGGCAATGGTTAGCAGGGTGGTCAGCGCTCCTTGCTGTAAGTTGGTCAAATGTTAATGCGACTGAGAGTAGTCTTTGGTGTGTGCTATTCAGAGATAAAGGGTCGCTTTAATTCTGGTTGTCGTGGCAACCAGCGCGTTAATTGCTTTCTTCTTCTTCTTTTTTTTTTCTGACCGCGTTTGAACAAACTAATGCGTTCGTAAAATTCTAGCAGAAAATGATGCACGTCATTTATAATCGTTTGTGTTGTGTTTACCTTTATTATAACACGATTTCCATGATAAATAAACCGCCTGACACGCCCACAGAACTGCTACAGGGTCACGGACGAATAACGTTATGATCTCGCAGAATTTCAACGGGAGACGTGACGTGTTTCCTGTCACGTTTCACATTATCCAGAGGGCTGCTACTTTCGCTTTGTACTAAAAGCTTTTCGCTCAGTCCTCACTGATCTGTTTAGTAACGTGAAGAAAGCTCATAAATAATTCGTATCTAACGGAATAATATTTATTCACACTTGAGTAGCCTGTTTACAATACAGCAGATTAGCATTTTCATTTTTATATGGAAAAAAAATAGTTTCCGCTCGCTCATTTTCTATGCTCTATAAACCGTTTGATTTTTGAAATAGCTGTTCCTTTATGGGAAGGCAATTAGACCTGCCTCTCCCATGCATCTGTTCAGCCATTAGCGCATAAAGACGTTTACAAACGTCTATTCCGTAGAAAATTTTATACCGATCGACGCCCAGAATAATTTAAGAAATCGATATTCCCTTGGATTTCACCCGAGTTTGTGACAGGTTTCTAGGTACTGCCGTCCTGGTCAATGAGTCACGCTGGATGTTAGACCGGCTGCATCGTTTCGTCTCTCAATCTGTAGAGTTTCTAATAAATCATTAATTTTCCGCATGAATGTACAGAGAGAGAGAGAGAGAGAGAGAGAGAGAGAGAGAGAGAGATGACGTCAGTAGTACAGAGAGAGATGACGTCAGTAGTACAGAGAGAGATGACGTCAGTAGTACAGAGAGAGATGACGTCAGTAGTACAGAGAGAGAGAGAGAGAGTTTTGTTCCTCTTTTGGGGGGGCTTTACGCAGCCTGTGCAGCCAGGCACTAGTCTTACCAAAGAAATACGTGATACACGCCTCTACAATCAAAAAGCGAGGATTAAAAAGTTCCATCTTCCTGATCTTGGTGTGCCAAAAGGGTTACCCTTTTCTTCTCAGCTTGAACCCTTGGGGTTTTAGACGTGCAGCATCTAGATAGATGACGTGTGCATAGTTATCAGCTTATTTGTACCATCAACTTTAAATCTGCGACTTCTGAGCAGCATTCTTTGGTTCTCGTTCTAACAGTTCATATCCACTTGGAAAGCCTTTCCCCGCTTGATGATACGTGATGTTGCTAATCTCTGAATACTCTTTGTAGGTATTTGCCGCTTACAGTAAAGAAAAACCGAAGTCCAGGCCAATTTTCCGTACGTTATCAGACTATCTCTATTCCAGAAGGCTATTCTGGGATGTCTAAAACCAAATGTATTTCAATAAAAAAGATATATCTATCCCATCAAAAAGTATGTAGTAAAACTCAAATCTACAAATGGATTTTTCGTACATTAAAGTCTCAACATCCCTCTCTTTTACAAAAAACCCACAAATCTCTGACTTGGCATTAAAACGAAATGAACAAATGTTTTGAAAATTATCTTCAATACCCAAACTTTCTATTCAGTCTGTTATTGGTCAAGATGAGCCATAGCTATGCAAGACCATTTAACTCTTAATATACAAGAAATGTTTCTGCGAGCCGTTTTAATGAATGCGTATCGAACGGTTGCTTTAATAATTAAAACAAGTGACAGCTGTCGACAAGTTCTGTTTCAACGTCATGCAGTTAAGTGATGCTGGGATTTGAACACCTCACAATGTCGTTGAGGGCGATGTCTGAGTACTGACACGGCAAATATCACCCATTTCTACGCATTAGAGAATTTTTTTTTTCTGCCTGAGATAACGGTTCACTGATTTATTTGGTTGTTTTTTTTTTGTTTTTTTTTAACATCTAAAAGTGTACGACTCCTGGTTGACGAATTCAAACTAACCTCCTAATCAATATCCCCGGCTCTGGCCACTCTGGCGTTGCCATTGGTTACCGGTTCTGTTATTTGTAAAGTTTACTCGACGAACATCTGTCACGTGGCCGCTCAATAATTCTATTTACACGGGAAGACCTGAAGATCGGGCAGCAATCATCCACCAGGGTTCGATTCAGCAAAATCAACCACATGATTCCAACTTAAAAAACAAACGAGCAAAGGAGATTAGTCGGGTGTATCCCTCACACCACATTTTATTGTTCAGCTACACCACGACAGGCACCGTTATTCTATAAAACAGTTTAGAGCGCCATCTGCTGGATGAAAATTTTGAGCTTGCAAAAATACATATATATTTCAAGACAAAAGGGAGACTACACATTTGTTTTCAGTTAGTGGTTTATCTTTACTTAACTTGGAAAGGAAATTCTGGCTGGGATCAGAAACGTTTCAAGTAAATAAATAGAAAAGATTTGCTGCTGTTTGTTAAAGGACCTAGATTCGAGGGCCCAAAAAACTCAATCTTCCGTCAAAGTTGAGAGTTTGGGGCTAAATAGAAATAACGCGGTAAAAAGTTCAAGCTGACGGCTTACAAAATGTCGGAGGTAAAATTCCCTATACGCATCATTTTTCTTAGTTGTACCGTTTCCCTCTCTCTTCCTCCCCCCCGATTAAGTTTACTGGAGGGTTCTCTCTCTCTCTCTCTTCTCTCTCTCTCTCTCTCTCTCTCCTCTCTCTCTCTCTCTCTCTCTCTCTCTCTCTCTCTCCTCTCTCTCTCTCTCTCTCAGTCAGCTTGCGGTGGATTGAACGAATAAATAAAACATGTAAACAGCAGAGAATAGAAAACTTTCAAAAAACACTGAACATTTAAACCAGTAGGATCGATTTTTTGTGTGTGTGCTGGGGGGGGGGCTTTTTATTACTTCAGGAAGCCCTTTATAACCCTGAGACTGTAATATTCTGTTCGATTCTCCAATATTTGGATAAATTTTTCTTTTCAGGTTTACAAACAGAAATAAAAGCGAATGCCGAGTTCTTACAGATCTTACCAGACGCGCAGTTTACCATTGGATGGGCTGGGAGAGATTCAAGTAATCGCCCTCGTGTTCGGCTTAGATCCGACCACGGATGCACTTCCTCCGCCTGATTTTCCTCGGAAACTTACTCTGCTTCTGCAGAGGCCTTTTCTTCACTGCCTCCGACATCACCATCTTAACTCTGCTGATCGGACTCTCTCTTTTTTTATTATTATTATTATTATTATTGACAAGCGAGATAAATAATAATTGATATTGGACAAACTGTCGCTGGACCTGTTTATTGTAAGGAGATGAAAGCAGATGTATAATTTTTTTGTTTTAATTTTCCTTCATTAATTAATGCAAATTTGAGGAGTAAATTATGAGAAGAAACGGTTTAAATTTGGCGGGTGGGTGTGTATAATGACACGGAATTAGTTCCAGCGACGAGGAGAAACCCTGCCGATAGTCGGAATTCGGATAGATGGTTTGAATTGAATGGATGGGTTTAAATAAATTAAAATTTTCCGAGTGTCGGTAGCAGAACTGCGGAGAGCTGCAGCTGGGGAACCTAGCTGAGGGTTAGGGTTAGTTTGTTGTTTATTCCTGTTTGAAGATTTCTTTTCCTTAGAAAAGCAAACAAGGGTCCGGATTAATGCGAGGTAACTGTCTTACAAATCGTTCCAACCGCAATGATTAGTTACAGCTCGGCAGTCATTTATTAAAGATGGAATCGCCGGGCCCGGTGAAGTTCCCCGCAGACAGAATATCGCGGCTGTTTCCCGGACTGAGAGACGCTCGTGGTAACTGACCCCCGTTCGCCTGGCCGGGCTGAGGCGCTGATATTTATCTTGGAGATTTGTCATAGCCGTAATGAGGAAACCAGGAAGGCGGTATTGGAGCTATCAACTCTCCGTGACCCCTTCCTGTTCGCTAGGGGATCCATTGATTGAACACCGGCCGCGGTCGGTTGAAAAATAACTGAATTAGCATTGAAAGCGCCTGACAGGCCGTGGGCATTAACAGAGGAGCTGGACGGCGCCCTCCGAGAGAAGAACTGGTCTTGTGCTGAAATAGGCGAGATGAGGTCCAAATGGCGGGGAAATCTACCAAATGACCTAAATGATGTTTTGGTATTTGCATCTACTCAGTAGCCTACGTGAAAAAAAAAAAATTTTAAATCAGAGTTTCTGCTAGTTCCATAGTAGATGTAATAAAATAAAATAATTTATTAATTAATTATAATAAGTATAATAACAATAATACTTTGGTTAAATATTTAATACAAAAGAAATGTTATTAACGCACAGACACAGGCGCGCGCAATCTATGTCACGTGATCCCCTCCCTTTTTTTTTTTTTTAGACCGCAGCGCCACTGCGCGGATACTTCTACTTGCTGGACAAGGCTATGCTAGATGGCGCTGCGTTTCAAACCGGCAAGACGACTCCTGGCGCAGATTACAGTGGTCAACAAGTATTTTTCATCAAGCATACGCCAAGGTGTACTTAGTGTAGTTTATAATGCTGATTTCAAATATACAATTAGTATTTTGACATCACATACAGTTTTCAAGATGAGAAAGTTTTTTGGTTTTAGCTCAAGCGTTATATAGAAATTCCAATTAATGACGTGTATGCATGTATTTCATTTACATCATGGAAGCATACCTTAAAATAAACTACATTATTCATTGCTGCATAGTTCAGATGCAATATTTCATCATCTTAAATTAACCAATCAAGTTTTGTCTGATCAAATAGGTATTTCAACATCTCAATTGTCCAGTCATAATTGGTCTGATGAAATATTTCATCATCTCAAATTAAATATAAGTATAACCGTTTGTATCTATTTCCTTACTTGTTTTACAGTGTTAACAATGTCAAGACAGTGTAGAAATCCTCCTGATGTGTTTTGTTATGTCTGTGGACAATTTATTGCGAAAGCTCAAAAACGTACAATAACACCAGAGATCAAGAAGCGTTATAAGCTATACTTTGACTGTCCTCTTGGAGATCAGGACAAGTTATGGGCACCACATTTTATCTGCTCAGCTTGCTCAAATGGCTTACGTGACTGGTTCAATAAGAGGAAGAAGTCCATGCCTTTTGCCATTCCAATGATATGGAGGGAGCCGAAGACCATGAGAATACAGAACTTTTACTTCATGCCATTGCCTATGAAAGATAATCGTGGAAAATATGTGGAGATTTAAAAGTCATTGGAATGCTAATGGGAATGCAGTCAGGTTTCACAAAATACTGTTGTTTCTTGTGTCTATGGGATAGTCGGGCAACTGACAGACATTATTCGGAATCAAGCTGGCAGACAAGAACATCATACCAGCCAGGACTGTCTAGCGTCAAGAATACACCTCTTGTAGATCCATGTGATGTCCTATTGCCTCCTTTGCACATAAAGCTTGGACTGATGAAACAGTTTGTAAAGACACTAGGGAAGAGAAATGCCAGAGGGTTTGAGTATATGTAGAAAAGTTTCCCAAAACCACACAGGCGAAGTTGAAAGAGGGTATCTTTGTCGGACCCCAAATTAGAGAAGTACTCAAAGATGTCAACTTCAAGACAACACTGGATGAACTGGAACTGCCTGCCTGGAATGCTTTCAATTGGATCTGTGAGAATTTCTTGGGCAACAAGAAGGCAACGGACTACAAGGATGGCATCAAGAATCTTCTGAAATGTTACTCAGCAATGGGTTGTCGCATATCACTGAAAGTTCACTTCTTGGATTCTCATCTGGATTTCTTCGCAGATAACCTTGGAGCAGTGTCTGATGAACATGGTGAAAGATTTCACCAGGACATTAGTGCTATGGAGAAACGGTACCAAGGCTTCTGGAATGACAGTGTGCTGGCTGACTACTGCTGGACACTTTACCGTGATCAACAAGATCAGGAACACCGCAGAAAATCCAAATCACGATGTTTCTAACTCTGTTGTTCTAACTTTGTCTGTTTTGTCTGACCCATTTTTTGTGTATTCGCTCTTTGTAGAATGATAGTGATGATTTCATATATACAAATATGTAAATATTTGCATGTATCTTCTGAAAAACTGGTACGTGCTGCATACAAATGGAGTGAAATTTTGAAATCAGCATGAAAAATTAGTCTAAAAAAGTTGGTTTGCATTCATAATGAGTATAATACATTTAATTTTGTTGACCAGTGTTATGTGAGAGCTGGAGGCTGTAGACGATTTTAGTAGTGCTGCTTGATCGATACATAAAACTCTCGGGCGCATCGTCGGGAAAGTGGGCTCCCATCCCACTCACTAGTGATGAAGAATCAGTGCATCTATCTCTTATCGGCCAGATTCACGCAGAATCAGCTCTGGCCACTAGTGGAAAGCTGTCAAGTTACCGGATGTGGTCTCTGTAAAGCTATAAACGCACTTTCGATCCGATACCAGTTATAAATTAGATGCAGTAATTAGTTAATGACATCTCATGAAAAAAAATATTCTGATTTATCATTAAAATAAAGCGTCCTGTTGTCCTTCTCCAGAAGGGGGGGACGCGCTATTTTAAAACCCTGACAGTCATTCTCCTGTTCACTCGCATATTTGAGCTGCTGATGCGATTATCGCCGTTTAGTTCTCTCGCACTTAAACAAATTGGAAGGTGGAGATCAGCAAGCGATTCCATTTTTTATTATCGCTGTTTATTTAAAAGTAAATTTAATATTACTTATCTAATTGGTTACTCGATTTCTATCGATTAACTCTTGGTGCTCTACACGGCTGAGTCAGTGCACGGAGTTTTGCTTGGGGATGCTATTGGAAAAGCTTTTCTATCATTTTCTACCTGTAAGGAAATCAAACAGCTTTGTCCAGGTCACCGCTCAGCTCGCGCACCTTGTGAGCCGTGACGCTGCTTGACTATGCAGATAACAAGACCTCTTAATATATTTAATTTAAACTTTAATACTGTATATAAACCGTCTCATTTACGCCTCGAAGTTTCATATGCAGTTAAACAAAGAGTAAAGATCCGAGATCAGAAAGTTAGTTCGTCCTGACTACATCCTGACTGGTTGAGACAAGAATTTTTGTTTTATCTAATAAATTTCAAACGATCACGGTTCAGCAGTAACTTCCTCAGCCTGATTAAAGCTGATGGCAGTAACAACAACAACATTTATTTTCCTATTTATATGTACTTTCAATAATGGAATAGTCCCTGTATTAGGTTTATTTGTTGAAGATATTTTTAACTATTTTTAAATAGCTAGCTTTTTCAGCTGATTCAAAAGGCGGTATTCCTTCAAACCTCGTGGCTCTACGCTGTGCTCTTCCAAAATAGACACGCACTAATGGGGAAGCTGATCCGACATGACACCTTATCTGTTTGTGGAGAAATAGAAATATTAGAACAAAATCAGAATGTTTGTATCATAAAAGCGACAATTTTTGAAGACATACCGAGCTAAGCTTTTACTGTGATTCCATCTCAAGCCATTAGTTAGTGGAAATAAGTCGCCTATGAAAAACCAGCCATTGGTATCCTAGCGATCAAAGCCGCGATCGTGATGACTGATGACTACGTATCACGATGATTTCCGCAGTAGACACGGCGACATCGTATCGTTAGTTCAGAGAATCGCCACGGTGTCGTCCGGAACTTGTCTAGTTGTCTGTAAGAATAGATTGGACACTCGATTTTTTTTTTTCTCCTGAAAAAGGGGGATTTTCTATAAGTTTCAAAACTTCCTGTCTTAATTCGCTCTCCAGAGTTGGAAAATATTGAACTCGTTCAAAGGAACGCATCTGTAAAGAAATAAGACGAAAGTAAAGTCCGATGTTGTGAGCAAAAATCGAATGCAGAAAAATGAAAATACCGGATGTCCTGTTAAAGTGGGTAAGGACTCGCGTCTCTTCGGTGTCACCGAAACAGACAGAACTGTGACGAGGAAACATTGCGTGGAAACTTTGCTATCTCAGTGCTCTTTAAATTGGAAACTGTTTCTGTACAACAGGCAAATGTACTGATGATGTAAAGTCATCTGGACCCTCAGTTTTGCTTCGAAGCTGATGTCTTCAAAGGATGAAAGTGAAAGGCTTAGGTTGGTTTCTCTTGGCCTCGTTAGACAGTTTTCTCGTCGTCTTTTTGGTCCGCACCAGATCTTTTATAAAGCCAGATACCACCCGCAGAACGCAGACATGGGGACGGTATCACCGGTAAGAACGCTAGAACCTTTCGGTGTTTCAAAGCATATTCTGTTGTTGTCGGAATATCAACTGAACATTTCTAAATTTCAAACAGAGATGAAAGCAGGTCTACCCCGCCTGAATCAACGCAGATCGGTCTGCGAACAATGCTGAGCAAGCAGACGTTTTTACTTCTGCCGTTCGAGCTATGACTTGTGTATCATTTACAGAGAGAGAGAGAGAGAGAGAGAGAGGGAGAGAGTGAGATGACGTCAGTACAGAGAGAGTGAGAGAGAGATGACGTCAGGACAGAGGGGGAGATGACGTCAGGATGGGGGGGAGAGAGAGAGAGAGATGACGTCAGGATAGAGGGGGAGAGAGAGGGAGGGAGGGAGAGAGATGACGTCAGTACAGAGAGAGTGAGAGAGAGATGACGTCAGATAGAGGGGGAGAAAGAGGGAGGGAGGGAGAGAGAGAGAGATGACGTCAGTACAGAGGGGGAGATGACGTCAGGATAGAGGGGGAGAGAGAGGGAGGGAGGGAGAGATAGATAGATAGATAGAGAGAGAGAGAGAGAGAAAACAAACAGGACAGGGCCATGACGTTCAAACTGTAGCAATAGTATTTATCTACCAGTGTGAATTTGGCTTTCATTTAAATGGCAGTTATAATAAACAACTTTGGCAGTTTATTTTACCTCAAACATTTTATATCTTTTAGTCTTGCAGACTAATTAAAAATATTAGTTAAAAGAGAAAATTGTTATAGATTATATATGTATCCCCTGGTTTGTACAGAGTTTTGTGTTTGTCTGCTAATTTTGCTCTAATTTTAAAAAAGCAAATCGATAATAAGACCGCAGTCTCACTTACCAGGCCCCAGACATGTATTGTTCTCAAACACAATAACCCTCTGCTAAATTAGTCTGGTATCTGAAAAGCATCGCAATTCGAGGATAAATTAATCGACTTTACAGAAATCACAGGCCAAATTTGTTAGTGGAGAGAACGGGTATGGACGGCCCATTTAATCAGTCCAAAAATACAGAAGACTGGGCTTTTCTTCATTAACTAGTCCACACTTACTTCAAAGCTTGGGCGGTCGGAGTGCCGATATATATATATATATATATATATATTTTTTCGAGCAGTTAGTGTAGTTTAAGCCTGCTTGCTGGGTGCTGGTTGATTTTTGTTTTTAATTCTGCATGTAGACAAACAGTACGAAAACCGCTATTCACATTTATCACACGTATTCCCGTGAGACCGCCATTTTACCTCTCAATTTCCGAGAACTTCCTGCGCACGTTCTCGCGAGACTTGTTCAAGATGTCTTCCGCCCTCTCCCTCCGACCAGTAACTTTATAGCACAGTTCAAAGGTCAGCCAATCGATCGAGACGTCGGGATATCAAGCAATCTAGCGCCGCCATTGTGAGTTTGTTGGGGGGGGTAGCTTCCTTTCTTCCAAAATCGATTAGCAAAGTCACAGACAGACACCAATCTGAATTATGACTAAAAGGCAATACGTTCTCTTTGATTTGGATTCCACCGCCATAACAATACAGTATCATCGTAAAGGGGTAGCGCAGAGACTCCTTTTTCCTTCCTTTCTTTATCAGAATTCTATTCGCGATTGACTGAGCGCAGACGATGCGAACGATGATTGGAACCAGTGTAGTATACTTGCCCGACAGTTATTGTGCAGACATGCTTGCGTTGGGCTTCATTTTGAAAATAGATTTCTATTCGAAAAAATACTAAAATATTGAGAAAAGTTTTGATTTGTTCTGTTTATTTTAAAGTTGAAAATAATTCTGAAAAATTCTGAATGCCAACCCTGACTCAGGAACAGCGCGCGTGTGTGTGTGTGTGTGGGGGGGGGGTTGTTTTTGACCAGGTAGAGGAGAGAATTTTATTAGGTGTTGTTATGTGACGAAAGAGAAAATACTGTACTCAAGTGGCTACTGGACAGAGTTCATGTGAGAGACGTCCAGATAAAAACCGTCCGGGTACCATTACGGTGATTGGATTTCAGCCGGGTTTCGTTTGAACTTCCCTCACACAAAAACACCCCTCTCTCTCTCTCTCTAATCTATCTCTATCTCTATCTGTGTACTGACCTCATCTCTCTCTCTCTCTCTCTCTCTCTCCTCTCTCTCTCTCTCTCTATACTATCTATCTATCTATCTCTATCTGTGTACTGAACCTCATCTCCCTCTCTCTCTCTCTCTTTCTCTATCTCTATCTGTGTACTGACTTCATCTCTCTCTCTCTCTCTCTCTCTCTCTCTATCTATCTATCTATCTATCTCTATCTGTGTACTGACCTCATCTCCCTAGCTCTCTCTCTCTTTCTCTATCTCTATCTGTGTACTGACTTCATCTCTCTCTTCTCTCTCTCTCTCCTCTCTCTCTCTCTCTCTCTCTCTCTCTCTCTCTCTCTCTCTCTCTCCTCTCTTCTCTATCTATCTATCTATCTCTATCTGTGTACTGACCTCATCTCTCTCTCTCTCTCTCCTCTCTATCTCTATCTGTGTACTGACTTCATCTCTCTCTCTCTCTCTCTCTCTTCTCTCTCTCTCTCTATCTCTATCTGTGTACTGACCTCATTCTCTTCTCTCTCTCTCTCTCTATCTGTGACTGACCTCATCTCTCTCTATCTTGACTGACCTCATCTCTTCTCTCCTCTCTCTCTCTCTCTCTCTCTCTCTCTCTCTCTCTCTCTCTCTCTCTCTCTCTCTCTCTCTCTCTCTCTCTCTCGTATTCAAAATTATGAGCTCATCACGCGAAAACAATTTATCCACCTTTTAAACACTATTGTTAATGGAAATTGATAATTCCAATAAAAACCATGAAAAATCAAATGAAAGTAACCACCCATCTCAACGATTTCTGCACATAGTTCAGCATCACGCTATTAATTTCTTAAAATATGCTTTTAAGTAGTTCCATAGCATGCTGACATTAGTGGGGCCTTTTACCTCGAATCTTCTAGTTCATGCTGCATAAGATCAATCGGGTTCAGATCCAGAGAATGAGGAAGCTAACCGATGGTTTTAAGTTCTTCGCATTTTTTCTGTCAAAGTATTGTGTATTTAGCTTTTCCACTACGCCTCGAATCATTATCTTTTTGCAGTATAAACCCATCATCTATCAAACGATGTCCTTTTGGAATTACATTCCCTGGCAGAATATTGTGATAAATATCTTTGTGATAATCCCATCGATCCATGTCAGGTTAGCTGGGTGAAGATGCAGTTCTGATGTCCGGTCAGGTCACTTTTACTTGTTGCCAAATTTAAACTCATTAGCTGCTAATTCGCCAATTAATCCAAAACTTTCTTAACTCTCTTAGAGTGTTAGAAGTTGAATTGTTGACTTTTACAAAATAATTGTAGTAAGTAATGGGTGACAGCCTGGCAGGAAAGAGTTTGCTTTAGACTTTCCAACCAGCAGCCTATCTTCCGGTTCTGTAGCTTTTCTCTGTCCTGTCTGGCCCTTTAAGTTAATGGCTCAGTCACCGACCCTATAATAAAAGTATAACTAGGTGTTACCAAATCGCCCGGATAACTCCAACTTACTACACAACTTTTCATTGGAAGTAATCAGCTTTATGAAAGTACATGAATGAATTGTCTTGTTTAATATGGAATTTTGTTTTTGGGGGGATCTTTTTCACTTACCAAACAAATCAATAATAATAGCAATAAAATCATTAATATTTATACAAAAGCATAATTTCAGCTTCCAATTATTAAAATTAGTAATAAGAAACGATATCAGATAAACACGATAACATCACGCTTTAAGAACTAGTTTTAACAATAATATAAATAGCTTGCTGGATCCATGTTCTTATACCTGCTTTTATTGAATTCTTTAGGTTTTGTTTTTTCCTGGGATAATGAATTTCTATTAAAACCAAAGGGTTAAAAAGAAACAGACAGCACTCTAGTGATCATTCTCAACTAATAATTAATTTTCATTATATAACTCATAAAACTAATTGAAGAAATTCTTGACACCTTTCAAGCATATTGAAAAGCTACAATTCTTTATTTCTTCGAACAGATATAATTCAAAAAGGTTCTTCAAAACAACTTTTTGCTATTCTTTCTTTGAGTTTACCTCCAAATAAAGATTGATGACATCACTACCAATCAATACCTAGGTTGAATGTTGCCATGCAAAATTCGATTGCAAAATCTGAAGAGAGTAGCACATGTATAATGTATAATGCTTGTGATCAGTTACGTTCTGAATATATGACCCTGTGTTACATTATTGGATTATTAGGTTGTTACAAAGGTTTTGTCGGTTATTTTACCGCAACGATGAGACTCATCTCGTTGCTGAACGCGAAGTTTATCAAAGTCAGTTGCATTCAATCTATCCACTCCTGCCAACCAGTTGCAAAGGAATTTATGCCATTTCGAAAAAAAATCTGGATTTTTGGAGTCGATAAAGTGTTGGAAGGCAGTCTCAATTGCTGCTTGTTTGAAGAAGGATTTCATACGGAGGAAGCTGTCGAGGTGTTTGAAAGGGTGGTGGTCTGTGGGAGAAAGGTCTGGTGAATAGGCTGGGTGAGGGAGAACAACAACGTGTTTAATTTCTGAAGAATCACTTTTGCAACAAGAGGACGAGCATTGTCGAGGAGCAGGATTGGGCCTCTTCGATTCACCAATGCCGGCTGTTGTTGGGAGAGTTTCTGATGAACAACGTTTTATTCATGACGGTACCTTTCAGCTGTGATGGTTTCGCCAGGTTGCTAGAAGTTATAGTGGATGACACCAGTTGCAGTCAACCAGACAGTGACCATGACCTTCTTTGAGTGGAAGCTTGGTTTTTGAATGTGGTTAAGGCGCCTTGTCTCTATCAAGCCACTGTGCTGATCGTTTGCGATTGTCGTAAAGGATCCATTTTTTATCACTCGTATTTGGTCAAGAAATGGGTCGTGTTTGTTTCTTATGATGAGCGAAGAGCAGATCTCCAATCAACGATTTTGTTGTTGTTCATTCAACTCATGAGGCACCCACTTGTCCAGATTTTTCACCAGGCCGATTGTGTCAAGATGCTGGGAACCAGTTGCAGTGCTTACGTCAAGCTCTCCAGCAATTTCTTGCACCGTTTTTCTTGGATCGGCTTCAACTGAGGCTTTCAGACGGTCATCATCACCTGGAAGGACGTCTGCTACGTTCCTCATCTTCAAGGCTCACATCTCCTGATCGAAACTTTGCAAACCATCGCCGTACTGTGCGCTCATTTGTTGTATCCTCGCCCCATGCTCGCTTAATGTTACGAGTTGCCTTGCTCGCTTTGTGGCCTGGTTTGAACTTGTGAAGCAAAATGGCACGAAAAGCTTTTCTATCCCTGCTTCACTCAGAACCCTGAAACAAATATCCATTCTATGATTTTTATAAAGGTAGTTTTTGTATAAGGTATGCCAAAGCAGACGATATACAAAACGGTATATAACTTATCTACATGCACCTTCACAAGCATGCAGAAAGTGAGCCCCAAATTAACATAATATAAAAACTGACAAAACGTCTGTAACGACCTGATACTTCATCTGTTTCTGATACAAAATTAAAATATAGCTGTTTTGAGAGATTTTCTCAAGATTGATCAGTGATTTTTTTGTTCTAGAATGATATTTCTTTTGGCCAGATAGTAATACACATCGGTTTCAGGTTTAACTTAAATTACGAAACTGTACTTCACTTCTGAGGTTTCTATTACCTGTTTTGTTTTAAATTTAAATTCATCAAAGAACCACTGAACTACACAGATCTTTTACGAATGGTACCCACTCTTTACGATTCTTCAGTTTCATTGCTAGAGTTACTAGTCAGAGAAATTATCAAACGTACATAAGAAAGAATTAAATACTTCCACGTGATTACTTTGGAAAGTGACATCTTATGTTTGGGGATCTTTAGCATCTTTTACATCGACAACCCGCACAGAGTTGTTCGCATCCTTCCAGACAAGGAAGCTCCGCTTTAAAAGTACCAAAAGTTGAAATTAACCAATGTTTCTTTAAAATCAATAAAACAAATTTGTTTGCTAACTCAAGTGATTCTTTTACAATAAAACAAACGACTATCTAATCTTTTAAAATATTTTTCTTAATACATTTATACCTTAGTGCCTCTTGGATTATTATTATTATTATTCTTATTATTATTATTATTATTATTATTATTAGATTATTATATTATTATTATTATTATTATTATTATTATATTATTATTTTTGTTGTTGTTGTTGTTGTTGTTGTTGTGTTGTTATTATTATTATTATTATTATTATTATTATTATTATTATTATTATTATTATTATTATTATTATTTTATTATTATTATTCTTATTATTATTATTATTATTATTATTATTATTATTATTATTATTATTATTATTATTCTTGTTGTTGTTGTTGTTGTTGTTGTTGTTGTTGTTGTTATTATTATTATTATTATTATTATTATTATTATTATTATTATTATTATTATTATCTTATTATTATTGTTGTTGTTGTTGTTGTTGTTGTTGTTGTTATTATTATTATTATATTGATATTTAGTAACTACTAGAGTGTTTCAATAATCCGGCCGGATACCATTTTTTTTACCGTCCCCCAGCAGTTCCATCTTTTAAAACAGTTACGTTGCACCAACTGGTCTCCCTTATCCCCGCCTATCCTAACTTTTCCCTCACAGGGAGATTTTGGACATCGTCTAAATAAATGTATACTTTTCTTTCTGTTGTCGATTCGCGGAGGACGGTGAGACAGGGTGCAGCGCCGCCCCGAGACCGGCTGGCTGTCGTCGCGTGGCCCCGATCGATCAGAGATCCGACCACGCGCCTGCCGCCTGAAAAACTCGCAGAAGTCTGGTGAGTGGTGGAAACTGTTCCATCCGCATTGCAGCATTTTCGGTGGCAGCCTGCCAGGCGGGGGTTCCTCCGATCGATACGTATGCGCCAAAATTGTGGGAGTGGCCGGCTGCCGCTAAAATAACTGACATCTCTCTCTTTCTTTAAAGTGATTATTACTTGTAATCGTAGAGCGGATTGATTTCGGGTCAGCTAGGTAAGCATAAAGCGAAACAGAAGATTAAAGATATTAAAAATACTCTTTCTTCAAACCGATCCGCGTCCCGAAATAATATATTGAGAAAACTATCTTCTTTAAAAGAAAAGAGCGAACTGATATCAGCGTGCATTTGACCCACGTGCACACACAAACAGTGTTCTGTTGTATATAAGAGAGTCGGATAAACTCTGTTGTTTGCCATTCTGCGGCTCATCAAACTGTCTATTGCCAGGTCGGGTTTACCACGACGCTAAAGGGTCAAAACGACAATGTCGAGACCGAAACTCCGTACATATCGCGCTCTCGGAGATCCAAGTTAATCAGGATGCAGAAATGGCAAAATATGAGTGGAATTGATACTTTGCGGTGCAGCCCTTTGCCCAGCAATCCAGGTCTATGGAATGTCAGCCCATTCCTGGCACAATCTGTATTTGGAAGTGCTAGGAAATGCGTTTAAGACGACAGTTTCGGAGATCGAAGGCACAGTAATTCACGCGAGCTCCTGGCCGAGCCTTGGCAGGGTTTTGCATTGCACGGGTTGTTAGACTGACTGCGAACACGCTTGTCCAAGTCATATATAGCGCTGCAGCGGGTCCCCTTCCGCATCAGGTGGTCAACCCAATCAGCATCTGCAGCTCGGGTCGGGCCCCGAGTCTGAAAGAGTACACAGGTCCCTAATAAAGCTGTTGGCCGGTGTACGTTGAGACGAGAGAATTAAGTGTCGCGGTTAGGTTATCTATTTTGAATTTCCGTGGCACTTTATTACTTCCTGTATTAATATTTGTTCTGAGATCGCCAGACGGCAGCAAAAAAAGGTGTCTCTCTTTCCTAATAATAACAATTGAATGAATGATCTGGCAGTAGTAATGTACTTAAATAATTTCCTTTTTTTACAGAGAGAGAGAGAGAGAGAGATGGGGGAGAGAGAGAGGAGAGAAGGGAGGAGAGAGGGAGAGAGAGAGAGAGGAGAGAGAGACGATGCAGACGTAGAACCGACGTCGCCGTAGTTACTGTTTCGCTGTACCGCGATTGAAACCCAGCCGCAGTCGGATCTCTTGTCAGCCTTCGTGCTGCGGATGAACCGCTGATGAAGGAAACATTTTTATCTGGAAAAAAGAAAACAAAAAAATTTAAAGTGGCAATTATGTGTAACGTTCTGACAATTGCTGTCAAGTCTATAATGGCGACTGTTGCTTTTTTATTAAAGGATTGAATAAGTGATTGATACTCGGCAGAGAATTTGACGGTGGAAAACAAACAAAAAAAGCCATTTTTATTTTTACTCACGAAAGTTAACTCGTCGCCTATTGGCCGAAAGTTAACTCGTCGCCTATTGGCTAAAACAAAAGATGAACTTAAAATAAACCTATAATTTTCTAACGATGCTCATGACTGAAAATAAAAGCATCTTTTCACTATATTGTTGTTGTTGTTTTTTTTAAATTAGCATTGTATTTTCTAAAATAGTACGGCTTGGAAACACATATATATGCAAGTATACTATTAAAAACTGGTATCTGTTTTGTTTCCTAGCAAGATAAAGTATTGGTACCGCTACTTTAGTACCTCCCATTATAATAATTTCTTTTTTGAAAATTCCGACAATATCATCGCCAGGCAAAACAATAAAGGAAACACAGGTGTAGTGACATGAATCCCAGAAAATTACCGCTTGTAATATATGTACTTACAAAATAGTTGGTGTCTTATTCGCCATCCGTTTAAAAGTGATGCTGTTATTTCGGGCTGGAACATCGTCAGTGACAGCAGTCACTTAAATCACCACTAAATTTTGTAAAACCAAACTGCGCAGTGTTGAGCTCCTCGGCGTAATGGCCGCTTACAGAGAGTTTTCTGCCCGACTCTCCTGGGCACCGGTCGCGCAGTTTATCGTGAAGACATCGGATGCCTGATTGGCATCACTGAGAAACCTCCACCATCCCCCTTAGTTCTGTTGGTGCTACCATTTCGCTTGCTTGGGTTATTCCCACAAAGAACCGAGTGTCCGGGTATCTTTTCTGACACGAAAACTTGTCCACGTGGGGACAGTGGTAAGAAATCTGTGTAAAACCAGAACCAGTTCTGCGTTCTGGTTCTGTCAGCAAAACGCATTTCTCTCGGCGTAATACTTCCTCGCTTAGCAAGTTGGTAGAATTATCGCCTTGGTTTGCCACCGATTTCAAATTAATTCGAATGAGATGGATTTGATTGACAAAATGTCAGGTCCGTTAAGGGATTTGTATTAACCTTGTGAAAAAGACTCATTTCTGGAAGAAATTACCGCCTGAAATGTACGTTATCTCCCGTCATACGTAACAATTAACGGTGTATCCACAACTTTGAGCAAAGAACAAGCGAAATGCTGAAGATGTGCTACAAATCCAGACCTGAAGTTGCCATGGCGACTTGTCACACAGAATGGCGCCTTGTGCTGCGTGAGAAAAATGTTCGGTTCAGTTTGTTTTCTATCCCTTCTTCCTCCACGTGGCATGGCACCGAACAAACTTAACTTTACTGAAACTATGTAAATGTCTATTTTTAAAATAAATATGAAAAATCGCTGAATTTGATTTTAAAAAAAAAAAATCAGAAGGGTTAATGGCAAACGGTTGTAGTAGACGAGTGCCGCTCTGGAATGCAAGAGGCAACAGCTGCATCAGGAAGGCAACGGACCATTTGTGGTACAGTGACTGACAGACACTCGCCAAGGGACTGGATGATAAATGACCATTTGTCTGCTACTATTGAATTTTTCCAGAAAACACACAAAAGTTATTATTTTATTTACCAGTAAAAATCGTTAACAGCCTAAGTAGCTTTCAAAGAAGACGGTTAATGAGAATATATTTTTTAAAAAGCTACCATTGCAGTGTGGTAACAAAATTAGTAATTCCCCTCTGCACACACAGGCCTTACGTCAGCGTTTTCGTCACGTGATCGCCCATAAAGAGAAAATGGCGAACGGAAGCGGAAACACGGGAGCCAAGCAACAAAGAGAGATTTCCACACAAAATAGTTATTTCTTGTAGTTAATGGCTGCACTAGTCAATTACTCGGGTGTTATAGTCACGGAACCCGATACTACTACGAATAACAGATATAATTGTGTAAATGTAGCTTTAATTTCCGAAACATTCGCGGTATTACTGCTGCTCGCACTCGAGTTACTGTTATTGTAAATTGTGCGGAAATTTCAGTAAAATTACGAACTTGAAAATGTGAAAGTTGGAAGTCGTTTTAATCCGGGATCTTTTTTTCTTTAACCGGAACCCAAGGGATTACGCATTTCGGAGGAAGGGCCGAACATCTCAAAACTTTCGGTTTGACTTTTTCTTTCAAGTAAAGCTGCACATGCTTTAATTACTTTTTCACGTGTTTTGGCGTGTTGTGGGCCCCTGACAGGTCTGAGCGGATACGATAAGACGGCTGCAGTCATCCCGCAGAGGGAGATTAATATCGGCGAAAGCAGCTGCCGATACCTGTTGTGTGCGGCGCGGATTTACGTCAGATTCAGCAAAATATTATATTTATTTAGAAATATTTATTCACGCCATTTGCATGTGCGCAGTCACCGATACGAAACTATATATACGCCGGTGGGTCCTATCTCCGCCTTGTCCACGTGGGGATGATGGCGCGAACGTAAGACGACGATCCACAATAACTCTCCTGGAGAGAAGTCACAAAAGAACCTATGCTAAAATTTCGATTTGTATCGACACCAACAAACAGAAAGTATATCACAGAGCAAACTGGCGACGAATTAATATCCAAATTAGTGAGTTAGACAAAAAAGAAAAAGAAAAACGCTTTTATTTTTTACTATTCTTGAACTCTGGTAAATAACCAATCACAAGTCATGTTTAACTAGTAGACAAATTAGTCTTCCGCACTCGAAATGGGCCACATTCCACAAAAAGAAAAATTTGCACAACCTCCATTCAAGTTGAAAATGATAATCAAGTAAAAAATAACATTAATTTTTATTAGGAGCCAGTTTATGTTGTTTTTTTAATAATTTTATTATGTGAAAGTACATTTTTGAATTAGTTTGTCAATAATTTATTTACTTTTTATAAGAACTACAATAGGAAAAGGTGTGGTGCGGTATGATAAATATGTATCGTTCATTGTAGTATGAAAGTCGCTGATAAATATTTCGCTATTTGTTTAGACTTGTAGAACATTGGCGAAAGTGTGGTCCCCGGCGTGACGCCCTTAACAGTTATAGAGGCTAACTTCCCTTCCTCGACGATGACTCACCGATGTGAAGATTTTCTCTGGTCCTCCGCTTGCTTCATACCTTACCGCAGCCATTCATTTTGGCTGTGGATCTGGAAACTACACCCGAACTAAAAAGATGTTATTTCGTGTCACCAGTGTCCTCGCTGAAGGCGACATTTTTCTGTCCCTGCGTGATCCTTTCTAACCAACTCAACCGATCGATTCCTTTTTGAGATCTTGCAATCCCGAAAAGCGGGCACTCATCGTTTCATAAAATATTAAAAAGCTCCGAAAACTCTCCTGTAACAGCCTCTTTCTTCCACGGAGTCTCTCTTACTGCTTGGACACTAGCGATGGCCCCTCCACTCTCCAGAAACCTGTGCAACAATTTCTCTCTTATCTTTCTTGGAGATCATCCATTTGCATACTTATTAATAATACCTTCAATTGTCCCGTTCTTCTGAGCTGTTCAGATCAGCAGCACCGCACTCCTTGGTTTTCACAAGCAGATAAACCACACACACTGAAATTATTTCTCTAATGACTCTTACGCAGCGAAATCAGTTAATAAAAGTACCCCTGGTGTACGTACATATTTTTTTTGAAGAATCTTATTCAAATCTAAACAAACCTCATAATCTGGTTGAATATTTACTTTGTACCAATTTTCGCGCATATGGAAGGAGAGATATTCACACAACTTCTTTTCCTGTACACGAAAACATCATGGAACACAAACTGATAAGTAAACTCGCTCCAGCAGCCACCTTTTGGATATTCTGAGGTGGTTAGATACTTGTTTGATTCTTGTAAGCCAAATATCCTTGAGTCTAAATGAAATAATACAAATTTGAAAGCAGATAATTTTTTTTCTTTTTAAATTATAATTACCAGTATAGATGACTGTGAGAAAAAATGTTTAATTCATGAATCCCGTAATTGGACATTTGTACTTGAATAATGACTGGTTAATGGGTTGCTTTATGTGCTAATCATTATTGAGGAATGTTAAAATTGTAATTGACATCGCGGGCAAACTAGTACATCATCTCAGTGGTCTGAGATGCACCTTCTGAGTGACGTTAGTTTCTTTCTAAAGCTGTAATTGTTTCATCTGCTTCTGCGTCATTTATGAAAAGTAATTGATGTCCGGACTATAAGACTACAAGACCGGCGACTGGTATCTAATTGACGGAGAAGAAAAAAATCTTACATCTCGCGGCAGGGTTCTGACAGTGGAATTCTTTGAGATTAATCTCCCGTAATGGAAGTTATAATATAATTGTCACGGATACAGAGCCGATACATCTTTTTCTTTCCTTGAAAATTGGCTTTTCAAAAATGTTTATTTCTTTTATATTTCGGAATGGCATTAAAAATCCTTTCTTTTTTCTTCTGCCTCAAAACAGAAATCACATCAGTTTGCTCACCAGCAAATACGAAAACAAAGCCGATATTATTCCGTCCGTCTTCTAGTGTCTCAATTATAAAGACACCTGTGACACTGTAAACTGTCATAATGGCGGATACCAGCGTCTTGTTCGCCCGTAGCCTCGAGGCTCAGCTGCTGTATTGCGCAGAGAACTCTGCCCCCTCTCTTGACCTTTCCTGAAAGAACAGCTCGGCTGGGGAGGTCGGAAGGAGAAAATCATCCGTGCGCATGCACAACAAAGTTGAATAATGCAACCGAAAGACGGGAATAAACATGAAAGGGTTTTTCTAAGATGAGTTTAAAAGAATATGACACACACAAAAAATAGATGAATAAATGCAACTGATCAGCTTCGGTTCTCCAAAACATGGACTTGCTGTTAACTCTTTTGTTAACGTAAGCAAACCAGCGATTGCTGTACAACTAAAGGGGAAATTCTCTCTAACATTTGATCATTTTATATAAGAACAAACAACAAAAGATACTTTGTCTTTTAATTATCCCTTTCCATAATATCTTATGTTTGTCAACTTAATTTAAGATTTGGTCTTTCTGCTGTGTTCTTTCCGTTGCACTATTATTTGTACATCCATCGGACATCGCCGGAGGATCATTGGCTCTCTTTCCCTGCCGCCCACCAGTTCCAAAATGGTGCAGACTACTACGATTTCCAAGAAAATATCAAAATGCTGTTGTTCCGTGAAGTTCTACGAAGTTAATTGGCACATAAATGTCAGTACGTAGGTTTAAAAAAACACCCCATATGATAGCAGTAATTAGAATTACCGCTGAGAAATGTATCGTCTTTAAAGACGAGAATCTGAGCGAGACAGTAACTTCTGTCTTTTCAGTTCGCTCATACTTCAAATCTCCAGGGAATATGAACGGGCTGCAAAACAACGGTCTGGACTTTAAAAGGGGAAATTATCTATAAATACCACTGGACAACCACCAATTTGCTACTGAGGTAATGTCTGTCTGTCTCTCAGACTAATTCGAGTGAGCTGTTTTCAAATCTGAAATCAGAATTAACCCAATACGTAAGGATTTTAGTTACAGAAATAAATGGAAATATAATGTTATATATATTTTGAACATACTCGGTGACTTAAAAGCGATAGGCATATTTCTTGGTCTGCAGCTTTGATATACCAAACACACGTGTCTCTTGTGTCTGTGGAATAGCCGAGACGATGCAAATCGCTATAAGATCAAAGAATGGCCATCAAGAACAGACCATACTCCAGGAAAATTCAATGTGCAACATGTGCCACTGGTAATAAAACTGGGCCCAATGAAGAGCTTTGTAAAGGAAATGAGTGTTGAAGGTGCGGGATTTCTTTATCTGAAAGGAAAATTTGGAGCCCTTTTAACTGATGCCAAGTTGAAGATTGGAATATTTGTCGGACCGCAAATTCCTGATTCATTTTCCGATCCAGTTTCCCAGTCGAGGCCGGCTGCATGGGAGGCTTTCACACTGGTAGTCCACAATTCCCTTGAGAGCCACAAAGCAGACAACTATGCCGAGTTGGTTCAAGACGTGAGAAAAGCCTTTGAAGAAATGGGCTGTCGTATGTCGCTGAAGTTGCATTCTTTTCATTCACACTGGGATTTCTTCCCAGCCAACCTCGGTGCTGTGAGCGGGGAGCGTGGCGAGAGGTTCCGCCAACACACAAAGGCGATGGCGACCGGCTATCAGGGGAGATACGACTCCAACATGACGGGGGACTGAGACAAACCCCTGCTATTCACAAGCGTAAAATCGAGTACTTAGAGCATTTTAAAACAGTTAATGTATGCTTTATAAATGTGTTTATGTTGTGAAATGAGTTTATTTTTTGCAATTTTGCGATGAGCACGATTTTTAAATAAATAATGGCTGACAATGACGTGTGTCTGCAGCTACGAATCCTGACGGCCTGGGTCAGTCAGTTCTGACTCCGGTTTGGGAATCGGCTGCTTGATTTTCCAAAGTAGCAGACGGAAAGCTATTTTTTTATTGTCCGGTCTAATTGTCCCCCAGAAAAAGATTACTCGGAATTTTACTTACAGCTGCTTAAAAAAAACAGAAAGACGCAATTCCCGACCGGCTGTTAAGACGATCCCGCTTCTGCCGAACTAGCCGCCATCGCCAGTCGCGAGCCCTCTGTGCTGGGAGCAGAGCGGTATAGAAGAAACGGTGCTTGTTTACGACAAAGCGTCATCTGAAATCTGTCAGTCTGGAACAGTTTCCCATACTCCCCCTTTCCGGCATTTATAATATCCACGTTCTCAAATCCGGGCCACCCGCTATATGGGAGTTGCCAAAACTTTGTTTGCGTGGGAGTGCCGTCTGCTGACACCAGCTTTCAGACGGGATTGGCCTGGAGATGGCGGCTTTGGGAGACCAACCGCTCACTTCACTTGAATAGCGTAGGCACACCGCATAATTTTATGCGGAAAAACAACACAAGTCTAATCGGTAACCTCCAAAAGCTTTTAATACATTTAGAATACCTCCCTTTCTTTCTCCCTCCCACTCGCCTACCCTTCTTTCCGTGTAAAACTCCGCCATTGTAGGAAATCCCTCCCTTACCTGGTACCTGACGTCTGGTCTTTCAAGCAGAAAAAAAAATAGTCCAAAAATGAATTAATGCTTGAGACCGTTGACCCGATTTCCATCCTACGTAGACAGCTACATATTTTTCGTAAGCGATGGCCAATCCATTCTAAAGGATTCATCAGCGCTATACTGATATTAACCCGGCCTCCCTCGGATTGGCGATCTTTGTCCTTCAGACTCAAAAGTCCACGTCTGAGTGTCGCCATGTCGTCTGATGCTTCATCATCTCCCTTAAAGCTCCACGCCCAGACGCCGTTGTAGTTTTGTTCATAGGCCCAGTGATGCTGATCTGTGGTATTCCATTTCGCGCCTTTCCTCTCACTGAATTCTCCAATAATCAAAGGCTTGGACAGGCCGTACATAGCTCCATTGGTCTGAAAAAGCAATAAAAGTAAAATTAACCAGGGCACTTTATTTTACGCATGGTCATCTGTAACTTTACGTTCTATTCTCTCTCTCCTGACGTCATATCTCTTTGTACTGTCGTCAGCTCTCTCTCTCTATATATATATATACTGACGTTATATCTCTTTGTACTGACATCATCTCTCACTATATATATATACTGACGTCATCTCTCTCTATATATACTGACGTCATATCTCTTTGTACTGACATCTCTCTCTCTCTATATATATATATATACTGACATCATCTCTCTCTCTATATATATATATATACTGACATCATCTCTCTCTATATATATACTGACGTCATATCTCTTTGTACTGTCGTCATTTCTCTCTCTTTTTTCTGTCTGCCTTCTTTCCAAGCGATCAATAATGTAAATTCCTACAGATTAGTAACGGATCTCTCCACCTTCTGATACCCATTAATACAATCGTCAGTGAGAGCATAGTCACAAACTTCTAACAAATGCAAGCATAAAGGTGTATTTTACGTGGGCGATAATATTGAAGGATTACTAAGTGAAAATCTGTATTAGCAATTAACAAGTACATTTTCTCACCATGTATGTACTTCCTTGAAATGGGTTGTTAACGGATTTGATAATATGTATGTATATATATATTTATATGGTGAGTTATATGCAGTAATGATAAACACATCATGGAATGAAGAGCGCTTGTTCCTCATGAAGGATGAAGCTGCAGATTGAAAAAATAATACAAACTAGGAAAGTAGACAGAAGCTAATTTCTAACGAAATAACAGTAAAGGTTCTTGGAGACAGAAATGTGAAAATCAAAAAGACTGTATTAATGCAGACGTTACTCGATGTTCAAATTCTAACCAACCGCCAAAATTCGGTGCGTTTATTATACTTAACATGTGAGGTTTCTGTAACCGAGGCCAATGCGATTTGGTGTCCGTCAGGAAGAGTTTTTTAGCCCTCACTGCAGCATTCGAGCCGGTCTCATCAGACCGACCGAGTCGTATCTCGACTCGCATTTTGTGAATAATTCGTAAACAATAATAAGAAATACTTACTTTAAATGGTGAGTGTGGATACAGGTATGTCCCTAAGAAATCATAGGTGTGGATCTGATAAAAATCCAGGTAACCTTCTTCCACTCCGCCTGCTTTCTTTAAACAATCGTCTGTGTAGAAATTTCTCAGAGAAAACTCGTCGGTGACAGTTCTGTGGGACGATGTGCCAACAGTAACCAGAGCCTGAGGAAACAGTGAAAGAATAAAAGTTTTTTTTTCTCTGTCTTTTGCTGCACAAGGCCAAGTTTAATTAAGTAGGTTTCTACTCGTAACTTACAGGAATTTTACAATTAAAAAAAAAAAAAAATCCTTTTATGGTAGTTTCCATTGTTTAATCACGTCACGTGTCGTGAACACGAAATATCTCTTTAAAAATTGATCTTGAGCCCCGTACGATAAAATGGGTAAAATCTCGAATTGCTCAGCAGTAAAGACAAAAAAGACCAAATTTAGATGGAATTTACGCCGTTTGTTTTCAACGTTTTATTTTTAACTTGTAGAGATTTCAAAAATAAACCTGGAATCTAGTTCAGTTATTAATTCTTACGGAACCTCTTATTTCAAGCAACATTCTGGAAATATGAAAGCGCCATTTTCTGCAATAATTCCGGTGTCGAACGGGTTTGGGCTACAGACCAGACTAGGGAAGCAGTTAGTTCCCTTCCTAGTTACTACCCATACAAGCCAACGAGAAATGTACTGATCTGATGAAGAAAGAAACACCTTTGCGTTCAATGAATTTCCAAACCATATTATTTTAATAATGTATTAGAAAAAATGCATTGTTATCATTCGAGAGTAAATAAGGAAGAGATCGTGAACCTAGAGGTTACTGTGATAGTGAGCGAACTTTCTTGATAGATCATCCAAACAGACGTTGGATAGGATTTAAATTTGTCATTGGAAACCTGCCCTAGTAGAAATGTTAATATTTTGGGTTTGCTCCCAACTGATAGCGCTGAAACATTGTCTTCTGTCAGCCTAACACAATAGAAGATCAGACAATCAGGACAGTTAGAATCGGTTGCGATAAATCAATGTCTGCTGCAGCGAGGTATTATTAGCATCGGTTGTCAATAGGCCGATGATATTTACACGACGGCCGAAGTCGGCGCGAGGGTGCGGATAATGGTCAAGAACGTGACCTTCGACGTCCGGGTCACGGATCAGCTGCTACGAAAAAAAAGGAGGGGGGTGAAACTGAATAAAAGACACGTTCTCTGCTAGAATTCAATTAAATACATTAATTCAGAGAGTAGCCCGGGGGGTAGCCGTTCAGGAAGCCGGTTCAGCTTGGCGGATCGAAGGAAAACACGCACATCGTCCTTCCGTCCCCTATCCCACTCTCAGAACGAGGTTTCCCTTTTAATACTATGCGCAGATTAACCGACAACTAATCAGGGGAACTGAACGCGGAATCGGCGGCGGTCTCCCGAGGATGGAGCTGAAACATAAACAAACAGAATAATCGCATTCGTTCTGATGACGACCTGCTGTGGTGGCCATCGCCTCTCGGGACCGCTTCCGATAGGATTAGTGAGGGCCAGCCCCGCTTCACCTTTAATGGAGCCAGAGCTCCACTGGTTTACAGATCAATCTTTAAAGACGAGACCCCCTTTTTCTTAACACAACTTGGTGTCAAAAGAAGAAACTTTTTGTTGAAGAAACAGCCGCGTGCAAGTCGGCGGTAGCCTCCGCCCTGGGAACAGCCTTCATTTTCACCCTAACCCTGCGTTCTGGCTTCCATTTTTCCTGTTTCAAGCGGAACTGTCCGCCCAGCGGGGTCGGGTCTTTCTGCTTCGCGCCACTTGACCTCTCCCCGACCTTGGAGAGACCCCGTTAGCATAGCTATTGACATCTCTGTGGTGCTAATGGCGGCCGATCCGAGCTCACGCTGACTCGTCGTCGGTACTGGGAGACTAAAGGGCCGCCCGTTCCGCGGACACTTTCGTGGCCCATGGTGGTGATTTCCGAGTGTCTGTCAGCTTTAATAAGACGGAATATCCTTTTAAATAAATGAATTATATATAATATATGGATTACAATCTGGAATAATCGCCGAAGTTTGTTTTTCTTTTTAATCGAATTTGAATAATGCACACTGCGGTGTCGGGAGAATTTGGAAGGTCGCCAGTTCGTGCTGATATGTGCCCACCTCTGTTTCTCTCTCAAGTTTGTTTGACAAAGCTGTATCCCGATAATAACCCAATTTAGATAATGGCCGAATGCAACGCACCAAAAGTCTATGCAGGGGTCAAGGTCACGACGGCAGCTCTGATTTTAGGACGTATTGTCGATTATAACAAGGTACACTGACTCGTGCGTCCCGGTGGTGTTGGACGGCCGTGGTGAGAAGACAATGGCACGGAGGAGATCGGAGTAGTTCCGGAGGCGGAACCGTCGACCGGGTAAATCGTTTAACGAGGAGCTGGAGTTACAGGGAAGTCAGCTGTTGGACTATAAAAAACAACAACAACAAAATATATCGAATTTCTTCGAGACTGCACCGAAATGACAGACGGTTCCGTGAGGCGTCAATCAAGCGTGGAAACACATTCACTTCTTGCTGTTTTGTTAGAGAACTCGCTGCAATACCTGTAAATGAGTTAGTGCTCTCATGCCACAAGCAGAGTGAATGGCTGGGGCGCGCGCGTGTGTGTGTATATATGTGTGTGTGTGTGGTGTGTGTGTGTGTTTTCCAGTGTCTCTCGTTTGATACTGTAGACACAGCTGACGTTGGGATTTGAACCACACCGTCAGCTGTCTGCAGTATCAAACGAGACACATTGGAAAACGTATATACACAGATTCATTTCTGTTTGTTAGGTGCCACGGTTTACATGTGTTGGGGTTCAGCCCGTGAAAAATATCCAAAACGTAGGGACTGTCTTGAGGGAACACACGGCTGTTTTGACAGACATCGAGCCGAATACTTTTCATTGTCCTTGCCCGGCGGCCGTCTACAACAACAACTACCGACAGCCGCGTGTTCGTGAAAACCGCGAGGAATAAGCAATCAACCGGCTTCGCTTAAGGTACAAGAAAATGCCTCGTACCCGCTGAAGGCTTGAAAAAACCTTTCTAGAAAACACTCTGGCCTTTTCGTTACGTAGCTACTTGTTATGGAGTAAGTTTTCACTATTTCTCACTTAGACGTGGGGCGTAGATTCAATCGAGGAGCACCGGTCGGTTACCACCTGGGGATTACTGGTGCTGCGCAGGGGTGTCTCCTAGCCCCGTCATCCCAGAAATGATGCATCGTCTCTAGTTGCAAGGATTGCTACTTGTAAATATCATCACCTTAATAACTCTCCTTGTCTTTCATAGGCAATGAATATTTCTAGCACAAGCAGGGCGAATTGCATTTTAAAGGAGCAATAACACGGTGTGTGTGTAATGTTTCAAGTGACTTCCTTACGAGGCCGAAGAGGGCAGGGTGGGGTCAAAATGTCAAGTCGGGTGGTCAGGGTAGCATATAAATAAAACCCCTGGATGCCCACCACCCGGGAAGAGGAGCGACGGAGGGCCCTTTATGGAACTGTCCAGGGGTTTATGACGTTGATATGTGCTATCGTCAATGGTCGGCATTATCGCATGTTTCCTCTGGCGCATTAATGTCTGCATTTCTAAAACTAAGCCAGGGACCTTTTGTAAAGAGTACATTTGTCAGTGATATTTTCCAGCTCAGCCCCCCCAAATATTTTCTTGCGGAGATAACTATTATGACATATACTCACCTCCAGATGATTATAATACAACCCACTCAAATAATACTACTGTCAATGAGAAAGGGAGAGAGATGACGTCAATACAGAGAGAGAGAGAGATGACGTCAGTACAGAGAGAGACAGACAGACACAGAGAGATGACGTTAGTACAGAAAGAGATGTCAGTACAGAGAGAGACAGACAGACAGACAGAAACAGAGATGACGTCAATACAGAGAGAAAGATGGCATCATTACAGAGAGAGACAGATGACGTCAGTACAGAGAGAGACAGACAGACAGACACAGAGAGATGACGTTAGTACAGAGACTGAAAGATGACGTCAGTACAGAGTGAGAGAGAGATGACGTTAGTACAGAGAGTGAAAGATGACATCAGTACAGAGTGAGAGAGATGACGTCAGTACAGAGAGAGAGAGGTGATATACATTTTTCTTAAGTATTTATAAATATCATGCAATTACAATTATAATTTATCCGAATACTGCTTGCTTATTTTTTAAAAATCGTGGGGTCGGGTCGTATCATATTAAAATTTGTATTTCAATATCGCAATCATTAAGACCCTCTTCTGATGCAAGCCGGTAACCGGGCCTGAGGCCTTAACGCGTGTAGAATGGTCGGGTCTTAAGTGTTCTGTCTCGTCCTAAGAGTCGCTGGACGTCGTTTACCAGCTAAAGATGGGCTTTTTAAATGTTACCTAAAGCAGCCCCAGGTTTCTCCTCAGACAAAAGGATTTCCCTGGCGCTGAACAGAACATACAGCCTTTGAATTAAACATAATTCTATCTCGTTTTCTGTGAAGTGCCTCCAGACATTTGTGAAGAATTTGCGAGAATGAGCTGCCCCGCCATTCTTCTTAAGATCAACTCGAAGATCTTGCGCATATTTGATTTTTCCGAGAATGGATCAGCCCTCCCACACACACACCGAAACTCTTCCTCAACTATCAACACCGGTGAATATCCCCGAAGCGGCACAATCCAGAAAAGCAATAATTTTTTTCCATTAGTACCATTCCGCTCCGACACGCGCCAGATTAGCCAGCTTATATCTGTTGTACGCCTCTCCCCGGTGCCTGCCGAATTCTACTAAGCAAAAAACAAAATCGATAGCAAAGTAATTGTTTCGAAAATTTAGAAGCGTCGCGATTTCCATCAACAGGAAGATAACTCAGAGCAGAGCGCCAGACATGAGCCGGCGAGTGTTAGCGGCGTCTCTTCGGAATGGGTGGGTGACAATCGCTTACTTCTCCGTCAGCTTTGTGAATGGCATCCGCTTGCCTGCTAATGAAACGAAGCAGCGTCTCCATCCTGAGATGTTCCCCTGTCCAGCCAAAGCGGTCATATAACGGAACCAGTGTCCGAGTGTCGAAGCAGGGTTCGATGTCTTTTCTAACTGTTTAAAGAAATAATCGGAAGAGCAAATGACTGAGTCTCGAGCTTTCGGTAGTTTTTAAGAAAGGCTGCTACACCAGTATTCATCAGTAAAGTTATGCAGCTGAAATAAAGTGGTGTTATTAAAACGTAGTGACAACAGATAAACTGGTAGTTATTCTGCAACAGATATTTCACAGGTTGCTAATATCTTTAATAGCTCGATCGCTTTCTATTAAACACAGACATACAGGCATTAACAAGGGGACGCATAGTCGGCCATTTGGAACATTAACAGAACCCAGTGGGAAATCTTCAGAGCACTGGATGTTCTGCTGTGGACTGTCAATAGGGTGACCGACTGTCCAGCTTAAAAGAGGCCATAGGATAACCTTCCATGTGCATCCCGGACCTTCAGAGTCAACAGAACAAGGCAATGCGCTGTGAAGAGGAGCGTGGACACGAACCCTGACAATCGAACAGCATGAACTTGTCATCTGATATTTCCTTCGCATGGGGGGGGGCATAGTATTTACCAGAAATTCATCACACTACAATGATATCCCTGACTATACTTTTATAGTCCTACAGATGTGGCGCTTTCTGATTGGTTTGTATGACAACTAATCACAGTGTACAATATCAACACGTGACCGTACTATGGAACATTTTGTTTTTATTTTATCCTTGAGATGCGATTCTATCACGTGTGGTGACAGCGAGAAACGGGAACGACCCAGTCTAGGCGCGACGTGATCAATCAGTTATCGCCGACAACCGCAGACGATGATCCAGAATCGCTTCACTGGTGCAATTTTTCTGAATAAAGGTTTAACAAAAAAAAAAAAAAAAAAGCCAAAAACAACAAATTTACCAAGTTTTGCGCATTTATAAGAAGATAGGAGAAACATATGAGATGCTTTATGTATGTACATGACGTCAGAAGACTGCGGTGTCTACTGAAAAGACGTTTCAACTGGTAATGAGGGGAGCCCAGTCTTGGTGCACGGCTGATGTCTTCTTACTGGGTGCAAACCTTCTCTTCAAAGTAGGCCTTTGCTTTTGTTTTTTGGCATAAATAAACTGAATCAATCTTGAAACCTAAAGCATTTCGGAAATATCTGGAAGAATCTGGGGGGGGAGCTACCAACACGAAGAGATGAGTCTAACGTAATGGTATCAACAGTGAACACGGCCATTAACCAAGACGCAATATTCCACAATCATCCGCCATGCATCTAAAAAAAAAAGGGTTAGTAGAAAGGAAAAAAAAAAAACAAGTAGGGTTATAAAGGGGGAAAAAACAACAGAAAACCCTGATTTCATTGTTTCAAAAACAATAACAAATGATTCCAAGAAAATTATAATAATCAGAATCAACATGTCTGCATAATCCAACGTCTGCGCCTAGAAAATAAGTTTGTAATTAACGTCCAAAGGCGTCTCGCAATTCCATTATATGCTTCATATTAAAAGATCAAAGGATTCCCCGGGCGCTTTATTCATTGGGGAGAGAGGAAACAATAATTAATACTCATATTATTTTTACCATCTCATCTTTCAGATAATCGATGGAAGGAAGCTCTTTTCTTCGGCTACCCCACCCATCGGTCTTCCATCTCCTTCCGCAACTGGCTAATATCCCAGTGAATGGAGGGAGATGGGTTCGTTCCCACTGTCTGGGTTAACCGGGTAATTTTCGGGCTTCATTATCTGTCTAGAAAGGTATTGATTATTTCTGTATCCACTGGGGAGCCTCTAAGGTTCTTTCGGCTACTGAGAGCCGATAGCGCCCGACAGACTTTAAAATCCGGTTTATAGAAACAGAACGGTAACGTTGGCCAGCGCCGTATAAACAATTCAATGCTGGTCTACGGGATAAAAAGGTCGCTTGCTAATTGACTACAAAGGATCAGTGACCGCGCCCGACTCTCCATTGCTTCCATTTATAACAATGTAGGTCAGGCTGAATATGTATCGTCGCCATTTTGGACCACAGGATATATCCGAATCGATAAAACAGTAAAATAAATTAGTCCCCAGCTTTTGACAGCATCGTGTAGATAAGATGGAGAAGATAATATCAGCGGCGATACCGCTAGAAAATGATAGCCTGTCTTTTCTCTGTCTGCCAGCGGCGAAGCGCCGGCTACATCTCTGGCCATGACATCTATATCTGGCGATATAAAATGACGTTTTTCTTTAATACATATATCAGTTATTATATACAGCACTAACCCTAACAACTCACTCCCTCCCCGCGTCATGCGACAAGTGAGAATCAGTTGGAATTTCGCCCAGTAATCAGCACCACTATTATTATTATTTTAAACATTAATATTAAAATGATATTAATTTATTGCTAATCATTACGCACTACGCGACAGAGCTCACCTCTCCGTGCCACGCTCGCGACTGGTTCAGAATTAATACTGTTTATAAGTCACGTATAATTTATCTCCCTTACATCATTCGAATCGCTTGCTAACCCATAAAAAAAAAAGAAAATCCTACAGTTAACGGATTTTCCCTTTTTCATTTTGACAGGTTTTGCATCTGTCTCTCAACAATTTGGTAATAAGTCGTAAATCTTACTGTAGGCGACGTGAACCTAATAGGTGTTGGCTCGAGAATGTTCATTCATAAGTTCTGGTGTCCAAGAATTGTTTCCCTTTATTTATTTATTACTTTACAGTTAACGTTCTGTCTTAACTACTTTCCTTTTACTTCTCTCTCTTTCTTTTCTACGCAAATCAGATATTTTTATTCACCTATCTACATGTCAGCAGTTATTTACGACGATCAAAGCTTCACTAAAGACGAGATGCGCGCCAAGCTTCTGATATACCAGCGCCCTCTCCACAGAATGCGATACTGTATACGAAAAGCATGCATTTGAACATTTCTTGGTTTTGTATGCTCCCTGTTTTTAACCAAACGAAAAAGGACTGATTACTAACTAAGAATGGTGGGAAAACTTTGCAGCAAATTATTCTAAATTATGAATAACTTATCGCAAGAAAAAATTTATGCTAACCCGACGGCACGTTTCCGCCTGCTGGCTCACCAGCTCAGCTCCCGGTACGTTAACCCTAACCCACGCTGTTATCATTCCATGCCCGCTATCCATGGATTTCTGCTCTGTACCCTGAACGGGAAAACTGAACATTATAAAGATTAATCAGCTCACTTTCTGGATCTGGGGAAGCATCGTTTTTGCTTTCTTTATTCTAACGTTAATTACTTTTTTTTATTATTTGCTTACGGATGTTTTCATGGGTCACCAATCGTGAAAAACATCTACGATACATGGAAGAAGCCATTCTACCGAGCCCCATGTTTGGAAACAGTTAATGAATGTATCCGTATATAAATAAATACACTACACCAAATACGTTTTTTTTTTTTAATGCAAGTATTTTCAGGATAGTAGTAGTATTTTTAAGGTTGTTGTGTATAAAATTATTGTGAAATAAATTAATGAACCAAGTTAGGAAACAGTATCTTCTAAAATAGAGTTATCGTTCTTTTACACTTGAAGTAGAATAAATCCGTTAATCAGTGACAGGGTTGTCTGAACTAAACATTTATCCACTTTTAGTTTTCTCTTCTTAAAATTGTGATATAACAAACAAAGATTCCATTTGATAGTATTTAACCCGAGCAGGAAGGCTAATGGATATTGGGAAACAGGGCTTTAAGTGCTCCTCTTTGACATTTGATACCAGCACCAGGTATAGTTAAATCAGCTGATTTAAAAGATGTTGCTGTAGCGCGGTAATATCAGGTTAGAAATGTTCAATTATTTCCCGTTTACTTTCGTAAGTACATTTTCTGTTTTCTTTTAGATGACCGACCTCTGGAAAACTGCCCAACCAGTCAGCTGTAATTAGGATGCTAACGTCTCCGCTTGCTTACTGCTATTTAATCGGACGGGTTTTTTTTGTTTTCTTCCAACCCCCTCAGGGTCCCCGTTCACGTGAGCAAATGATTTAAAGCGGGAATACTCTAGAGATACTCCCACCCGCAGGAGAGTCCGAGGTTGGGTTGGGGGCATGTGTCGAGCAGCCAAATCTCATCGGATTTCTAATTCTATCTGTCGTGTTGAATCTGCGAACTCCAACATCGTTTATGTCCGGAATTTCCCCAGGGCCGATCTAGTGACTGCGACTCGCTGTGAGAACGAGGTGCAATGGACACCAGTCGACGCCATTTTAGCTATTCTTTATTAATGACACCAAAGTTCGTCAGGGTTAACGAACGTTAGCCAGGAGTAATTTGCATTTTTGTAAAGCTATTGGAAAAATAAATGTAGGTATTAAAGAAGGAGGAAAAAAGGATTTGTACTCGCCTTTTAAACTTAAGCAGCCCTCTGGTTCGTTAATAATTTCCCAACTGAAGAGCGCCTGTCTGTTCCGCAGAGCTCGAACCATGGGTCGGAGAGCGCGGGTGATGTACGATTGAAGCTTCCTGCCGCTGGTCAGGAGGCCTCTCAAACGAAATCCTTCAGTAGATTATAAAATAAATTATAGAACAAAAAAAGAAATCCATTAATTTTGCATTTGAAAACAAAAAAGGTTATTCGGTTATTCGTCAGGGATTACTTGTTACCTGTATTCACAGCGCAGTTCCACAGCACTAAGGTCACCAGAATATTCCTCCGCTGGGCCTCCTCCAGAAAGTCTCCCAGGTCATCCACGAGAAACCTGTCAATGCCGGTCACCATTCCGCTATGGTCGAACTCTGGGGTGTTGCTGCCGTCAACGTGCAACCAGATACCTGAAACAGCCCACCGTTAAAAGTACCATCCAGGTGGACCAAAAAACAGACAAAACCAAAGATCCACCACATCACCACCACCAACAACAACACAAACATTAACGTCGTGCAGGGAGTTATGGTTCCTGCTTTGGAACTGCGAGCTGTGTTCTCGCAAACCATTGTTACCCTCATATCCAAGAACCAGTCCATCGTCCGTGCGCCTCCAAATGGAGCCGTTAAAAAAAGAAATCATGTATACAGCGATCCAGAACACACAATAATAATAAGATTAATAAGAATAGGATAAAAACCAATTTTCTTTCAACAAGCAAGAATTTGATGTTTTTAAAACTTCCAACTCGCACCCCAAAAGTGAGTTTGTCCAAGATTTACATATACGACTATCGGCATTGCTATAAACAGTTTTAGGCAGCAGACTTCATCAGACATCATTGTCTACAACTATCTATGGATATACCTGGCTGGCGAGAGTGCACAGTGGCGCCGTTGCCTCTCCTATGTCTTGTGAAGCCGGGCACTTCCGTTTTCACCCCCCAAAAAGGTAAGTTCCAAGTAGGACTCTTCTCTTTAGCGGTTGGAGGAAACTAGAGTGCCCGGTGTAACCCATGCTGACAGACTGGTCAAAGAGAGTGAGAATGGACAATGTCGGAGGAGGTTCGTCAACCCAAGACGATTCCCAAAGAGAATCAAACTCGAGCCCCCAGCCATAGCGGACCGGCATGCCATACATTTTGCTATCAACTTTCATATCACAAAAACTACGTGGTATTCGAGATATCTCCCCCGTGTACCCCGGCTGGTAATTGGCCGATGCGGCCGATCTTTTGCTGTCTATAAGTGTTGTGCATCAAGTAATTCGTCTGTTAAGGGATAAAAGTGAAACATCTGCACACCAACGTCCTGGATGTCCTGCTACCATCGCTGCACACACAGAACGGGCTCCCGTCAACGAAATTCACTGAGACTGCAAATTTCTTTCAGCTGTTGCAGCTTCGAGCAACAGCTCCTAGTTAATGGGCGAGTGGAGCGATGAAATCCGTTGCCTAGCGGATCGTAGTCTTCACCGGCAGCTCAAACTTTCACCAATTCACATCCCAGAGAAGCACACAGATCTGCGGGAGTGAGGATGCCAGGATTTTTTGCCCAGTGTGTTTGCAACAGCAGTCAAGCATGGCACCTGTAGAAAACAGATGTGGGTAGACTTATGATACTTACATCTTGCATTCATTGACGCAGTGCTGGATTTCGCCATTTACAAATGCATTTTTCAGAATACTCTTTGCTTGTAACTGATGAAAGGATCCAAGACCGAAAGGAAGAGGAAGGAGCGCAGACCATACACCCAGAAACACTTCAGCTTGGTAACGCGCAGAATGGATTATACCTGCTTTACTGAGCTCCGCGGTCCACGGATAATGGATGCCACCACTAAGAACCCCAGACTTCTAAGACCGAAAAGACCAACCTCACAGCAGCAATTAAACGAATATCTGAAAACTCTGTAGAAAGACCTGGAGTAGGATAGATTCCCTGCTCTACAAGAGTCTACAAGATGCAGAAAGTGCTCCTACCATATATTGAAAACGACTTTTTCCACCAATTATTGTACGTGCAATAGAGAATAAACCCACACGTGTACAGAGTCTGCTGTTCAAATTATGATGGCAACTTAATTCACTTACTACAGAAACCGACACTGGAAATGGAAACAACTTCATGAACTCCACCACCAAACCGTAATACAGTAATCCGCGATAAGCTTCGAACACAGGCCCACCGCGACTCCACGCCGCTGTTCTCGATGCCACGGAGCCATCATCAATAAGTTTATTTATTTCCTTAAGCTGAAGTGCTCTGCTCATTTACGTTAATTATCATCAGTCGCATATGTTAACCACCAAGTGCTTAATATTGCAGTTAAAAAACTGTAGACACTCCACTAATGGTTTTCTCCCTAAATCCACTGCGATGCCTAACAACAACGAAATAATCTTTAAAAAAAGATAACTATTTAATATTTCTACAATTACTTTCAACAATTTTAAAGAAGAACAATCACTGATTTAATAGAATAAAACTAACGGATCAGAACCAGATATACTGCTTTAAGGTTTCCCGTGGTTACCGAAAGTCCTCGACGTCTTCATAAGTCCACGTCTGTTTGTTTTTGAACTTTAAATTCGGAAATTGTAGCTTTTAATACTCAACTCCAAAGAAACTCCGAGAGTCGGGCCTCAGTTTGACTTGACTTGTTGTGAAGGGAGGAAAGTCTTATTAATGACTAAAACAAAAATTATATAAGTAAAACATTTTTAAAAAGCGTTCTAACCACAGTAACGCGCTTTATATTGGCTGTCTGACAGTTTTGTAGACCGACGCAAGTTAAATGTTAAACGAGAACGAAATCTATAGATCTTAATTACTTTTCATTTATTTTTTAAATTAATGCACCTACCGTCAAATAGTAATCTACCTAAGCTTCATATAATATGATATATATATATATATAGATAAAAATAAATCGATTAAAACCTCCGATCAAGAATAAGTATTTTAATTAATCAATATAGGCGGGAAATGGCCCAGTGGTTAAGAGCCAGTATTCGATTCCCAGCCGGCTCGGTTTAGGGTGGATACCTCCCTCGTATAGTTAGGTATACTCTCGCTCCTCTTCACCAGCCAGTTGGGTAGGTTTCCTCTCACATCTAAAAATAAAGTGTTCTAGAGGGATTTCACTGCTCAAGTCTGCAGTGGCGCGCCCTTGTGGCGCAGAACAGGAAACGGAAACTCTCTCTAGTGGCCAGCCGTTGCATTGCGCTCCATCACCAGGATTGTTTCCATTGTAGAGAGATTATCTCCGCCGCGGAGACTGTTGTACGACGATACAGCGACATTGATTAATAATTTTATAAAACCTACACTTAAAAACGTTTAGTATGAGCGTGTGATGACTGACTGACTGACTGAGAGGAATACAGGCAAGGTTCCCTGGTTACGAACGTCCGACGTACGACATTTCGCACATACGAACAGACCCACCGTAAAGCCGTCTATTATTTCGGATCTTGTACTCGTCAAGACGCCATTCATGTGATTCCATATTCAATTTCTGATAACGTACAAACCCCTATCATGGCTCCTAAACGGAAATCTGATGCAACAATAACGGTGGAGGAGAAAGTTGACATTATAAAGTGTTCCGAAAGGGGTGAAACGCCGACAAAAAGTTGGCGAGGCGTTAGGCTACAGTCGGTCGACGATCGGGGGCCATTTTGAAAGACAAAGTGCGGATAATGGAAGATACTAAAGGTTCTGTCTGCCACGATGAAGGCAACAATAATCACGAAGCAACGAAGTGGGTTGATTATTGAAATGGAAAGACTTTTAGTGATATGGCTGGAGGGCCAAAATCAGTGAAATATACCGATTAGCTTTGCGTTAGTGCAAGAAAACGCCAGAAGCCTTTTCAATGATTTGAAAGCTGCACGTGCTAGTACATCTAGTGAAAGCGAAGAGGAATTTGTTGCTAGTCATGGTTGGTTTAACCGTTTCAAAGTGAGGGGCAAACTTGCATAACATCAAATTGCAAGGGGAAAATGTTTCTTATACATACATAGTTTAAGTGTATGTATATATATATATATATTATTAGATCAGGGGTGTACAACTTCTTTTCAACGCGGGCCACTCTCACGTGACACCTCCATCAGCAGGCCACAAAAGTTCAGCATCCATCTCTATACCTTATAACATTAAAATTTTTTTATAGACTTACTCAAATCAATTTGTTATATAGAATTATTCTACTTACATGGCTGTCAGTTACAAAAAAAAGGTCGTGGTCAGTGGGAGATATTGCAGCGCTTCTCTTACACCAAATGATTAATGTTGGGCTCCAATGAGGTGGTCGCAACTCTGAGCACTGCCTGCAGGTTAGCATCTGCTAGTCTTGCTCGCAGGGGAGACTTGGTCATCTTCATTAAGGAAAACACCCGTTCACATACGTAAGTGCTTCCGAACATCGAGATCCATTTCTGTGCATTCGCAGTGATATTGTTGAGAAACAGATGCCGGTTCAGGCCCTGATAGAATTGTAGAAGTGGCATCTCCCTGTGCTTACTCCTCATCACTGCGGAGCACTGGAGTTCAATTACTTCCAGATGTACATCATCAGGTACAGTTTCAGCATCCACAGAAAATGGATCCGCAAATAGTCTGAACGCAGCCTGTTCGTTCCTGAACTGCCAAAATCTGATGGTGAACGCCTGCTGCAGGTCTTCAAGCACACAGCTGTGACGGCCCCAGTTGTAATGCTTGTGCGAAAAGGTGTCTTGGCATGCTGAGAAGTGCGTCAGATTCCCTTTCTTTAACTGGGTTGCAAAAAGTTTCAGTTTCATTTCAAATGCACAGACTGCCTCAAAGAAGTCGTAAATCAGTTTCTCTCTCCCCTGCAGTTTCAGGTTGAGATCATTCAAGTGTCCAGTGAGGTCTGCTGTAAAAACACAGCTTGATTTCATTTCGCAGGGCAAAAGATCGTTTCAAAACATTACCACGGCTCAGCCACCTCACTTCTGTGTGATAGAGAACGTCCCCAAAAGCCGCACTGACATCCTTCAGAAAAGACTGGAATTCTCTGTGATTTAGTGATCTTGCACGGATAAACTAAATGTTTTCTGCACAATGCCTCCTGGTGAATTATGCAGTGGTAATCTTTTAGTTGTGCTGCGAGATTCGGTCCTAGGTGCCTCTTCAGACATTCGATGAAGCCATTCATCTCACGGATCATGGCGGGAGCACCATCGGTTGTCACGGCTACTAATTTATTCCATGGTAAATTTAGGTCCTCGACTGTTTTTTTTTTTTTTTGAAGGCTCTGAAAATTTCAGACACAGTTGTTCCGCCATGCAAGGACACTAATGATGCAAGTTCTTGATGGACTTGACATGCTTCGGTGACAACATGGATAAATACTGAGCTGTGCTGTATCGGTCTTGTCTGTGCTCTCATCCAAAGCAGCAGAAAAATACGTGATGTGATTCATTTTGATTCTTAACTGATCATATGAATTATTGCCCATGTCAAAAATGCGTCGCTGAATGCTTGCTCTTGAAAGACTAGTGTCGTTAAAAACATCTTTGGCTTTCGGGCAAAATACGTCACATATCTCCCTCATACAGTCTTTTACAAACTCAGCGTCGCTGAAGGGAAGGGCCGATTTCGCGATAAGTTTATCAATCCTGTAGCTGGCAAAGGCAGCTGCCTCCGACTCCTTTCTTCTCTTTTCAAACACGCTTTGTTGACACACCAGTTGCATTTTCAAGACTTCTATCTTTTGCTTTCTGTTTTCACCTTGTAGATCGTTAAGTTTTAGGTGTTTTGTTGCGTAATGTCTTCATAAATTATATTCTTTTGCCACTGTTACACATTTCAAACACACTAGGCATGTGAAAGTGCCAGGACTTGATACGAAAAAAAAGGACTTGGGTGTCCATTCTGCATTAAATTTCCTGTGTTCATGATCAACCTTTTTTGTTTTACTCGCACTTGGTTTTGACAAAGACATGTTAGCACGTGGAGAAATAACGTTTGCCCGGTCAGGTTGTTGGCACCTAGCTTATCTAGGGAGCGGAGCCGAGCTGGTGTGCGTCCGGCGCTTGGCTCGCTGTCTCCGCATGTACCTTTCGCTGACCGCCTGCCCACGAGGTGCGTTGTGTGTGCCAGTTCCGTGTTTTCCCAGTCGGAACGCCCCAGCGGCGTTAGCCAATAGCAACACGACCTCGATTGCGTCAGCCGCACTGGCGGTCACAGTTCGACTGCCAGCCCCTGTCCGCGGCGGCAGTCGGTGGCCTGTGACACAAGCGTGAGTCATCGCTGTGACAATAGTACGCGACGGATAGCGAGTAAATGGCGGTAAGCGAGGGTCAATGACGCTTGGGGATGGGAAGTACAGTTCCATACAGTATTCAACTGCGGTTAGGTTCGTAACAGCGAGGTCTCTTCCTTGAGATTATGGTCTCCACACTGGGTGTGTTGGCCCACCGAAGGATTTCCTCATGGGGCATGCGATCTCCCCAAGTGATGCCGGAAACGAATGCGAAACTCCTTGAGGCACCGCCGATATCGACGGTACAGGGTCCAGCACTCAGCGCTGCCAGGCATATGACCCGGTAGATCAAGGTCTGCAGGCTACACGACTATTTGAGATGACGAAAATATGAGCTGCAGAAAATGTAACGACGATTAAAACATTGGAAAACAACCACTAGGTGGCGATGTATCACATTTAACTAATTTATCTAATTGAATTAGACGTGGCTGCTATATTTATTTTAAAATGTTTTCATTTTGGCACATTCATTGGCGGGCCGTATGTTGTGCACCCCTGTATTAGATATCTGCTGTTAGTGACAATGATGCCTTCAAAGCGACCCCATCAATTTCTTCAATCGGTTACAGTGACCATGTGAGGAACGTATCTCATGTCCAGGAAGAGGACAAGACTTGGTTACATCCATGGCCAAAAGTTATTGGCATCACTCAGAGTTTGTCTGGCTTTATCACATTAATGCTTGGAGTAGCTGACGTTTTCATTATTCCATTGGTGACCAGAACTTTGGTGAAGGCATGATTTATGTAGGCAAGAAGAACTGTTATGGAATTGGGATAATTGCTGGATTTGTATTGGTGATCACTGGAAGCACAGCAATCAGGGCGTCTATAAGTCAGGGGCTAACAACAGTGTCTCGATTTTTAAACTTGACTCTCGGAGCTATGATTCTCAACTCCATATTCAAAGCTCTACTCATTGTGGGATACCTCTTAGAGTGGACAGTAAAATCACACTACCAAAAAGCTAGTACCAATACTTCAAACAGATCTTCTTTGGTGAGCTGCATTTGTTCAGGCGCTGGCTGGAGATGTGCTGCCCTTGTATGAGCGGAAGTACCTGTTGTTCTAAAGATTCTTCAGAAGTATATCAAAATTCACGGGATGCAGACAGTGTCTGATGGGAAACTGCACACTCATATGAATGCTGAAATTATTTTAACTTTGATAAATGGGGATGATCTGGATCAATGTGTTCTCTCATGTTGCGATTATTAATTAACAGAAGTTCATGTCCGTGCGTGCATTTAAAAAAAAAAGCTTAAAGTTTTTATGCCTACCACTGGCTCTTGGAAGAAGCAGAAATTGCAATTTCAATCAGAATAATGATCGATGATGGGGGCTCAACTTGTGGAATCTGCATTATTTTTTTATGTTAATAAAATTTGAAGGGGTTTTCTGAGCTGAAAACGTATCTCAATAAATCTTGTACAAAAACGAACAAAAAAAGAAAGAAAAAAGTACAAACCGTTCGTACGCGTTCCGACTTACATACAAATTCGGCTTAGAGACCGTCATAACAACGGACTTCGTTCGTAACCCGGGAGCTGCCTGTACACATAACGCAGTTTAACACCTTTGAATACGGTTAGACTGAAAGTCTGCGAATAAACGTTTGTAGTCCAGAGATGTATTGCATCTCTCTCTAGACAAAGTCGGTGAATAACCATAGAGATTAGAAAGAGATATCTGCTAACCTAGTTTTTAACTGCCCTGGCTGAACAGTAAATATAGGCTTACGAAAAAGAGATATTTTAATTATTCTACTTCAGTTAACTTTTCTGTATACAGGTGAACATTTACAAAAAAAAAAAACAAAACAAACCACACGAATGGTCTGGTAAGTTCACCAGTTAAACAGGTTTAATTATCAAAACCCGATGCTATCCGTTCGGCCTATATATGTATATATATTATTTTTTGTCAATCTCATACTACGCATGTTATACCTTTGAGAGCTAGGAGGTAATTTGCTTTTGAAAATATTCACAAAAATAATATCTTCAATTAAAAAAAAAATAATAATTTTTTAAATATATTTTTAAAAATATCTCACGTAACGAGTTTCCTCCAGAATTCCGAATGAAGTCGAGCGTCCGCACCAACGTATTTTTTGACTCGTTATACTTTCTGTTTCCGAAGTCCTCTCCGTAGTTAACCCACGCTTGGTTAATTCCTGATAGAAATACTTTTTCGCCGCCCAGCATAAAATTTCTGCCTTTAACAGATATAAATTTCTTTGCAGAAAGGCACATTACATGTAATGTGTATATGCAGAATAACTTAAGCCACATCCTGACAAATAAAGTTTGTACGCTTGATTCCGCTTATGACAAAACTTATTACGGTTGTCCGACGAAGATGTACGGAAACAGCCGATTCAAGTCTCGTTTGAAATGTGAACAGATGATATTTCTATAGCAACAACACCAACATGGAGTACATGGGAAGTAGCTACGATGGTGAATATAAAAAGGGACGGTAGGTTCTTTTCATGATTTGCTGATAGTTAGTATACCAATAGCGTCCGACACAGCTCGTTCACACCATTTAATACCACCCCAACTATAAAGCATGAACACCGAACTGCCACATATAGACCGGTTACTATTCTTAAGGTTTACCATGAATCCCAAACAAATACACTTCTTAATCACGATTTCCTGTTTTTCGTATTTTACTTCACTAAAAATCTATTTTATAACTTCTCGTATCCATCTTATAGAATTTTTCACAAATAATTTTAATATTTGAGTCTTAGCGAATCCACATTTTGCCCACACAGATAGTAACCTTCCATAGCACCTATTGTAAATAATGTTTTTGAAGTATCTTAATTTTTTGCTTTCCAAATCCTGATGGATAAATTTATTAGATCCTCAGTGTTATTAATTATAGAACTGTATTTGTTTTTCCTTTAGTAATTTTTCTAATAAATTTAAACTTTAGAACATTCCTAATTTTAAGAGTATAAATTTTAAGCAAATACATTTTAAATGTTTATTTAATTATTTTTCTATGCATATTATATCTATAATCTTGGAGGTTTTTGTGGGGGTTAGCTTCATATTTTTTCTTTTATCTTTTTACAATTATCCAGTTAATAGGCTGACTAAATTTTAAAAAGCACGTTTAATTTGCACTTGATAATAACATTTAAGAAAATCTATACCTATAAATGTAGCATTTATTCTTCTTGTTTTGTTTTTATTATGAACATATTTCATCACTGCATAAACATTTCTAGAATGGAAGGAAGAGGTACATATGCTTTTCCTACAGAAACTCAGTATAATGGTGAAATGAAAGATGGAGTTTTTCATGGAAAAGGAACACTGCACTTTCCCAGTGGAAGCAGATATGTAGCAGAATGGAAGCGAGGTCTTGCTGTTCAGGTACATACTGGATTTTAAGTTCCTTTCTAATAATCTTTATTTAACAAAGCTTGATAATTACAGCATGGTATTGTTTTTCTTTTCAATTTCTTAATATAATAAACAGCCTGTTGAAATTTTACATTTCATGAAAACTTTTCTCATCCCATATATAGTTCACACAGTTGTAATTTTTAAACAAGTGTTTATAATTACAATTTATTTCTTTGGGGAGAGTTGCTTTGTTAATTTCTATACAAGAACAGACTCTGAATTTTAAAATAATGGCATGTAGAGATATTCATCAGCTGTCTTAGTTTGTAATTGTTTCTCTTCTCTAACTTGATCTAAGGGGTGACATGCACAATTACATTGCCATAATTAAGTATTGAATTTCACAATAATTACTCATCAAATACTTTGAAAAAATTATGATTCTATTTCAATTTTGTTGAGCCATTTTAATTACACAACATCCAAAACCCTAGCATCTGTATTTTAGGGAAAATACATATTTCGTGATGGACTCGAATTCAGTGATATAAACTGGAAGTACTGTGATGGGTTTGACAGAAGATTTTACTCTGAGATATGCTATGGTTTGAAACCAGCTGGTAAGAACTGATACAGACTAAAAAATAAATCAACCCTTTCTGGCTTCTTTGCCTTAAAAAAATGAAACAAATTAAATACATTCTAGGGAAACTTGTTTTTTTCTTCAATTTTATCATCTCTATATAACAATATAGTGATAACAAAATCACTTCACAATATTATTATTAAAAAGAAAAAAAAATGCTTTAATTAATTTTATGTACTGAAATAAAGCTATGCAGAAATTATATTTTGCAAAATTAAATATCAGTCAGAAATCAAGATAATTTAAAATATTATCCCCTCTCATCCATTTCTTCAAATTAGTTAAATACCAAAGCTTGCCACTCCAAAATTCCCATACAGCTAGTAAACTTACTTAAAAGAACTTATAACAATCTCACTTTTGTTTTTGAAAATTTAAATTAATGACCAAAACTACAATATTTGATATCAGTCTGTCACTTATGTATACACTTGTATCTGTGCCAAAACTATGAAGTAACAAGCAACCTGAAATTTTTTTAAAAATCTGTTGGTTATACTGTAAGTCTACAGGGGTGATTGATCACTCTACAGATGTTTTGTTGATTAAAATCCCTAAAAAAAACTTGATATGATTTGTTGTCCAAGTTCAGTATTTATAGTAGTAAACTTGTAAATTGTAGTGCTCACTTTCTCAGTATTTTAAAACAAACTCGAATGCTTAACTTCTTTTCTTTATTAAGGACGATCTCAGCTTACTGATGAAATACCACCCAAAACAATACCTGATGGCTGTTATGACTGCGGTGATGGATTCTATAATCCCATAACTAGAGTAATTTCTGATTATGAATTCAAGTTCCTTAGAAATGCAGGTAAAGCAGTGTTCATTGTTTGTTTAAACTTTGCATTTATTAAATAGCTAAAAGGGCAGGATGATTTTAACACACAGCTGTTTAACAAAAAGTGATTGGATCCATAAAAAAATAGTAATTTACTGTTTCCATCTCAACTCATTCACTTGGCAAGTATTTCAGGCAGAAATATGATTATATAAAAAAGCTCATATCTATACATCTAGCATATAGTCTTTTTTACTTTGAGATTAAATAAATTGATGGACCTTTTACAATTAGCGCATATGCTGTATGTATACAGTAATACTCAAAGTTTGACAATCAAGTAAATGATCAGAGATGTCACAATGTAGTCAGTTGATACCTAACAGTACAAGTATTTTAAATTTTCATTTCAGATGATGATGAACATGACTGGATTGTGAAATCATGTAGGAAAGGCTGGGACGAATATAAGGGAAAAAAGAAGCCTTCTATGTAACATCTTGAAATTATTAGACATTTTTTAATATACATCAGCATGCAATTAATAGGCAAAGTTTTCTTCTTAAATTAAAAAAATTGTTGTTACAATTTCTCAAACTTTTCAACTGATGACATTAAGTGATATTGGTAGATGAAGCAAAATCAGACTATTAAGCATGCTATTTTAATGTCTGATTGCTTTCAATTCATTTCATTTCAAACTACAAATAGTATATCCCTGTGACTTTTTGTATCTACTAAAGATTTTATTGCTGTAAATACACACGAATTACTGTATACATGTAATAATTTTATCACTTTTTCATAAATATTGAAATTTACCTTAGAACTGGATAAAAAAAATAATAAAATAGCATATATTTTAATTAATGCTATTTTTTCTTACCATAAAACTGAAGATAAATAATTTCTCTAGACAACATTTCAGAGTCAAATTAGATTTATGGAAAGTCTTCAACTCTATAAAGGGTTGGAAGTCTGATATATTCAAATAATATTTTTAAATATTTGATAATTTCAAATGCAATTCTGAAACCCCATAAATTGATCATCTCAAAAGCTCTTAAATTATGGTTCAGAACTCCAAAGATGTTTTTGTCCAGCAACAGGTACAGACCATTGTAATACTTATACAATGATCTCCTGCATTGTAAATAAGTTTTCTTGATAATTAGATGGAATGAAAATCATGATGCCTCGATTCATCAGTCTAAGATTAAGCCTTGCCACACAATGGAAAAAAATCCATCTTTACTGACTGCCATAAAAGAACCAAAAAGCATGTTAAATATAAAAGTTTCTCAGTAAAGACAGCTTTATTTTTGTCTAGTAATCTTGTCTACTAACAGCACATTTTTAGTACACATGAATTATACTGAAATTCATTTTCAAACTCATTTGTCTTGACAAAAGGCAATAAAACTGAAAATAATATCCATCCTGATTTTGCAGTTGTAATGCAAAAATATGAAACAAAAAAGTTTCCATCAACCATTTAAAATAAAATAAAAGATTTAACTGAAGTAATTTTTACAAAACAATTTTTAAATATCTATTATTTATATGGCTATGGTTATTTAAAACTTAAAATTTCATATTTGCATCTGCTTAAAAGATTTTACGTTTAAAAAACAACACAGTATACCATTGAATATAAAAAATATGTAGACAGGTCTATTGAATTTTTGGCTTCAATTAATACATTTGACTCCCAGCTCTACATTAGGTAACAAATCTGTACAGGTAAGAAACTTTTTCTTCCCAAATGAAGTTATCAGTATCACTGACAATGACTGACTGGTGGCCCAGTGATTAGGTGCCTGAGTTTCATTCCTGGTCAGCTCAGTTTGGCATAGGTACCTCCCTGGAACAATTTCTTCTCCTCCACCACCAGCCAGTCGTGTGAATTTCCTTCAGGCACTCCCCACATTTAAAAATAAAGGATTCTAGTAGGGAGCAATGCCCAGTTCCTTTTGGCACAGGATAGACAATGCTTTCTAATGGCTAGCCACTGCACTATGCTCCCTTACCAGGGTTGTCTCCAATGTAGCAAGGTTATCTTTGTTGTAGAGACTGGTGTACAACTGATGATGAAATCATTTCAGCAATTTCTAGAGGTTAGAGAGAAATTAACTTACATAAAGACTTCAAGGGTAATCTGACATTTGGAAAGCCACTAGATTACAAAATACAATAGTAGTATAAACTTAAAAGAAAAAGAAACTTCACAGCCTCAGTAAGTTTCTTGTTGAGCTAAGTTTCAAATTTATATAGCAATTAATAAATGCAAACTTTTAACTGTACAGAGGTTGGCTGTCACCACTTTTTTTACTAGCAGACAGACAGACATAATAGATGCTGTGCATCACTGACTTCATAGCATAGATTTAAACCTATTGTTGCCTATAAAAATACTACTAGTACTAGGTCTTTTAGCATGAAGACCTACAGACTATGCATGGTTTATTTTGTAGATTCTTTCCAGATTTAAAAACACACACACACACAAAATGGTAAAAAATGGCTAAAAAGTCTATTAAATACTTTTACCTTCTAGTGTTTAATCAGAAACACAGACAACATGCACAAAATTTTGAATTATGTCAATGATTTGTTTGTATCACCATGAGTAGAAGAAGCTGTGCTGGATGTTGCTGTTCTCGAGGTATCTTCTTTTATTTTGATTTCAAGAATTTTTACACAGTGTTCTCCTTCGTCGGTAAGAGGATTGTTACTAACAAATGTTTACCAATAATTCATAGTGTTAACAATTCCAGTTTAATTCCTAATCTGTCAATGGTTTCCTGAGGCATGCAAAATACAGGATTCACATCCTTGATCTTCTTGTTTCCCAAGAGAGAGAGACCAGCCAGCCCAAACAACGTATGGAATGGATCCACCTGCAAGAAAGATGTTATACTCCTGTAAAAGCCTATAAAAAAGACAAACTTTATGATTTGCCTTTCCTTTTGTTTTTGTAAGTGGAAGGGAAAATAATGAATGCCGTGAGCACCCATATCCAGAAAGTTGGTGGTGATGGTGAATCAGGCAAGAAATGACGAGTCTGACCACACCCAACCAAAGGCCAGGAAGAGAGTAGCAATATCAGAAAATACAATGTAAGGCCCTGGCAGAGTGCGCGTTTGCCCCCCATAGTTTATGTTGCGGACATTTTTTGTCATCACCCCCCCCCCCAGAGTGGACGTCCATGATGAGTGCTAAACAAAAACAAAGTATAATCAAATTTGTGCAATTAAAGAGAGTGATTATTGAACTTCAGTAAAATTAAATAATAAAATCTATAATTGTATTTACCTTTGTATTAAATATTGTGATATAATTTTCATGAATTACTAGCAAAACAAGTCATAACAAAAAATACATAAACAGTGAAAGGATTGTGTGTGTAGTGTTCAAAATAAATGACTTTTAGATGGTTTGAGCAATTGCAGAAGAAATTTTAAAATCTTTCATTAAAATCAGATAAAGCTCTTATAAGAAAAATGAAGCCCATTCAAACCAAATATTACACTTCCTTCCATTCAAAAATTACTGATGAAATCTCTTGAATGCTCAATAAACACAACATTGGTGTTTTTCTTTGAAGACCAAAAGTTTGAGATATGTATATGTTGTAGACCCCCTATATGGTGTTTATTCCATGCAATGTAGATATAAACAAGTATATATCAGTCACACACAATATTGTCCAAATATTAGGTTGTCTGAAAACAGTTTGTGAGGGCAATTATCTCATAACTGCATTTACTTTACATATGTTATATCAAAAGCAGAAATCAGTGAATCTCTTCTCATTTCCCTACATGATAATTTATTAACAGAAATTAAGGCCTTAGAATTGAGGTTTGGTTTTCTTTTCTTATAACAAAATAGAAATACTACACTCAAGTTATAAAGTTTCAAGGTGTTAAAGTATTCTGTTGACATTTTGATTTTTTTCCCTTATTTTATTTTCAACTTATTGCTTTGAAAAAGCTGAATACAAAATCAACGAAAATTCAGCTTTTTCTTCTTTCCATAATTACATTGTCTTATTCCTGTTTAAAGATTATACTAGTATTATGCAATGGTGGCATAGTTTCAAAAACTTATTTTTCTACAACTGTCACTATTTCAATAAGACCTAAGAGAATAAATGTAATGAACACATTGGCTAATTCTATAATCATTGAGAGCTGAGGTACAAACAGATTGCACAAGCAACAACTAGAATGTCTCTAGTGATTCTGGCAAGAAAAAAACTTAAACAAATAAATACAAATTAAAATTACTCCCATTATTTGTATCCGATAAAACCCTTTAAACCTTAGATGTCCCAATGCTGATGATACACAAAACTGCATTCTATTCAAAAGTGACCAAATTTAAAACAGTACATAAGTGAAGATATGAAAGTTAATGATTTCATTTCTTTTTACACTGTATAATGTTCATTTATTAATCTGCTTTTTTAAAAGAAGAGAGTCAGTCATGTAAAACTTCACCATGTCTCCTGGCCTATCTGCAAAGCCACCAGTCTCCTCATCTTGGCATGCCAAAATGAACTGAACTAACTTTTCCTGAAAATATAAAATACTGAGTTAAATTATACAAATATAAGAAATTAACAGCACATGGCCAGCTGTACTAAGATAATCAAGGAGAAAAGTAAAATGGAAACAGCCTGTAATCCTCTATTCTCTGAAAATACTGTTTGTCTGTTTTTCAGGAAACAATGAAAAACACTAATTTTTGAAAAAATACAATGTTAAATAATCATTAAGACAGCTGAGTTAAAAAATGAAATGTTTCTGTTATTTTTCTTTTTTTCATTTAAAAATCTAACAGTATAACTAATGATGACTAATCAATACTAGAAAGTTTGATAACTTACCCCATCAATCCAATGTAATCTCCCAATAATTTTCAGTGAAGATAAAACCCACCAGGAGTAGCATACATCAGGTAGCTTTTCTGGCCTCCCTACAAACAGAAATAATAAAAATATCTCAATAAAACGGCTCTTTGTTCATTGCTTCTTTTACTATTTTTTCTAAGCAAAATGGAGCCTTTTGTTTTATTAATTTTTCTTGGTTTTTCAATTCTACAGGTCTTCTGTAATTAATGTTCATCCACAATCACACACATTAATTAATGCAGAGATTAATTTCACCAATTATGCATGAAATCCTAGCAACATTTTTCTCAGAATGAGATTAAAATTTTAATGTTCACAGAACTTCAAAACAACAGAGTCACCATAAAATACACAACTCCTGTCTTTAATTCTATAACCTAACACTAATTAGCATTACTTTGTACTAAAATTAGTTAAAACAACTATGCATACCTTAGCCTCTTCTGGAGCCTGTTTGTTTTAATTAATACTACTACTGCTGGATATTGAACCTTAGTAAGACAAAATATTGTATTTTTTAGTTTCATTTTTGGTGTATGAACTTTTAAGACTAAGAAAACTTGAATAAAAAAAACAACTTTTTTTTTCATCTATAGTTTAAAATCAGTGACAAAAGTATAAAAAAACCAAAGTATACAGACCATTTAATCCACCCGATGGTAACTGTCTTTCACACAGCCACCAGCCTAACATATCAGCATTAACATGGTGGAGCTTTCCTAGTATCGACAGCATACCAACACAGCAATAAATCTGCAATATGAAAATTTATAATCAGCTTCATTTTTAACCTATTCATGTGCAGAAGTTATGCCTTCAATACAACTTTTTTTGTTTTATTTTTCTGCTAACACATTAACTCCTCTGCTTGGCTGTTTCTCCTGCAATCACATTTTTAAAGCACTTATTATGGTTGAAAGCAATTATTTCTTTCCACTGTTTATGCTGAACACATTTTCTTTGGTTAAACATTTCTATTAATACAGAACACAATTTAATAATTGAGTTTGTTAGTTGCTCAAATCACCAAATAAGAAATACTCAAGGTACATAACTCACTTGACCCGAGTGAGACTCACTGTCTGGCCGGCTTCCAAAGCCACCATCAAAATTCATGCAAGAGAGAACAAAATCCACAGCCTTATCAATATTTGTCTCATTAAGTCGACCCTGAATAAAAAATCCATATTATTAATCACATTAAAATTTTACTAGAACTAAAAATTAATAATAATGAGAAATAAATCTATTAATGTTTTAAAATCCACTATCCACTCTGAAATTTCATAAGAATGTGATTGGTTTACAAATATGTAAATATTTTTAATTAAAATTACAATTACAAATGTTAAGAAATTAAATAAACAAGAGCTATATTAATAAGTTTGTTCTTTTTTCAATTTTATAGTATTACTGTTTTTTTTTTTCATTTTTGCAAGTAAATTTTAAAATTGTTTTTGAAATAATTTCCATAGTTTTATTAACATTTTTTTTTTTTTTGGATTATTCACCCTGGTTCATAATTACTGTGAAGTACTGCTCCGTACCATTAACAAAAGGTACGAGATGGTAAACAACACCTTAATCATCAAACAAAGAAACCATCCTGCAAGTTCTAGTAAAAATGTTATTGCTATATATTTGGATTTTGCTTGAAGCTGAAAATAATTTTCCTCAATATATATATATATATATATATGGCTAACAAGGCGATTTTAAACAAACAAAAAAGACCCAAGATTTAACAAATGCTTCAAATTTACTTTTAGTATAATGATTTACATATTAATAATGATGGAGTCTGCTAAAAGGTTGTAAGCTGATGTATTGAGATAGCTGGATAATAATTCAAATTGTAGGTTACTAAAGTCATCTAATGTTCTTTGAAAAAAAAAAAAAAAATCAAAACCAAAAATATGAATTATTTCATTTTACAAATTTTGAGCCTTTATTCCTTAGTCCTCCTGTACACTTCCTTTCCCAGTTATCAGGATTGCTGACCCCTATCTGGGTTACAAGACTAGGAATCTTATGCTTATGTACTAAGTGGAGACCACAAGCAAAAGTCCCTACTAAAACTCTTCATCTTTAGAGGTGGGAGGAAACTCATGCAGCCAGCTGGTAAAGAGAAGGAAGAAGAAACCATGGAAGGAAGATATACCAAACCAAGCAGGTTCCAACTGGGAGTCAAACCCAGACCCTGGTCCAGTGGAACTACTGGACCACTGTGCTGTCCTTATTCCATAGCAGAGGTATTTAATGAAATATTTAAATAAAACCAAAAAATTTCTTCTGCAACATCTGCAGGAATGACATAAAAAGAAGAAAAATGCAAATTATGTAGAGTATATTACAATTTTGAAGTGGCAATCTAAAAGTGTCAATATTTAATGACTAGATAAATTCTCACTTACCAATCATAATTTTTCTTCAAGTATCAATAAATTTTTCAACTTTTCCTTTGTTATATTCAAACAAGTAATTTGTTACCAATCTATTCTTTACTGAAGTCTGGGTCAGGGTGGAATACGGTATTATCATTTATTAAGAATATTTTAAACGCTAATTTGCTAAGTAATGCCGGTCACAATGAAGACCTTTAATATAAAATTTTTTTGAAAACTAAATACTTACCACTAGCGAGAGACAGGCTACAGCACAAAATGAAAATTTTGAATCAACTTCACCTGAAACATTTTTAAAAGAAAATCATGCACAAAAAAAATTTGTTTTTTTTTTTCAAAATTAAGTTAGGATTAAAACTGCAAATAATTGTATTAGCAATACACCACCACCTGTCAGCAGTTAAGATAGGCTTCTTACAATTTCAATATATATATATGCAGCGCTTATTTGTATTTATAATAGATGGAATTTGAGAGCTTAGTTTATAAAGACCCATTTTATCACAGTTTAAAATTGCTCTGGACAGCTATGAAAACACCTTATATTTGGACTGATCTGTAAGCGTATTTCTTGTTTATGAAATACATTTTAACCTTAAAATGTGTGTCATTTTCATATTATAGTAAAATTCTTCAACAAGACCATTTCGTTTCAACTGTGTTTGGTTTCTTTTCAGTAAATAAATTAGGGTTATCCAGATATCTAAAAAATTATTAAAAATAAAATGTCAAGTCCACTGTATCCTGAAATGTGCAGACTTGTCTAAACAGTTTATGCCAATAAATTCTTATTTGTTTATAAAACAAATCCAATTTGCAACTTGAAGAAAATGAAGAACATTTTTTTTCCTAATCAGATACCATTGTCATCTTTAGTCCAGTTTGTCCTACTTAACACTTACCCCATTTATCTCCACAGAAACTCCCATCTTCCTGCTGAAGGCCTTTCACATATTTTACCATCTTCTCTACATTGATTGCTTCCAGCGAATCATACAGAGATAAAATCTAAAATATGAAAAATGATCTAATATCAAAAGTTTTTAAAAGTATGGAAACAAAATAAGAATAATACAACAAATGGAAATAACATAAAAATAAAAAGAAATGTAACAGGAATTTTTTTTTAAATTAATGGAGAGAAAGGAGGCTTAAATACAATATTATTTTCTCACTCTTTATTTTATGATCTAAATAAAATACATGTAACTGACTGAAAAGACATTTAAGGTTCTGCATGTTATCCATAAATATGGACACTGAACTTTCCTGTTTGGAGTTTTAGATTTTTAACATTCAGCTCAGTATACATAATTGATCACGCATTTTGGGGAAGATCGCTTTATAGTTTTCTTTTAAAAAGTAAAGAAATAATGTTTTTAGAAAGGAACTCACCTGTATAGCACTGAGTGTATACAAAAGATGAGGATCATGTCCCAGACTTGCTGAAAATCCACCACACTCATGTTGACATTTTTTAATAAATTCTATAACCTCTTGTTCGTCCACTCTCTCTAGTTGACCAATCAGTGCCATAGCAGTCAGTCCCCAGTAAATCCCACTCATCCGTAAATATTCAGTCATACAGTATTCCTTTAAAAATATTATTTATATGAACATATAAATAAATGTGAACTGACTTAATAAACCTCTGTAGGTTGAGTCAAAAGCTTAGCAAGAAAAATTATCCTAAATTAACATGAATCCACCCACAAACTACTGGTAAATTACAGAATCAAATTCCTAACAGAGATATATCATGATAGAAAAATATTTCAATCTACAGTATATTCATATTCTAGCCACAATAAATAGTTCAAAGTAAAATTTGGATTCTATTATAAATTGAGAAATATAAATACTTAATGTCTTCCTTTAATTCTTAGAAATCTTGAATAACAGACAGGAGAGTTCTAGTTTCCAAAATGTTCTAGTCCTGGTTAGTTTAGGATACTGAAAATAGAAAAGAGATAGTTTCTGTGTTCATATTAGCATATTACAGTAATCACTTGTCTTGTATCAAAACGTATATACTTTCTGTATCTCTCTCTCTCTTTCTCAATGTTTCCTTTAATTGTATAGGGACTGCACTGTTGTGCTGTGCATTAGGTGAAGTAACTCAATGACTTGGTCAAGGCAAGATCCTGCTGGAAAAAAAATGAGAGGAAATAGAAGTAGGTGAAAAACTCATTGATGCAAATTATATTGGTTGTAAGTCACCAAACCTGGTCAGATCAACTGGTCCACAAATACAGCCCTTGTGACATTTTTATCATCTGTCCTATATAATGTTAAAATCCACCCTTTATAATTCCCACAACAAATATTCACTCCTGAAAATGTGTACCAAATTGTAGCATTTTATTCAGTTCAGGAATTGTGCCACTAGATATCAAACATGATACCTACATACTACATATAATGTTAAAAAATTTTTTTATCAATTCAAGCTACATTTTGTATTTAGATCCATAAGAATCTAAATCCAAAGCTTCAAAAAATTTTCAACAGATAAACTGTATATCTGCTTAGTTTGCACACACATTTCAGTTAACACTACCATTTAATTAGAGAATTAACACTCCAGTCACCTATGTATGCTGGTGTTAATAGCTTTGCTTAACTTCAAGAATAAATCTAGATTTTATTTTTCTGCTTTTATTGGAGTTCATATGGACATCCCCTGATCAACATATTTTTGAGAGAGAGAGAGAGAGTCTGAATTGTGATGTACTGAGTAGAAACATGAAAAAATGTATAGGGAAAAGCAGATTTTGGTGTCAGTTAAAATCTACAAAAAACCCCTCTGACTCTGGTCAAGGCAGTAAATAAAATATTACACCAACAAAATCCCTCAAAGAACACCTTCAACAATCTGAACAAGTATTATAAGAAAACAAAATTACTTCACTATTCTGTGGTTGTTTAAATCCAGGCATCTTTCTCCATCCAGGTAGCTTTATTTAATAAGGTCTCTCTTGGATTATCACACCATTGAGTGTCCACAGATATTTGTCAAGCTATCTGCCTCCCTCCCCTAATTCAAATCCCGTTAAACTCTAAGAACCTTGTGCTCTTGCAGTTAGAATGTTTTTCTTTTCTTTTTTATGCTTGTATATATCATTTCATAAATAATATACTGCTATAATAATCCGTGATCGCGCGCCCAACCTCCTTGTAATTAACTATACTACTGAATAAGATATCTTTGAAGAAAAAAAAAACATGCTGAACCTTTTTTAAAATAAATAAATAAAAGTGAATTCGAAATTATTAAACCAATACTTACGTAGTGATCCCCTTTTGTGCCATAGGCTGCAATGAAATCTGCATGTTTCTGGAGAAGTAAAGTCTTTGGTGCTGTATTAGAAACGTTGATATCTTTTATGGGAGTACCCTGAAAAATTCGTTACAATCTATATACATATCAAAATATTATAAACCAAAGGCTACGAAGAGATCATTTAACTTAACTTTATTTCTCTGATAAGTAGTAAACAAGACTAACAACATAATACCATTATTCAATCAGATCGTATTTAAGAAAAAATTTTAAATACTCTAAATCACTTAGATATACAGGTATTTTCGAAATGACAATTCGCACCAATACATCTTGTAACAGTAAGATAATTTGTTTAAATATAGTTATACCATAGGATTGTTTGCAGTCTCTCTGCTCTAGTCTACTCCCACGTCAGTCACAAAGTAAAGGCTTTTTAATTACTTTGGAAAACCTTTTTTATCAACCTAATCAAGATTATCAAAAGAAACACTATGTAATATATTCATACCATGTTATTCCGTTTTGGGCTGGAACACAAGAATGACAGCGATAACTATTCGTCGTTTAGTAGGAAACCATATTTTAAAAGCCCGTATACAAGGGAAATAACTCTATAATAATAATAATAATAATAACAATGTGGTTTTACAGAATGAATACTGAGAAAAATAACACCTTTATTTGAAACTCGAAATGTATATTCGAATAAAGGAACAAATTAAAAAATAACATTTCGAAGTGAAGCAAAGAATCTGTACTCTAAATGTTATGTTGTTTTACTTGTAAGTAGCACGACAAGGGTATTGAGTTTTTATGAACTTTTAGTTATGTGACGTGACTGTCTCGTGCTCAACCATAGCATACAATATAAAACAAATTAGCTTCAGCACCAAATATCAAAGTCTGGTGGGGTCTTTTTTTCTTTCTTTTAAAATTAAATTTAGAACATAAATGCCTGTTAATCCTTAGAAACGTTCAAATGCTGGAACTGCTTTATTTTCAGTATCTCAATTATATTACTAAGGGTGAACCTTTAAAATAGGCCGACACAGGGCAGTCGGGCGCCATGTTTTCACCTGGTCGGTAGTGGACTAATTATGAATGGACTTTCTGCAATGCTATTAGAACTACTAGCTACCGGCTACTGTTCTTGAGGTTTCAGTATCTAAATTATTGTACGCAAGGTTTAAAGCAATTAAAGACACCGCAGGAAAGAAAGGATTTACCAACAATTTGGTACTTTTGTATTTATCGTAGAGTCGGTTACGCGAAATGAAAACTGCCGGTGACCATATAAATTTAGCAGCCTAGATGTCCCCACAGCTCACCGCAGGACCGAAGTACATGGCTGCTCGAACTGTTACAAACACGTTTTTACGCACATTCTAATTCTTATTTCTTAAAAATCCTATCTACTTTGATTTCTATTAGTTTTCTCAGGGAACCAAAAGGCAATCAGCAGTTGTATCTCACCTACTAAATAATTTGCGAACTCACGTACAATTGTTTAGTTCTAGTGCAACAACGCGTCATAAATGAACGTGTGGAGATACATCTTCAGTTTCGGTTGGCGAGCTCGGAGAAATATTTAAAATTCCCCGAGTGAGTGTATTTTTGGAGAGTGGGACGGTTACCCGTGTTCGATGACTGTTTTCTAATGTTTATTTGCTACTTTGTCAGTGTTGGATTTACATGAGACTAAAAAACAAAAAAAAAAATGCTAATTCCCAACCTTATGGTTTTTCGTTATTTGTTTACTTTGCGAATAATGCATCCTGAGAGGCCTAGAACACGGTCTCGGGTAAACGAGACATATCGCGAGAGTCTGTCCTCGGCCGGCACGGTGGTGCGCAGTGGTTATCTGCCCGCCTAGACGTCTGGTGGGCTAGGGTGGCAGGCAGGGAGCCGGCTTATGGACGTATACTCGCAATATTTAAACGAAAACCCCCATGCATGTTAAACGACTCGAAATGTATCAGCAAAGGTAATTACTAAAAAAGAAAGAAAAAATACATATACAAGGTGTTTCTGTGACACCATTTTTACCAGCTATTGGTGCTCTCGATTATAGCATTGCGAGTTGCGACAAAAAATGGTAAAGGTATTGCAATCTCTGCCATATAATGCATTCAGTGTTAAAGTTCCATTATATTTTATATCTCGTCCAAAATGTCTAATTAAAAGATCAAATAGTGTGTGTTTCATGCTACTTCACTATTTACAAATGTACCAACCCTGACTGAACAACCGATGTCTGCCCTAACAGACTATAACTGCTCTTGACATTTTTGAGTTAATTCATTAATTTTCAGGGAGAAATTACATATTCAAACTGACGGGATAACCTTGGTATTCTCCCGTACAGCTTGTCTTTTGTGTTTCCTTAAAAAAAATTTCTTTTTTTTTTAAAATATTACTAGTCAATTACTATTATTTTAATGTATGTATTGTATGTATGTATGTATATGTATGTTGATGACATCATTGCATTATTTCTTTATATTGATTCTGCTAATAAATTTTTACGACGACTTAATTTCGAACGTACATTTACAATTTACCATACAGTAGAACACGGTAGAAAGTTATCTCTATGTAGCCATGGTAATAATCGGTTTAATACTAGTGTTCTACTATCCATTGTTTATTTGGCTAAGCAGGATATGGCCAGTTCTGTTCTCCACATTTATATAAAATGAATATACTGTACAGAAAGTGCAAAATCTGTCCTTTTGCTGAATAGGATCCTTAATAATGTAGCGCAATAACAATGGGTCCAGCAGTGCTGCTGTAATCGCCAAACATTGTTTGTTGTTTGCTGAAATAACCATTTTTTAACTTACCATCGTTGATGGTGCAACACGAGCAGGGTTCGCATCAAGGGCCCAGCGCAGAGCTGTTGGAGGTAGCGGCAGGCGGAAGTGCGCGGTTTAATGGTCGACTACTGAGAGGTGCGCGCTATCGGTCGTTTCGACGCAGGTAACGGATGGGCACTGGGCCCGGGCTGGCCGAAGAGTCGGAGCTAAGAATGCTTCGTGCTTGTGCGCCCTGCCTGTTGGGAGATTTTGGAGCACATACACAACATGTCGGTGCTTTCTCTTTGCTCGCACTTTACACAGTGCTCCGACTCCGATATCAAAATTGAAAAGGGGTATCAGGGAATCGCTCTAAGAATCGGGTTGTTGATGGCGAGTTGGCTCGGAAGATAAGCATCTTTTCCCTGACGTCACGGCAAAGGCCACACGGATGGCTCAGAAGCCAGCGCCCCCACCACCGGCCAAGGGTAACTTTTACCGTTTTACAAAGGCGCGAATATAACTGGTGCTGTCGCCGGCGATGACGTTAACGCCGTGGATCAGCCGGCGTGAACCCAAAAAACATGGCGCGTAACTGGTCGGCATTGTTGACTGGATTACGAAGTTCTAGCGGGTGCTGGCGTCCTGTAGCAGGTATTCGCATCATTCGATGCCAAGGCCCGCACGGCGGAAGACTAGATTTGGTAGGAGGTCATGCACACCAGAGAAGGCTCTCGTCGCCGTGTGCCGGCCATCAATTACGCCAAAGTGGACACGGACTTTGTTGAAGGGTCTGGTTTTGCACGATTCCGAGCGTTTCGACTGCGTTCTACTGGCCGTTGGCAGTTAGTTAGCGCCATTGTTTCGGTGTTGATGGCTTCGAACACGTGCACTCCTCTGAGATCGTGCTGTTCTTCTTTTGTCGTCCCACCTTCTGGGCTGTAAACAAAGGTGTTGATGCTAGTCCAGCTGTAGCTGGTATCGAAACCGATCAAGACCATCTCGAGGTGTCGGTCGTCGGCCCGCGTGTGACCTGTGGGCGCTGGCAAACTCTCCCTGCGTCCGGAAGTTGTTTTTTTTTTACGTCGCAGAAAGTAAATATTTTCCGCCCGTCTGTCTGGGTCTTATTCGAAGCATCTCCACAATCTTTCGAATAGAACTTTGTCTACGGCATCGTCTTGCCGGGCCAGGGCATCAGTCGCCTCGCCGTGAGCTAGCCGCGAGAGAGTTGGCGTGGTGTGCGACAGGGGGATCCATGACGGTGCTTTATTTAGGTCTCACAGGCTGCGGTTTTGCACCCTTCATAGCAACCATTAACTGATTCCATTGGAAGCCGCGAACCAATTTAGGCCACTCCTCTTCCACTCACTTTGACGAAGAGCGTTTGCAAAGGTGTGCTCTCCGGTCGTCTGTTAGACTAGAGGAAGGTACGAACAACTTCACAAAGGTCGGTAGCGGGCTATCCGCAAGGCACACACGAGCTCTACCCAGCAAGATCCCGTGTGTGCCCGCTTCTCAAGAGTGTTCCTGTGCATTCGGAACCGCCTCTTGCTTGCTACGTAGAACTGCGTCTGTCAGGTACTGGCCCCCATCTGGGTTATCCCAGCAAAGCTGCATCTTCGAGCTGGTGAACGTCACATCTCCATTACTGGACCCGTGGCCTTACACCTTTGAGAGAAATCATTGGGTCTGCTTCCAGGGGACTCGCATTTTTATAGCCTCCAAGTAGTTAGCAGCTATCCATGGAATTTATCTGACCAGCGGGTTCCTGCTATATCTCAGCACAGAGCTTCCCAAGAGATTCATATGTGGAATCCATCCCTTGCGCAGCGGTGTGATCGGGGTTGGCTTCTCGCACCGTTATCGTATTGGAGCACGTGGGGCTCTGGCTGGTCGCTTCCGTGCTGGAGTACCACCGTCCCGACTGGATGATGCGGGGATTCCTGGAGAACCGCTAAAAACTTTAAAAAAAAAACATCCAGCGCAGCATTGCTAACATGTCCGAATCGGCGCAACTCTAGCAGATACTCAAGTTTGCTGTCCATGCCCTATACCTACCAGTATACTATATATGAAGTTGTCTAAACGAGTAGCCTAACCCCCATCAGCAAAGCGCTGTCAGGCCAGCTTCTAAGGTCTACAGAGATGCTATTTTGACACTGTTTCCTCCCCACATACCCGGCATGCATCAGGAAGAACACCCAAACAATTCTTTCCCACCTGAGTAAATTTGCTGACATTTTCACTGGCCCTTCTTTGCGATGAACACCCGGATAATGACAGGTGTCCCTAAACGAACGTACGAGTGGGGTGATTGCCTTCGCCTTAGGACTTTCTGCAGCTGAGAACTTCCCGGGGGGGGCGCGGCTACTGGCTAGATTCCTGGGACACCGAAGGGCCCCCAGAGCCCTCATCTTCTACACTGCCGATGTGAACCAAAAGGGAGACGGCGGAGGAAACATTGGGTACTAGTAGGAAGTGCCTTGATATACCGAGAGGATGGACCACGCAGCACGGTATCAAGATGAGAAGGGAATGTTATTGGTGATGTACAGAAGTAACGAATTGATTCCCAAACTAATCCTTCACTTCCTGATCCACATTCTGCTGAGTTTTTACTCCATAACTAGACATTTTCGCATTTAATTACTGGCCAAATATTTTTAGACAGCAGCTGTAGTTAAGGTTTGTTATAAACATGCAAAAAAGGTAGTGACTTGGTAGGTGTTAGGCAGTGGCTCGCCCATGGTTACTACAATGATGCAAGTTTCATGAAAACTTTGTTGTAAAACTAACAAGGTTGATTGAACACAGAGCTCAGGCACAACATTAAAGATGCAGTCAGTCAACTAACTCCAAAATCCCTTGAAAGTTTGAGATCCTTCATCCTTCTGCAACCCCTGCTTTTGGTACGGAAGAGAGACTACCAAATCTGTACGTAAACAATAATAATGAAACAGCAAAGCGAAATAACTGACGAGGCTGTAAAAGGACCAAAAACACTTGAAAACAAATTTATTTTGTAACTATTGAGGTGGAATTTAAAGTCACAGAAATAATTAGAAATTTTTTTAGTTTAATATCATTTTTAAAAAGACAGTAGACAAAAAAATACAATGTCTTATGCATGCCTTGTCATTTCTCATTATTGGGGCAGTCCAGTTCATATTTACAAACTGAACTTAGTAGTCATATGTTAGATATTAAAAACAATCAAACCATATATTTACTAACATGTAAAATATTAATGAATATGAGAATTCAAATTTTAATCGTGACTAAGATATGTGCACTCTTGCATTGTTTCTTTATCTTAGTAGAACCATTGAAGTTCCTGGACCAGAAGAGGGAGGGAGTGAGAGAGAAAACAAAAACAGCAAAAGCCAGGTAAATATAACAAATGCACAGGAACAGAAAAAAATTTTATGTTACAGAAATGCGAGAAAAGTATCAACTTGAAGCATCTTAATAAGAACAATAAAAAATGTTTTTTTTTTCCTTTTGGAATTTTGTTTATCTAACTTGGCTGCTACTACATCTTCCATTTTATACCAGCTCTGGCACACACAAAAATAAATGTTAGAGTGAGCTGGAACCAGCTTATCTCTCATCTATCTCAAGAGACAGATACCATTTCAAAACTTATTATGGTGTTGTGTTGGTCCTTTGCAAATTAAGACCTTTTTAAAATTCTTCCTGTGAACTAGATTTTCATGGACTTTTCAGTGGAAGTAAACTTTCCAGTGTGTTCATTTCCAAAGAATTGCTACCTTTATTGGAGGTCCAGTATCAAGTAAGAAATAAATAATAATGCTTTCATGTTGTGTTTTTTTGTAAAAATTCTTAATTATAATCTTTAATCTCCTGAGGCATGTCATGTGTGTGTTTTTTTGTCAGGTAGAATGAGCTTCAAGAATTTATACCGCTGCTGATGTTTTTTTTACCTTACATCATTAAATGTTTTCAACTGAGATGATAACCGGCAGTCATATCTTTCTACCATATAAACTTTACCTAGATTTTGTTTATTGTCTGTTTTCAGTTATTTCTTATTTAGATAAATAATTCTGTGATAATCCACTATACTATTAGCAGTTAAATTATTCACTGCTGTTTTTTATTTTGTTTTGATGATATTTAAATCTGAACAGACCAACTTCATATGTTGTACAATAAGAATGCAAAAAAATTCAGGAATAATTTGGATATGCTTACATTATCTCTCTTTCATAGTTTCTGGTATCATAACAGGATGTAATCTTAGCTGAAAAGTACTAAAATGAACTGCATTCAAAAAATCATCTTGGTTTTTTAAAAATCTTGTCATTAATTTACAATTTATCTAATTATTTGTATTTAAGATACCAAAAAAGCAGCTTTTTATGTGTGTAAAGGAATCCGTTTTATAAAAATTGATTAGGATTAAGGTTGCAAATATTTGTAAAAATGTATTAGGAAATGGAAATAATTATTACTTTTTTTTTACTATTACTTAGAATTGATATTATCCCCACAACTTATAAGTAAATATAGATACTTACCTTTTATTAATTTAAAATTTTAAATACCTGGTTTATCACACATTATATCAAAATGAATCTATATATAAATGTATTTTTATCAAAATAAAATACAATATTTAATGCTATAGTATGAATTCTAATGCTAAGTACCCATGCAATCTTTAAGTCAGTTATTGCTGTCTTTGATTAACAGCAATCTAAGGCTAACTAGCTGGATAGAAGTCTGTCAGTGTTTGGAAGCATTTCATCATCAGGAATGTGGTGGTCCATAAGACCTTTGTCTGTATTATTCAGTGCAAATCTCAATGCCCCAATAAGGGAGGATCTTCAATCTTTTGTCCACCACTTGTGGATGCATGTGCCTCTGTGCCACATGATCCTAGCACGATCCGCTTGTTGAAAAATCTAATGTTTTCTCTCTGTGTCTGCCTTTTTTTTTTTTTTTTTTGTTATTTCACATCTCTTCCCACATATCAGGCGGTCCCACAGGATCTCTTTCAGAAAGGTTCTGAAATAACTTTGACTCCTCTTCCACTTGCCTGGTGGAATCTTTCCATCATGATGGTGGTTTCTGGTTTATAATATATACCCGGTTTATTATCTATCTTCTCAGATTTCAGTTATTTAGGTAACATTGGCGCAATTATATCTCTGGGGTCTTTGTGCTCCCTGGATGATGCCAGTTCATCCATATCCAGACTACACCAAGGTAGCCTAAATAATTGTGCAAATATTTTTAAAAATGCCTAATTTTATTCATTGCAAAACAAAGTATAGTACATGAAAGAATGAGTTTTCTTTAGCTTATTGTTCTGATTAATGTTTTTAGTTTGCTTATATTAGTCCAGAAAGCTATAGCTCAGATCCCTGTAACATGTACTTGTCAGTCATTTTAAATTATTATTTTAAGTTAGTGGATTTTATGACCTATTGTGTCTTTAAAGAAATTTATTGTTGTATTTTTTAAATTTTTTATAAATGGGATGTCATTTTTACAAGCAGCATGAGATTGATTACAGAGTCAGGGGATACTCAAGAACGCAGTGGTGCAGACACTGACACATTGTATACTAACAGTGACCATCACAGAAAGTCTCATGAATGAATGGGAGCCAAAAACTACTATCTGACTGATGATGTGAAATATTCAGAGACTCCAGATGATGGTTGGGGTTGGTTTGTGGTGTTAGGTAGTACAAATGTTCATGTCATTGTCGGTAAGACAGATGCAAATCTGTTTATTCTATGTTTGTGACAAAACGTCATATATGATATTTTTTAAAATTGTAATCATACACTGAATTATTTTCCCTTATATGAGTCGTAAAGTACTTATATTATCAAATGTCTCATAATTGAAAGTAAACCGATCTTTTCCTTAATAAAATTTGCGAACAAACAACATTAGTAGTTTATCTTCTTTCCTAGTAAGACCTTTGACTCAAATTTTTGACCAATTAACTGTAGTTCTACTAATTTTCAAAATCTTTTTGTTTATTTATGAATTTTATACATTTCTTTGCCTAAAACTGATCTCCAGTGATCTCATTAACAGATTCTTTATACAGAGCATCATTAATTGGACAAATCTTTTAGCAATTGCATTTCTGCTCAGCACAAATGAACTGATGCACTTTCATTTTATGTGCAGAACACCTGGAGGTAAGAACGAGGTGGGAAAATCTCACAATCCACAATTCTGCTTTTTTTTTATCTGAATAACAAATCTGTTTTGAATGATCTTATGAATTCTGTTCCTTTTGATCGTTTTCTTAGTTATCTTTAGGATTTTCATAAAGCTTGAAAAACTCTTGAATATTAAATTAAAAGTAAAATAAATAGTAGTTAAATGTAGTAAACCATGTACGCTAACTAGACTAGGTGTTGAATCAGAGCTCTATACACTAGACATTAGTCAGATGATGATAGAAATGCAAATATGAAAATTAGGGCTCAATAAAGTGACCACCTGTGTTCTTATGACTTTCATTTACTGAGCATCTCTTGTAGATGCGTAAGACCGAGGAATCATCCTCTACATAACCTGCACAATCTTGGCATTCTCTTGACCCAGGAGTGGTAAGAAATACCAGCTGGAGTAATCAGACATCTCATTTTAAGCATATACGGATAATGCAGTTCTGAGGGAACTGGCTGCACCATTGCTGACTCAATTATCTTGTGAATTTTTAATCTGTTGGGCGTTAGAAGAAATTCACATCATTCCTTCATTAGCTTGTAATGAAATTCATGGACTAATTTGATTAAAGAATAAATTGTTTTCTATAACTTCTGAATACTTTGTATGTTTCTTCATAAGTGGATTTAAATATACAATGTCAAATTTTAAGACCAGTAGGAGAGAGGGAGAGCACAGTGAAACAGAAAAGTTGTAAACACTTGAAATGATAATACAGCCAAAGTTAAGAATATGAAAAGGAATCATAATTTGTCTCACTGCTTGAGGAACAAAACCAACTACAGGCTAAACATTATTCACATTTCTATCCAATGAATGTATGAGGTATCTTTTTTGGGCTCTACTATGTAAGTTTATATATTTAATAATTTTAAATTTAATAAATGTCCAGAAAATTACTTTCACCAGAAAGATTTTCACATGTGAGAATTCTTTGTTTCCAATATGGCAGCCACAAATGAAGTAGGTTGTCCCATGTTTGGTAGTTATTCACAAAATAAAGGATGATATGAATACAATGCATCTTTAATTAATGAGCTTTGTTTCACTGTGCCTCACTCTCCCCTATATTTTTGATACCAAACAATTTTCCTTATAAAAAGTTGGTTTTAATAATTTATGTAAGTGAATCATATATTACTTGCTTTATAATGTATAATATTAATTCCACATTTAGAATCAAAGGTTGACTTTTAGTCTTTAATTTTAATGGACCTCCTAAACAACAATTAACCAAGATTTTCCATTATTTATCAGTGAAAAATAGTTTAAGATTAACAAACATCTCCCCCCCCTACGCACACACACTTTAAAACTAACAAACAAGTGTTTAGAATTTGAATTCCTAAACACTAGCAGACCACGTGAAAAAGCTGTAGTTATTGTTAGACTGGAAAGAAATCAGGGATGTGAATATTCAATATGAGTCAAAAAGAGTCACCAAATGAAATATCTTTAGTGTTGCAACTTGCAAACTTTTTTTTTTTTTTTTGGTCAACTTGTTAGGTTTTGAATGATGTCATCACTATTTTAAACATTTAATAGGAAAAAAAAATTTTTTTGTCCTTTGATAAAGTTTTTCAAATGAGCATAAAAAGAGAACAAAACCAACATGATAATGTTTGGCACAAAAGAAGCTACCAGTTTACAAAAAATTCTGGTTTTACTTAATTTTACATTTGAAAAGTAGATTTTACTTAAAGGCAAAAGTGCATGATTGCTGATGACCAAGGAAAATGTTTCCAGAATGCAGTGCTACAGAAGCAGATATGGTGTTGAGCTCTTGTGGAACACCTGAAAACACAAAAACAGAAAAAGCGACTGCTAATAATTAGTGGAGAAGAGAGGATAGGCTCTTGTAGCATTGCATTCTGGGAATATCTTTATTGGCTGGTTTAATCCACACCTTACACTGACCCCTAATTAAATCTGTTTATATAAAGTTCACATTTTCATTCAAATTAGATACCTGGTACACTAGAACTTTCAGAATTTTATCATCTTTAATGGCACCTTGACATTTAACTTTGCATCCATCTACTGAACAATAATATTTGTTCATAAATAGACACATCTTTTTTATTTTTCATACATGTTGGTGTATATGACAAACTGAATATGATTTACTTTTATGAGTAAACAAAGAAACCTTTTTTGTGGGGGTTGTGTTTGCAAGTGTGGTGCAGTGTGAAAGTTTGGGGATGCGTGTTTATCTCTGAAGAGAAGGGAGTGGAGTTGAGGTCAAACTTTGGTAGTGCAGGCTTTTCCAGCTCTTTGATCTATAGTACCTGGTAATTGTAGGAAAGTATTTTGACAAGTGGAGGGGACTTGCTGTTTGACTGCAGGTGTTGGTGTGGGGACATTTCTCTTCCCCCCCCCTCTGGTAGAGGTGTTGTTGGAGAAATATGAGCTTTGTGATACAATGATGATTTTAGCTGCAAGTTCTCTAAACTTGTGCATCTCAGGAAGTCTTTATTGTCTAGTTCCTTTGTACTAGAAACTTGTTTATTCATAATCTTAGTAGGTGAAGCATTGCACATTATTAAAATTGAAAATAAAATTTATGTAAATAGTTAATATATTATGAGTTTTCTCAGGCAGAAAGTAATCCAAATACATTGGTTTCATGAGTGGTATAGAATTCTCCCAAAACTCATTCAGAATGGCTTAAAGGAAAGTTATAATACTGACTCATATTATCAAGGAGGATGGTTTTAAATGTTACAAAAAATAATTATAATAATGTGTGCATAAATCCAAAGAAAAGTGTATTTAAATAAATGTTACTTAATAATAATTGTTCAAGTCTTCTATATTTAATTTTTAAAATATACTATGGACAATCAAATGAAACTTGGCTGAATACCATTACAATGATGCTGTTTCAGGCTGGGTATCTTTTGAATGTCCCAAGTATTTTAAGAAGTATTCAAACCTTCAGAGTAATTGTTTAGTAATGCAGGACTCTTTTATATTGTTTACTTTTTATTATCAGTTTATTGTCTTTTTAAATTTAAATTTGTTAAGGAGTGTGCCATCTTATTTATGTAGTTTACTTAACCACTCGCGTTTTGGCAAGAAGATTTAGCTTTCCATAGCATTTAAATGGCATTTACTGGCTTTCATATTTAATGACACATAATTAACATGTAAATATGATTTCTAGGCTTATGCCAATCATCAAAGATGAAGCGAAAATAATTTCTTCAGTTTTCATTTTTAAACCAGCTGTGACACATGAAAAAGATTTAAGTAAGGTGGGATCAGCTTACACAATTCCCATCTTGGGAGTTGAGGATACCATTTCAAAACTTGCTACAAAATTTCTTTTGGACCCGAAGCTGCTGAAACATTTCTTATCTCTATTTATACGTTGACTGCTTTCTTTAATGGTGTTTTGTTGGTTTTTGCTCTACAAGTGGATACCTTTTATTCTTAATTTTAGAGGGATTTTACGGACTTTCTTGTGGAAGTTATGTATCTCAGAAATCAGTGATTATTGTGAACATTCTGGGAGCAGACAAAGTCTCCAGTGCAATTGGTTTGACCATTTGTTTCCAAGGAATGGGCATCTTTATTGGAGATCTAATATCCGGTAACAAAGGTATGATCAACTTTTTTCTTCATTTTCATTTTTGTAAATCTTTTATTTTGTATTCAAATGTGCTACAAAAAATGTGAAGGAGCAACCAACAGTGTCCATACTTCAAATGCTTCACGTTTTTCTTTTTTTTTTATGTAGGAAAGCTCAAAGATATCTGTAGTACTTATGATGGAGTTTTCTTACTTACCTCGAATTGATGCTATTTGTTTGTCCCATGTGTATGGTTATCAGTAACCTGTGGTTTTACTGTGATAAGGAAATATCAAAACAGAGAATTGGGTAGAGAGTTGAGGTTCACAATGATGATGATGATGATGATGATGAGACACCTTCAGACAACAAACTGAATCAAAGTATTACAAGAAATGTTGATTAAGTTTGGGTCTAAACTAGATTTGTATAATGAATGATATCAGTGACTGAGTGAAATGTCGGTATTTAGTGCTTTCTCTGCAACAGACCATTGAACAGGGAAAAATTCTGTAGATATAAACTTCATGGTTAACACTATGCCTTTTTGAATTTTATATATACGGTATTGGAAATAATTATTGAAACACACACAACATATGCACAAATAATGAGTAATTGCACCTGAGAGACATATCATCATATGACTGGAATGTTGTTCCAAATATCTTGTTGCACTTTCCATAATTCATCCAAGCAAGGTGTTTGGTTGCTGTTTGATTCTCTCAGTAGCCATATAACCTTATATAACCTCATTGATCACATCAGGACTTTGTGCAGGCCAAGGCATCTTTATGAGTGGTCCATCAGCCTCTTTATGTTTCAGGTAGTTTTTCACTACATTGTCTGTATGTTTATGGTCAGTGTCATGTTGAAGTTGAATGCCTGCCGAATGAGATGTTTTCTTGAGAGAGTAGCATGATGGATGAGAACCTACTTTTACCTGTCAGCAGTGAGTACACCTTCAATTTTATGCAAATCTCTGACACTTTTGAGTGATATGCAGCCCTACATTTGTATTGATCCATTCCCTCTTGTATACTGATCGTTACACTACTTCCCAGTTTGCCATCAAACATAAAGAGCACCTACTTCCAGGTTTGGTTATCTCATTGTTTCATTTATGTTGCTCAGGTCATGCCATTTTATTGCTTCTCAGCAATGTTAATGTGTATCTTACTGTTCTTGAAGAAATGTTAACACCTGTACTTGCAGCCAGGTCATTTTCAAGATCTCTACTGGCTCGTCATCCATCACATAAAGAACATACCCTGAGGTATTCATTATTACTTTTTGGAGATTTTGGGCTTTCTTATTTGACCACATCTATTGTCAGCAGCACCAGTTTTGCATATCTTCCCCAGAGTCTTGCCTACGGTGACTTCTGAAACATGAGGTTGGACTGCAATCTGCCACATGGAGTAGCCCTCACCAGCCAAGACTTTAATTTCTATATGTTTGTCATGTGATATTTCCTTCCCAGGGGCTATAGCAGTCACCACACTACAATGACATCACTTCTATACTTGTATAGTCTTTCCACAAGTGTGGCACTTTCTGATTGCTAGCATGACATCACAGTGGACTGTATCAACACATGGCTACTACAAAGCATTTCATTTTCAAACTTGAGTTGTGACTTCATCTTGTTATTTACATGTTATACTTAATTTTTGCTGTTTTAAAATTATTTCCAGTGCTGTATATTATTTTTTTTTAAAACAAATCACCCTAATTTCTAGTTAAGAAATTATAATTTGGCATAATCATATATTTTAATTTGTTTTGCTTTGGACACTGAAAAGCCACAAAATGTAATGGAATTATCTAGTACTAATATAATATATGAACTGATTAGCCAATCTATTAGGACCCATACCTGATAACAGGTCGAGCCACCTTCTGCCCGAATAACAGCCAAGGCATAGAATCAGGATACTTCCCCATCCAGTCATTACTGTTGTACTCGATGCATGGATTGAGGCAAGCAGAAGATTATGGTGGGGAAAGTCTCTTTCAAGTTCATCCACAGATGCTCATTTGGATTAAGATCTGGGGATTGTGCTGGCCAAGGGACATGCCTGGAATCTCTGTCATGTACCTAAAACCATGAACACACAATATGGGCACATTTTTATCTTGAAAGTAGCCCATCAGGGTACACAAAAAGCATCACTAGACGCACTTGATTGGAAATTATGCCGAAATAAGCTTTGACGTGTATTCTGCCGTCTCGGTCCAGGGGATGCAGAAAGTTATCACTCCTCCGTCCATTACTCAGCTACCAGGGCCTGGACAGTTAGGACCACAGAAGCAGGGTCGGGTGATTCGTGATTCGTGTGGCTTTCACTGAATTTATCTTTACTCGTCTGTGCAAAAAAAAGAGGGTAAAGTGTGACTCTTGAGACCGCACCACTTCTTACAAGTCATCCTTAGTATAACGTCTGCGCCTCTTACACCACACAAAGCATTTTTCATGTTGGCAACTGTGATTCACACAACAGCTTTCTACTGTCTTACTTCATTTGTTGCAACGTCCTTCACAAAGCACAGCAGGGGACGGGCAGGGACGCCTCTGTCAGTTTCTATTGTTTCATGATGGTGGGACTTTACGACCCTGTCTAACCGTTTATGTCCTCCTTCATGTCACTATGTGTTTACGATCACAATTCCTCCCAGCAGCAGGCATTCTTTTCACCTTTGCCACTGCTGATAAACTGAAATGGCCGATGTCTTGGAGCAGCCTGCCAACCAAACTGTCTTGGCCACTTTGGCTCATACCAGACGCCCACCCACTGCCATGTCTCTTTTGAACGCTGTAATGTCTTGGCTTTTCCCCATATCTAAACTTGCCTGATGTACTTTGGTTGCAACATCACTATTACACAGAATATAAATAAATTTATGCTTATTTGTCTTTTATCTAAGCTTAATTGCAACAAAATAAATTAAAGACATTATGGACAAGATTTGTTACTGCATTACAAGTATAAATGGTAATAATAGTAAATGTACTATAAATGATTTGGAGTAACTAAAAATACATTCTTCAGGATTCATACTTGTTTTAGTTGACAGTCCACAGCAAATGAATCAGTGTATTGTTTTTAAAGATACTGTATATAACATGTTCTGCCAAATTCTCAGTTACTATATAAAAAACCTGATATCCACTTGTATCTTGGCCTGTGAATCAATAATTACAAAGAGTTTTTGTGTGTATGTGTGTGTGTGTGTGTGGAGGTATTTTGTTTCCGCTACAAATTCCTTTTTATGGTCTGATTTTCTTAATGTTTTTTTGAAGTCAAACCACATTCCATCAGGTTTCATCAAATTCAATATGTTTACTGTTGCAGAATTATTTTCAGACTATTTTAAATAAGAAAGGAGTGGTTGTCTCCCTTCGATTATGAGCGTTTTGGTTTGCAACATAGATAATACGAGTATACTATTTTTGTTTATAAAGTTAACATTAGCCATTATGTACTAAAGGAATAAAACTTTTATTTTTCAAGAGTCATTTACCAAACGTAGAAGGTTAGTTTGCACTGATAATTGAAGAGGACCTTATTAAGGCATTTTAATGTTTAGAAGAATTTTTTTATGTAAAAGAAATGGATGACAGTTTAAATGTCAAAATGTTCATCATTTCGAGAATCAGATACAGCCTGAGCTTGAGAGCTTTGTGTACAAACGCTGTGATAACTTTCTGCAACTACAATATTACAATACACAGCTTCCTTGGAGTCTTGGAGTCAGTCATCAGCCATGTGATATTTAGGGTATTTTCATGATTCATTATAGGAGACCAAAGACAAAGAATTTTTTTTTTCTATGGCCTATACTAGATTATCTACATATGCATCATTAGAATTAGCAAGATTATTAATATTTATGATTCTGTGGTCGTCTAAATTTAAAATCTCCCACCATTAAAACTCAAACCAGCTTATCTTAAAACGTTTGATGTGTTGAAGCTTGGAGATGCTAATGAATTATCTTCATGACTAAAACTGAACTTATTTACACTCATTTAGAAACTTTGCAGAAGGAATTGCTTCTTGGTTATTGTCTTTAACAGTTTGAAATCCTAACACACTACATCTACCTTTTTCTGTTCCTGTTGAAATAATCAGCCTCCAATAAAAAATTCTGTTATTTGTCAAACTTATATTATCGGAGCATTATAATTCGTATTATCAGCTTTCAGAAGTTCTCTCCTTCAAACAGTAGCCCAGCTTTACATTCTAACAAATTACTTCAATTTAAAATGTTCAAACAACTAGAATTATTATTATTTATTGTTTGAGATTTACATAGACCTGTTAGGTAAAGTTTTACTTTTAACTGATGATATCTGGTCAGTGGATTTAGTCCACTTGAAAGCCTTTTCTAAATGGAATAAAGGTTATAGATAAATGTAACAGATGGACTGTTCCTTTAAATGATAAGATTGGAAAATCTTTAATAGAAGCATTCAAACAGTCTGGTTGAAAACTAAATAAGTTATGGACTGATATGGGAAATGAATTTGTTAACAGAACTTTTAAAAGCTTTTTAGAGAAAGTCCCTTCACAATTAGAAATTTATTATATATGTAATGAAAGTAAAGCAGTTATAGTTGAGAGATTTAATAAAAGCTTTAAAAATTGTGGAAAAATTTTACAGAAAATAGGAATAGTAATTGGATGAACATTTTAGATATATTATTAAATGAGTATAACAAAAGCAGATCCTTTGGTATGTCACCAAAAGAAACATACTCTAAAATTAGACTGATGAAATATTTGAAATTGTAAAGATTAACTGCATTTTTTCTTGAACATATAAATCAGAAACATTAGATGGAGGATAAATATTAAGATTATTTTATGGACAGGAACAAAAAACCAAACATGTCCCACCAAAAATGTTACTTGTTCCACTAAAAGTGCTTAAAGAAGATGGAAATATCCATAAAGTAAATCATCTCATCTAGTAGATATAACTTATCATTGAATGGACATAATACTTATGTGAGATTAAATGTATAAATATTTTTTTATCTAATTAAGTTTATATTTTTATGCATCTATTCTGTATTATATAAAGTATCTGCAGTATTGGAAATAATTCTGGGCACAAATAATCAGTAATTGTAAATGAGAAACATGCAATACACAGTGCATTATTACAGAAAGTATAAAAAACAGAATGAATATGTTTTAAAGTACATTAGTTGGTATGTGAGCCCTTTGCTTTATATAGACCATGATATCCTGTTTTCATGCTTCCACACGGGTTATTAATGAATGACTGTGGAATGTTGTTCCAAATATCCAGTAGCTCTTCCCATGATTCATTCAAGGTGTTTGATTACCTCTTGACTTTCTCAGTAGCCATATAACCCAAATGGCCTCATTGATATTTATATCAGGACTTTGTGCAGGCCAATATATCTTTGTGAGTGTTCCATCAGCCTCTTTAGGTTCCAAATGGTATTTCACCACATTGGCTGCATGCTTGGGAATCATTCTCACGTTGGAAGATAAATCCCTGCCCAATGAGATGTTTTCCAGAAAGAATGGCATAATGGCTGTGAACCTGGCTGTACCTGTAGGCAGTCGGTATACCTTTGATTTCATGCACCCTTGGTTGATATGCAGCCTCTCACTTGTATTGATCCACCCCTAAACTTTATCATAGCTGTTATACACTGACTGTTATATCACTCCTCAGTCTGCCTTTGGACAAACTGTCATTAATTATTGCCAAACAGGTGCCACTTTCTGATTGCTTGTGTGACAACCAATCAGTGGACTATATCAACACATGAGTGTACTATTGGGTATTTCATTTTTACACATGGGAGGTTATTCTATCACATTCATTTTTTGTGGCAGCTTAGAGAATGTTTATTTGAAAATATTAGTGTTAGATTATTTTTTTGTATCTTAATTTAATAACATTAAAGCGAAAATCATGCATTAATATTTGAATAACCTATACATTTCTAAGAAAAACGATTTGTTAAAGTATAATATCTCTGGTTATGATATTGGGTAATTTTGTTAACATGTTCTTCTTATGTTGCTTTGGAGTTCAGCAGCCTCTTACAACTGTTCGTTTTCTTAAATTTTCTGTAGTTTTACTATAGACAAGAGTTATTATCAACTTATAAAGTTTTTTTAAAATCATTTTTAGACTTAGTTTTTATATTAATATTTAAATCACTGTATGAAAATTGACATGGATCTAATTTATAAGCCTTTTGGCATACAATTCTAAGGTTTTTAAATACATCATCCAAAAGTAGGATATCAGATTTAAGATAAATCATTATACTCTTCTAATGCTTGAATGTTGTACTTTGACATACTCCTTTACAATACTTAGAATCTCTAAGTCTGAGTTGTTTCTTTTTAAAAATCTTTTGTTAATTTATTAATAGCTACATTATACTTACTAAAATTGTCAATAACAGAGTATAGAAAGATACCTTTCCTTCTTAGAGTTTAATCAGCTGTATGCATTAATTGTTTTGGTTTTAGATTTGCCTCTAACTTATCTACACTTGTTCCCATCAATCTAAAAGAATCTAAAAATTGTATTTCAAGACATTTGATTATTATTTTATTATCTATTATCTCTCTTTATCAACAGTTTCTTGAATGATAATGAAATATACTCTTCAAATGTTTGTGTTATAACAGAGATAGATACTACTTTAGCTAGGTTTTTGAAAAAGAGATACTTATCGCAATTAGATAAATTATGAAATAGAACAGGTATGTGATTCATGTATCTAAAGTTTAAATCACTCATTATGTCTGGCACCTTTAAATTTACCAGTTAAATGAGCACTTTTTAAAATTTCTGATAATAAAAGATTAAATATTATGTACTACTTATTTAATAATACATTTTATAAAGATAAAGATTTTAGCAATAGTATCTACTACTTTATCTTTTTTAGTTTTAAAGAGAACAGGTGTAGATTTTGCATAACAGATACAACATAACAAAACGATGATGATGGAATGTTTTGTGCTTTGAGTATGTCTTTCTGGTTTTAGCAATTCCAAATCTGCATAAATTATAAAGGGTACTTTTAATTTTGTTGCAAATTTTTAAATTCTAATTTAGACAATCTAGGCAAAATCAGTACATTTTTACTACATCTCTGTGTTTTGTAAGTCTTTCTTCATCTCTATAATTTAACAAATGGGCATATAAAGATTTTTCATTTATGCTTTGTTATTTGTGTTATAATTAAGTTAGATGGATTTTTAATTAGACTATAATGAATTTGATCTCCTTATATAATAAGCAAGAGATCTATATTTTTTATTTAAATTTCTAATTCTAGGTGGTACAACTTTGTTATCTTCATCATACATGTAGATTAACTGAGATATTGTTTCTTTCAAACTTATTTATTTGTTTACTGCAACAGAGTAAGTTTTTCCTTCTGTCTTTGATTAAGATTCATAATTTTGTGACTTTTATTATCAACTGGATGTAGATGAGCAAGTATACAACAGAGAAAACATTTTGATATTTATATTTAGTAAAGCTTTTTTTTAAAGTTGGGTAACTCTTAAGTGGATTATATTTACTTATTTTACAACAAGCTTTATAGTCTTCCCATATGTCTGTTTTGTTGACCTGTACATGATGCTTTCTACATTATAAGCTAAGTTGGTAAAGTGATTTTCTAAATTAAAGTTATCAGAGAATGCATATATATATATATATATATTTCTATTTAATTTATTTCAATGTTCAGTATACACTGAAATACAAAATTGTAATACTTTCTTATCACTAAAAAGATCTCTTCTACTCATGGTCTTAAATGCTCAAAAAAGATTCTCTAGATTAAAATTTTTTATATTTTGATCTCTAAATCAAAAACAACCAGCCACCCTTATAGAACTTACGATTTCTCTCTTTCTTTTTTTTCAACTTAACATCAGATTTGAAACATTTTTCCATCTTTTTTGTCCTAAGCCGAATTGAGCTGAAAAACTGAATGTGATCACCTAGGAACAAGTGAAAAAAATTATAATTGCTTCCATTAACTTAAGAAAAATTTGGCGCTGGTGCCTATTTATTAATATCTATATTTTAAAGTCTTTTTTCATGAGTTTTTATTATGTAAATTTTCATCAAGAAGATTTTTTAAAAATTGAGGTTCAAAGCGAAGTCTGAGATTTGTAGTTTAGTTTCTTAAAATGCATTTCAAAATCGTTTTTTGTTATGTATTTTTTTTTTCCACTTTAAGTCCTTTTGGGTTGTTCAGGATATTGTGGGAAAAGAGTTAAAAGATAAGAGAGATTTAAGTTCTTTTCTACATTTCTCCTTTTTCTAAAAACCTCCCGTAAGTTGTCCTCAAGTCCCAGTCACTCCACTAAGATAATCAATGCGGAAATATTCCTTGGTAAATTCCTCTAAAAAAAAAACTGAAGCCAGGATTCATTTAGTTATTTTAAAATGTATTCAGAATCAATACCTCTCACTGTTCGATCTACACCAGACATTACCAACTGGGGCTGTGCTTTGGTTTTAACGATGCCAGGTTTGTTCGGAGTCAGGTAAGCGCCACCTTCGGCGCCCCCCCCTTTTCAGATTTTTAGGAGTCGTTCGAAGTTGGACGAGTGTTTATACAGAGGCTGGCGCCCTGGGAGCCTGTACACTACTCGTCTCGTGTGGACAGTAGCAACCAGGCCGTCATCAATTGGCGGAATAGCAATGACTCAGTGTTCATGGGCGTCCGCAAGTGGTTGTGGGGGGGGGGAGGAAAGCTGAAAAGATGATACCAACGTCAGCTTTCCTCATCTCGTTGACGCCCATGTCCGTGTTACTCGTTTGGGGAGTAAATGTTCGACCATTTTTGTGTGTTAGCGTGATGATGCTGAGCTCTTTGGAAACCGGTCTATTTCATCAAACAAAGGGATGTTGTCGGGCGATCCCTGACGATTTTTTTATTAGATTGTATATCTATCTATCTTCTTATGGCCGCCAGCAGGTCATTTATTCGTCTGCGCAACTTCACTTTTCGTTCTTTTCAATGTGGAGCGGTGGGTAGCGAGTTCGCGGGTTCGATCCAAGGGTGTGGGTCGGAGGTAGGTGCTGCTGCTGCTGCTGATGAGGGCCAAAAGCCCGAAACAGCCGTGCAGCCCTCGACCTGGAGGGGGATGGGCTCCGCCAGGTTGTGAAACGACGGGTTAGGGGACAAGCGAAGTTCTTTTGGTGTAAAGCGACAGACGCGCGCGCTTATTTCTATCGGCGGTGAGCTCAGTACGACAAACAGTGCATTTGAACGGCACAGCAGCAGTTGAAAAACCGACGGGGCCACAAACGAGCACCGACAGCAACAGCTACATTGTCGACTCGGGAGTGTTACGTCCATTTAAAGCTCGCTTCAGATATTTGATAGAGATCCAGAAAATCGGAGCTGCCGTCCAAACCAAAATAAAACTGAGATTTAGAGAGGTGATTAAAAAAGAGGGGGCCGAATTCTCTCTGCAGGGCAGATGCGACGTGAACATTTTTTGTAAATGCGTTAGGCTGCTTCGTTTACCTAAGCGGCCTCACGAGACCGATGTGGAACTGGGTAAACAAAGCGGTAGCGGAGTCTGGTCCTTAAACTGAAAGAAAATGAACCAATTCTAATGCAAGTTGAAAATTAAATTTTCCAAAAATGGGTAAAGTGTAGAAGAAAGCGTAATTAAAGCTGTCTTTAGCTGATGAGATCAAAACCCTAAAAGGGAACAGCTGGATGTTTTGGAGCGGCCCGTCTATTTTGGCAGTTCTTTACACACATTTTTAGCAATGAGGCGTTTGGGTAAAACATCAAATTGTAATATTTTTGTGAAAATTATCCAGTTTTGTAGGCCATGTCGAAGTAAAGCCCGAATTGTACTTATATCAAAATGGGACAAACCTCTCACACGTCATAATAAGTCAGGTGAACGCGGGTTCAGGGTCCACGGACGTGAGGAAATTCGCTATTGTGGCTACAGGAACTGAAAGAAACTCCGCGGAACTCGATCAAAAACCCAGCAGAAATCGCTGCTTATAAACAGATTTCAGAAAGTATATTCAGTGTGTTCATGGAACAGCCAGTCACGCGCGGGTGTTGTTTTAAAACCACAGGTTTGGGTACAATGGTTTTCCGAATCTTTTTCAAGACAATCTGCGGTTCTGGCAGTGCTCTCAACAGATCCCTAGCATCTATCTCTTCTTCGGCGACAGTATACGGATAATGTCCGTTAACCTGCCCGGCAAAACCGGGTCCGCTCACAAAATTCAGGCCGTCGATCGGACTCATCCTCGTTCAGGACACATCGACTGTCTCGAAGGTGCATCATCAGCACCAGAGGACTTTTCCTCAAAAGTTTCTTCGTCCATGGTAACATTCCTCCTCGTTTTCCACCGTTCCTTTGCTCTTTCTTAAATCTCTGAGCCATTTCAGAAGTCAACCATCAATATGTTCTAAAAAACAAAAAAAAAATTGCTTATCAGTTTAAAGGGTTTGGTCAGATTTTAAAATTAAGACGAGTGATGGTGATAACATTGAGTAAACCTCAAGTAAGCTAAACGAAGACCAGTTCATATATGGATCCCTCCCTATCGGTATTACTCTGTGGTGGTGATCTGACAGCACTTTGGTGAAAATCGTAAATTTCCAACACTTTTTTAATATCTGTAAACTGGCCAGCCGTGATATGATGGTTTATTTTATATTTATTGAACTGTTTAGCCATTTCATCGTAATAAAATTGCAGGGTACACGCGGCCTCTATTCAAGCTGTCCACAATTTCTGCCTTATTATGGCCTGACTACTAAGGGAAGTAAAAGGGACGGCCTAGCTTCGGAATGTAGATAACTGTCTGCCTGAACTATATATATATAGAGAGAGAGAGAGAGACACACACACACACAAAACAACTTTGCCACGAGGAGGAGAGGGGGGGGACAAACAAAGACAGCGGGGTTAGACTGGAGTCAGTCTTATCTCAATCTGGCGGTATGGTTTACACACACAACTCTCGTGTCGATCAATCAGGGCTCCTTTCACTAGTTCCTACAGCAGACACCTGTCAGGTTTTCACTAGGCACTGCGACTCTTTTAACGCCTTTGAACATTGACTCTTTTATGCGAGAGGAAAAAGTTCAAAGTTGGCTTTTCCCTCTTTCTCTCCCTTCTTCCCCCTGTCATCAGAGGCAGATAATTAAATCGGCTACTCAACTCTCTATGCGTGGTCATCTCACAGCTTTTCTCTGGTCTGTCAGTCAATAACATCACGCGATACAATATACTCCCGCCATTTAAAGTAATCTCACGACGCCTTCATCTCCCAGACAACTGTTTCAGAATTAAAAGTGCTCTTTATATCCAAACAGCTTTTATTTTGTAAACAATAATTTAGACAACTTTCAGGCTGTTACACATATAATATAATAAGTACTTTAAAATATTTTACAGAAATTAGTTCTATGGAAACATCATTATTATTATTATTATTATTATTATTATTATTAAGGTTTGCTTTTTCTAATGTATTTCCACATTTTAGATTCTGCACCTTCATCTCTCTGGCTGCAGTTCCATCAGTTTGTTTTCCGAAGCTTCTTTTGCACAACTGAAACACGCGGCAGTTTCGCCCGCATTTCCAACCGAAAAGTTGAAAAGGTTCCCGACAAACAGATTACCCATACGTACTTTCCGGTTCCGACTTCCATGTTTATTTTGCACTGAACCCACAGCATTATTTTCCTCCGTTTCCTCCACTTCACAAGGCGCATTATTCTCAAAATCCGCGGAGAGTTCGTCGGGCTTCTTTTACTTTGAAAGCGCTGGTAATGTCACGTGGTTCAGCCAAGACACTGACGGAGAGGTGGCTGACCTCACCCCATGGCTATAACTCCACACGAGGCCTGTTATCTTGTCACTCTCGCCAGAAAGAAAACCCGTTTTTCAACAGCGCGATCTCTCCGAAAGGATCTTCCAAAGGCCGCCGACCGGCCACACAAATCCGACAGTTCGTGACAAACGGGCTCTATGCCGCTGATATGTGGTCCCGAATGCTTCCGCTACGCATTTCTCTAGCGCCGACCAGAGATATCAACGATGGGCGGACAGGCTGAAGTCTGAGGACGAGCCGAAGCGGCACCATCGATTTAGCCTGGTGACAGAGGCTGGCTGCTCATGTATTTTCTAGGAGGGGTATACAATAAGCCGAAGCGCGCAGACTTACGTGTGGCTGGCTATATGTTCTTGCCGTCGGTGTTGACCCTAAACCATCGACTAGCGTGACACAGATAAATGGTTTCTTCGTGAGCCCTGGCTTCCATTTTAATGCGCATGCGCATAGCCTATTGTTGTCGGTTTAAAAGGCGGCTAAATAAGCTTGAAGCTCGGACGGGGAACAGCGTTCAACTTAAAATCTTTTCTTGCGGGAAAGTAACCACTCGTAACAGATCGAAATGTAGGTTATACCTAACAAGAGCGACAGCTTCACGGGGCCTTCGGGCCATGTCGCTAACGACTTCATCGAGCTGCTCGTGACATCCGCAAGAGGACGCCGCCCTGCGGCTCTCGTCGCCCGTAACGGCAAATAACGCGTGAAGCTGATCGTGAGGCCGGTCACGTGACACTGAACTCGCGTACTACTAGCGGATAAGACCGGAATTCCGTACATTTTAAAATTAACCCTTGAGGAATGAGATATTTTCAGCATCAAAAAGAATCCCTATCAACAAAACCGCATACGTATTGTGAAAAAAAGAGAGGTATATTAATGAATTCTAGAAATGAATAAATTTATAGTTTTATCTGATAGGAAACTATTTTTAAGAAAGCGCAATGGCTTTCAAATCCAGAGAGTCTTTGATGTAAAGGCGATCATGCTAAGAGATGTTGCTTTTTTTTTTTTAATTGCCTTTGATTCATGTTGCTCAATATATCAACACCCCCCGCCCTCATTTCCCCTCCTTTTTTTATACTTGTCATCGTTTGATAATCTCGGATTAGGAAAAAAAAATATCTATTTTGACCTGCTAAGCGTCACATAGAAGCGAGAAAAAGAAAAAAACACAAATTTAATAATCAATAACTAGGCAGCATCGAAAAGCCTAGAAGCTACAAGAGTAGTGATGTCTGTAGGGATGGATACCGCTTCGCCGGGAGGGAGGAGGGGCATAAAATAATTATTTTAATACTGGCTGTCTTAGCGCCGATGCATGATAATTATCTCATTAGATTTCGTTAGGCTTTACCTTCCGCTTCGCTGTACCTGGGCCTGCTGGGTATTCTGTCGGTAGTTTAGCAACTCGAAGAGAACCGAGTAAATTAGAGAAAGTCAGATTGTATTGCTTCGAATTATTTTCCCGGCACATTGTATTTACGGGCTTTCAGCAGCTCCCAGATATCCTCACGTTCCATATAATTATTTCAGACTTCACGGTACGCATGACAGCTCCTATTAGCATTTTTCGGTACAAAATTATCTTTTCATATCACGAGTAGCTGTCGGTAGAGAGGATAATTGTTGTAATTCTCTGCACGCTCGCGGAAAAAAACAAAAAAAAGGGAAGAAAATTCAGGTGTTAGGTAACAGTTTTCTGGCTAATAAACAGTTGCCCGAATCCGCCAAGCTTTCAAAATTGAAAAGTTTAAGAGGAAACTTTAAGCACTCGCTGCCCAAGGGCATGGCTGTTCCGTACTGTGGGGCGTTGTCGCAATACGAATTTCTTTCATCAGAATTCGATCCAAATGACATTTCTTGCTAAAGGCGTTCTGTCAGAGCCGAGGGTTCCTCATCTAATTCGAATTTCTTGCTTATAGTTTCAGAGGTCTAAGACCGTTAATGGGTAATGTGTTAATATGACATTTTTTTCAGACATATTACCCATTGCGAAAATTTTTCTTTACTTTGTTAGAAAAGTCAAAAGACATAATTTGCTTAACATTTCAAGTATGTTAAGCAGTCGTGTTATTTTTTCGAAATCCGTGTATGCGTTCCTAAAATTTAATTTTCGAAAGCCACGTTGATGTATTCTCAAGGATCTTCCTGAACCCAGGTTTTTAAGATGTTCAGAGCGTCAAAGCCATCAGATTTACTTAGCCCGATTTAGAGTGTTTGAAGTATGTTATTGAGATATTTAAGGTCATCAAAGGAATTTAGTACTTAAAAGTTGATCAATCATTTTGCTTTTAGGACGTGAAGATAAAAATAAAAACAACTGATCAAGACTTCAAGATAGTTAAACATACAGCAGGAAGTATTGCTTTAGTGGCAAGACCACGTGTGTGGAGCGGGTCGGTTGCACAAAGATGGCTGCAGTCCAAGTATCGATAGATTCGCAAGCTAAGGTCTCGGTTCTAATAATGGTTTCCCGTAAGAACTATAATACTATAACTACGTGTTACTGGAATCGAAGAAACGACATACACAACTTTACTGATATCGATATTTATTTATTCATTATTTTTGTATTTATTACATCAAATAGGCACCATAAAGAAATAAAATATGAGAAAATAAATATACTGGCATATGGAATTTAATGAATAAAAGCAAAGTTGAACTATAAAAAATTCTTAAAGAAATCAAAGCTTCTATAATTTTTACAAAATAGACAAACTTTAACAAATGTATCAAAATAAACAAAACATTAATTGTATCCATAACACACAAGATAACAATCATTAACAGTTTCTTTTCCTGTTATTGTTCTCGTATAGAGCATTTTTTAAAACTTCGTTTTAATTACCCCTTTTAAGTAAACATTACACACTAAGTTTATTTTCAAGGCAGCTAAAACGGAACAGAGATGGCGTCAACATTTTATGGTGACGTCATGTCGCGTGATTAAACCCAGTGGCGAACCAAAGCATGTTCTGGTTTCGTCCAGGCGACACGAATGGCAAAGGGCCGCCTGTTGCTGAGTAGCTCTAATTTCCAAAGTCGGAATATTGGCCTTGGTTTCTCACTGCTGCTGGAGTGCATTTGTCAAAAGTAACATGCAAACTATTTTCACTTCAGGTGTGTTTCACTGTGCACTAGTTTTAATACACACGGCGTTATAAGGTTATCCAGCGCGCCTCCCTCATACGTTGATCTCGGCCTCGCCGTTTCTGTCCACGGAAGAGAGAGATGACGTCAGTGGATAGAGAGAGAGAGATGACGTCAGTGGATAGAGAGAGAGAGAGATGAGAGAACACTTTAGTAATTTATGTCAGAAAGGTTTCTGAATTTCTTGAAGCAAGTAAAATAAATAAACCAACCAAACTGAATAAGTAACATGTTTGTTTTCTTTTCTATTCCACAGATAGTCAAAAGTAAAAAAAAATAAAGTGTCAGTAGTTTATATTTATCCTATTACTACGTGTTCGTCTTTATAGTTTCTTTTTCCATTGCGTAGAATTACCAAATGATATTTTTACAAGCCCTGACAAAACAAAATATCGATCATTTGACTTTAGAAAACAACCGACTAAACAACATCTGAGGCGAAGTCAGTCATTTTGAATGCATAATAAACAGGCGCTCGCTCGTTCGAGTCAACGGAAGTAAAATATACCTGGCGTAATAGAGGAATTTTGCTTTTAATTTCTTTTGAAATAATGCAATGGATGTTGCGAAACATTTAAGAACCCAAATTATTTTTTTAATTATTTTTTCTCTAAGTGGATGATACTACAAAACCTAAGTTACACGTCTTCACGACTTAAGGAAAGTTTAGAGGTGTCACCAGTGGTGCATCATTACTATTGCACGTGGGTCCTGTTCGGCCAGTAGCAGCTGGCCCTCCTCCAGTCATTGGCAGTGGAAGAACGGAATTGATTTCATTTACTGCGTACGTGAGCGGCAGTGAAACGGGATCTGATTGGCTGATAGCACCACCACACCACCGGTCCGCGGACTAAGTGTGGGCTCAACACGCCCGAAATTTCAACAGGCAAAATAGTCGGTTCGTTTGTTGTAAGGCTCGTTAGTTATTTCTCCCCTTTCTCTCCACCAGGAAGAGTACGTCAGACCGTGGAGCAGTCGTCGGTGTCGCGCGCCGCCAGCCGGGCGTTGTTCGTCCGGTGCGTGTGCAGCACGTTACCACATGCCATGATGACCGCCCCGGCCAGGACTGTGGCGGCGATAAAGTAGAACGGCTCGTTGTAGGTGTTGTACAGGTCTTTCAGCAAACCTGGGGAAAAACAAACAGATTTTTAGAAATCTTTGCAGCAAAAGGCGTTAAACGTTATATTAATCCCGTCCACCGCCGTTCATCTGAAATTCAAAAAATGGAATCGGGAAAAATGTGAGGAAGTTCTGAGAATCGACCGTAAATCTTGTGACGTCATAACTATACTTTTGAAAAATGTCTGCGGTCAGTGAAATTTATTATCATCATTTCCCGAAATTCAAAGACCAGTCAGGGTTTAAAATTAAAATGGTAATGAATTACTACGCTTCCGCAAAGACTCGGGAGGAGGGGATGAGTCTGGTCACGCCGCCTTTCCTCCGCGCAGTTACATTTTGAGTAGGCCGGTAGTAGTGAATATGTAGAGGGCGTCACAGACTTTTCATGCAGCTGTAAATTACCGCCAGGTGACGCTCTTAACAATTTGATGATGAGCGTATAAATGAGAACGTTTGCGTTACAAACACTAACTTCAGAACTTTTGATTTGTTTCTGGTAGCTCAAATATGTATTAAATAAAGGTTCGTTTTTATTTTTGAGAAATTAAACAGATAGAAACAGATATTTCTTATGCAGATTCCCTACTGCTGGTTTTGAGCTCGTGACTACGCCACCCGCCCATTAACTATATCGCTATAAGCTTTCAAACACCGCAGATCATTTGCGAAGAACAACGAGCCCCGTCCGATAAGTCGACCTGTCTTCCTCGCTTCTCTTACCACGAGTCCCACTCGCTCTACTGTTTTCCTTCGCGGCGCGTAGTTGTTCTTGATTTATAGTCCGTGTCGATTTGTTTTCTTATCCGTGTCGGCTGTGTGATGTTCCCACTTTTGATCTCCTTGAAATCGTTGCTCCTCTCGGCCCGTTTCAAGAAAACGATGTTTAACGAATAGCCATAGCACGAATCGCAGTATCGTGAGCGACCGCTTCGCCTTCTGGCATCTCACGAGGCCGCTACCTACCTCGCAAAGCCCGCTGTCGATATTTAATGCATTGAGAGGGCGCCTTCCCTGACAGTACGCTCGATGCCCTTTCTGGTCGTGCTCTAATCTTATCTATTGATTCGATTTACCAAGGGGAAGCACCTGCGACTTCATTTGTCTCCATGGCAACAGTGTCGGAAACCGAACGTGCAGCCACTTACAATCGGCGTCCCCCAGTCATTTCCGCTGGGCATTTTTTAATATCGATTTGGCACCTGCTTACCATAACCGTCCTGTCCCGTCCAGATTAGCGGAGACCTGCTTCGTCGAACCAGTTTTTACGCACACATTTATATGTAGAATTTAGAGTGACCAGTTGAGTGGAAGATGGAATTCGATGCTGGAGGATGATCGCGGCCAGCACAAGCTGCTAGAATGAGCTGTGGTTTTTTAAACTTTTTTTGTGTTGACCTGTGACTACTGGGTTAAGCTAAACCAAAACCCCTGCTCGATTGGCTTTTACCTCTTCATTTCTGCAGTTCTTCAACGGACCTCGGCCCTAACCCCCGACTGACAGGTTTTCGGGATATCAGCAAATTTCAGGGGGGGGGGTACTAAAAATGTATACAAAACTGTTCCTGCAAAAATATGCGCGCGAGTGGGACAGTGAACAGCCGAACCCTGACGCAATAAGAAGTTGCAGATACACTATATCAACATTTAATTGCGATGTCTATCGGTCCCATTAACTTCATACCCCTCTCCATAAATAAGCCAAAGGTCCCCGACCTCCAATCATTAACACGGTTCAAATTTCAGGTGTCGAGGAAAGCGCCAACGTGACATTTTAATGCATTTTGAGCGGCGGAGCTTCATCAGCCGGTCTGGGTGGGGATCCTCGTTTGCCCCGTCGGACTGGTGCCGGCAGCAGGAAAGAGCGAGTGTCGCCCACGGGCCGGCCATTGGTAGGGCGGACTCGCTCCATCGCTCGCGAGGAGACTGAGGTTTTCGGAAAGAGACAGCACGATGATCGATGATCACTCCGCCGTGTAGATGTCAAGGCAGCTTTGCCTGGGTGGGCCTCCGAGATCGCAAACACCCTCTTTCGGCCGAGCTGGCAGAAACACTGCTGGAACGGTCCCGACTACTCGCACGGCTATTACGGTTTCGTGAACAGCAGATCGTTGCGGGAATTAATACATTTCTCCATGAGTCTAGTAGAGGGGAAGACGGAGATCCTTAAGAATTGTCTAGGTTAGGGAAAAAAGAGAATTGTCACAGTTTTAACACACGAGCATCGAGTAAAAGAGCCAGGGGGAAGTGAGAAAGGGAAAATGGCTGGCAAGAAGTCGACTCGTACTGGTAATGAATGGTGGCGCACGATAAGTGTTGCGCGCCGTTACCAACAACCCCACCCACGCCTGCGCAATTCCTATTTGCCTCCTTGCACAACAGCTACCGAAGGTAATGTTTAGAAAATGGGCGAGGCGCACGTGGCGACCATGCACGCATGTCTGGCGCCTGCGCATAAACAGGTTGAACAATACCGGCTTCATTTGTGGGGGGGGGAGATAACCCAGTAGGACTTCCGATTAAGAGCATTGGCGGTGACCGTAGTTATTTTGTTACTTCAGACGGAGTGACAAGATAACTACTGGCAGACGTTTCAGAAACAATTACGGCTAAGAACAATTGTGTTTAAATGAACTAATTGCTTTGGTTTATAAACTGTTTGAAGAAGAAGAAGAAACAGCTAAAACGTCAGCAGTCTCCTCGATCGGACAGGACTGACGCGTCGTCCTTTAATGTCCCCAGAGATAACCGAACTGGTTTTCGCTAGTCGTTATTCTGGCACAGAGTTAAATAAGCGAACAGTCCCAGACCCCGCCACTACTCAGGGTAGCTCGAGGAAAGGAACTTGTCAGAACAGCTATGATTAAAATGTAGGAAAACCGGAACACATCCCGCAAGGTAAACCGCTCAGGTAATAGAGCAGTATTTTAAGAGTTTTTTAAAGCTAAGTGAAACCTACCCGACAACGGGGGCCCACTGAGCGCTCCAAATCCTTGAAAACAAATCGCCAGGCCAAAAGAGCTGGGGAGTCGCTCCGATCCTAGAAGTTCAGTCAGCATAACAGCCTTTTGCGATCCGATGATCCCGTTCAGAATCCCGTAGGCGCCGCACAGAATTCCGAAATCCACAAACGTCTCCATGAAAGGGCAGAGGATGATGATCAGCGCTATAAAGAACATGTTGACATTATAAATTATTAAGCGGTAGGGTCGCACTGGCTTGAAATCCAGTATAGCCCCCGCCAGCGGTTTCGACAGTATATCGGTAACCCCGACAATGGATAACAGGTAGGCTGCCTGGATGTAGCCGAGACCTTTTTCCAGTCCCAGCGCTGGCACGAAGACTCCCGAAGAATGAGATCCCGAGGAGAGTAAGCAGAGACTGATGCTGAACAGCAAGAAAGAAGGATCCTTCAGCAGCGACAAGTCGAGGTATACCTTTTTGGGAGATTCTTCTGGAAGACATTCCTTGGGAAGCTTTTGCGTGTCGCAGCAGAAGCAAGTAAGTAAGCGCTTTGCTTTCCCCTGTGCCGTCTGCTCGCAGACCGGGCTGTGCAGTTGCATGTCGGGAAAGTGTCCGTTTTCCGTTGCTTTCTTTGCGTTTTGCGCATCCAGGTGGATCACGTGTCCGTAATGAGTCCCCTTTGGAAGAGAAGTGGACCCGTTGGCAGCAGTGGAAAGGACATCTTGCTTGAAGTCCATCAGAGGGACTTTGTAGCTGCCTCGCGCGTCCTCATTCTTCGCGGGTTTTCCTTCTTTCCGACTTCCGACAAACAGAACATCCGTGGTGCTGGTAAAAAAAAACGAAAAAAGGGCAAACGTGAACAGAGTAGTTGGGCCGCCAATGATTTCGGTCGCTACCCGCGTCGCCCTGAGCGAGTTATTGCTGAAGGCGACGACGGTAGACATCTTAACATCGCTCCAAACGTGTCAGCGAATGATAACTGCAGAAATGATAAATCACCACCAGGTAACACAAGAGCAAAATGACGTAGAAAGCTAAGCCCGTTCCTTTGATGTGGCTGATTGTATCAGGTAACGAATATTTCTTGTCGTGTAGAAACGGTTTTAATTTTGCCATAAACAAAGTCTGCACACTCTAGAGGTGCATCGAGAGCGCTGAGATAGTCTATCGTGGTATAGGCATTTAAAAAAAAGATGAGAGTTGGTCCTTCGCTTCTAAGAAATTCGTCTGCCTCATTGACGCTCTGATTTAGTCTATTTTAAGAGAACGTAGTTTATATAATATATTATTGTGAACGTGAATCTCCATCTTGCTAAAGACGCTTTAGATGATAGTTTTGCTTATTATGGATGAAAGCAATCGTTTGCTGACACGGCTGTTAGTATTTGCGAATATATCTAAACTACTTTTTTCAACATATTATAGCATATTAATCTGACTCCAGATGTGTGAAAATCCGTACGGCTTTGGCGTTGCTTAGATACCTATCTCGTATCTCACTCACTGCCATCTGAGAAATTATTCCGGTGGACTATGTTAATGAGTGAAAAATATCCTATAGTCTGGCGGCGGAGACAAGATGACGCCGGGTGATGCTTATAAACGCATCCTCACTTGTCGACGCTGCCCTAATCTACGCCACCTGAACGTGAAGACGACATTACCGTAAGCCTAATTGGTCGTTGTTTCAGCTTTAACGTCATACGAGTAGATAAAGGATCCCCGACTGACTAGACCGGGGTGATGAATCTTTATAACATTGCCTGCCCTGCCCGTTAGTTGTCATGGCGAACTACGTTGGTGAATTTTTAGAAAAATAATTATTCTGAACTCTGTCTCTTAGAAGTTACTGTCCTCCCCCCAACCGCATGCACACACTCTCACCTATTAACCCTTAGATAAGAAATGGAAAATTCCAAAAGGGACAACCATCCTTCTCCCATTAAGTTTCTTGAGCTAGCGGATACCAATATAAATCGATTAAAAGTTACTTAATTAGTTTAGTTATTATTAGGATGCGAAAAGTTATCATAACTGATTAAAAGAACCTCCCCAATCTGAGGAAAAAAGGAATTTCTCTTGCGAGTTCTTCCCCACTGTTAACATTAAAGTCCTGATATTTTGTTTCGCAGTGGCGCCATCTCTCCGAATCCGGTGAACAGTTTTGAAAGACCTTTTCAAGCTCGGATATTTCACTTATTTTCAGATGCTGTTCCCGATCGACGTCTCTCAGAAATCCAAAATATCTAGTACGGGAGTCATTCTTGTTTTTGTTTTATTTTTCCTCCGACCTTTGACCAAGATATTTTACGTGAGTCGTTCGTCACTGAACTTTCACCTTTTATGCACCCGGAAACATCGAGACACAACACGACTCACAGCAGAGAAGACTAACGGCAGCCGAGACGCTAGCATACGGCATATGCGGGAGTTTGTCGGTGGACATCCCGGATGTTAGTTCTTCCGCGCTTGCAAATGGTGGCGCTGCTGGTTGCCTGCTCGGTTTTCCGGTCGCCATTATTGCGTATACATTGTCTGCAGACCAAACTTTAAAATCTTTTAAGGGTGTAATACTGAAGAATCCAGGGTAACCGGCACCTGCTCGGTCCCATGGGTGCCGCATAGCAAAGACTTTATAGTGTATTTTTTTATTTTTTTTTACAACTAAATCTTTTAAAATTTATACTTTCACCGAAGCTCTCACTTTCCTAAGTGGCTAATCATCGCTATTAATTGCTAATTGCTTCTGAAAAGTACCAACAAAAGAACAACCAATTAATCACTGGAAACCTTTGGAGGATTGAACATATCATTATTTAGGTCAGTGATTCTCAACCAGGGGTTGGGGGTAAATATATCATACCTGCAAATTAAGTATTAATTCTGTAATACACTATACCTGGTCAGCCTGTATTAGAAAACTTATGGCTGGCATTGGCGAAGATCCTTGGGGGATGCATTCCCCTTTGGTGTAAGATGTACTATCTACCATACCCCCTAAAATTCCTTTGTTTTTGATAATAAAATCTTATATATTCATCCAAAATTTATGAATCACAAAAACAAAACTGTTCATATATTTTATCCCACAAAAATTTGTTCTGAAAAAAACTCCTTTTATCGTTAAGATTTTATTTATTTTGTTGTCTTTTTATTGTAAATATATTTCCTCCTCTTCTTCTTAATGATAAAGTTGCTCCATCATCTTTTTTTTTCTGTGCCTCTATGCCGGCTGTACGTGGGAGTAAGAGGGTAAATGGCGAAATACATCACGCCAAGGGGATAGATGACAGAGGAAGGGTTGAGAATCACTGGTTTAGTGAAACCGCAATTCGCCAAAGATTTCTCAAAGTATTAGTCAGAAAATGGTGGTACTCATTAATGAGAAGAACGTCTTCCAGATAGCTCTAGCAGCCCAGCACGGGCTTATTTAACACCATTCGTTTGAACAGCCACAGTTAACAGAGTGCTGGTTTGAGCAGCTACTGGTGTCGTTTGATCTCACAAACAAACGTCTGCAAAGGGGAGGGGCATCGCACCGAAAGAGATGAAACTCCCGCTCGCTGTTTACCTACATCACATAATGACTGGTTGGTGTTCCGCTTACTATACACTCGTGTAAAGCAAGAGGCAGGCGGGCGGAGGACCTTCATCTCGCTGTGTGCCGGACTGAAAGGCTGGCTGTCGTGTGCCTGTTTCCTATTATCATCATCTCCATTCTTGCTCCTGGTTCATTAAAAGGAGGAAGTGACAGAAGCCCGTGCAGAGAGCCTACGCCACAGCTTGACCCAGTTAAGCCGGGACACGTTTCAGACGAGCCGCGAAAAACGGCTGTTAAACACTTCCGGATGATCTCCGTGGACAGCGGGTTCTCGGCGAACCCTCAAGTATCAGAGAGCCTACTGTTGTTTTTGTTTTCCACCACGACGACATACTAACCTGGCTACGGGTGCTGGCCGGTAGAGCGAGCCGCTGATGCAGATGTGGAGGGAGAAGGCGGCGAGGATGATGAATGCTCCGAAGAAGCTGTACTCCGTGAAAAGCACTTCCATGAGTGGCGGAATGATCAGGGTTCCTAGACCGCCACCCGCGCTGGCAACACCCAGCGCCGTCCCCTTCTTTTTGTCAAAGTACATCCCCACGATGACGACGCTCGGAGTCAGGGCAAAAGATTTCCCCAGACCTGTGAAATGCGAAGAGAGAAAGTTGTTAGTAGTTGGAACTATTACTTAGTAAAACAACATAAAAGGAAAAGATGAAAGGGCAACTCTGCAATCTCGCTACATCGAATCCCTAACCCCCTTACAACGATTTACCGGTCCCGTAACAGACGCTGTCATCTTCTCTGTCTGTCTGGTTAGGGTTTACTTTTCAAAGCAGCGTTCTCGATATTACAAACATCTCACCTTAATCAACGTAGCTGTGAGCCCAGGCAAGAGCAGAAACGTGGATGCAAGACAAGATGTTAAACGTAACTGGTTTTCCTCAGCGGGTGCTAAAGCGGAGATATAATCTTGGCGCGAGGTGTCGCTCTGAGAGCGAGCCCATGATAGCGTTCAAGAACCTAACCTTTTAAATTAAACCGTGAAGAGAACAAATTTATGAAAAAATAAGCTAAAGCTTAAAATCGACTGTTATTCTAGATTTTAAAAGACTAAAACGTTTATTTACATTATTTCCTCCCCTTTTTTCCTGTTTGCACGTTACCTTTTTATAAAATGTATAGACTATTTGAACAATCTTTGCTCGAGAAACGTTTTCTCTCTTTTTTCTTGTCGTTCTTTCTGACGCTTACCACTTTAAACAAAGCTAAAGTAAATCGAGCTAAACGAGCAGGGCGAGAAAAGGGACACTGATTACTTCCCCTTTCAGTTAAAAACCTACACTCGATACGTAATTCTCTAAATGACGTCACCACGAATCAGCCTTTCCAACACGTCCACAGCATCCCACTTACCTCCGATGAGTCCAAAGCTAAGATACAAAAACTCCAACTTCGCCATGCACGACGTGATAATTAGTCCCACGGCCAGAATCAAGCTTCCGCCTATGGCCACGTGCCGACAGGAGAACCTGTTGCATAAAAGACTGGCCAAGGGTCCTACAAATAAAATTTAAAGAGAGAGAGAGAGAGGTTTTACCTTTGAGATGTATTGTAGTGGTAAGCGAAGTCCAGTCATGTATCCGCTTGGGGATTCGGCGTCGCCGTATTCCGGTGGCGCCACTAGAACTTGATCTTCGGTTAGCGATAAACAGGACCCTTCTTTAGCAAAAGCTCTATCTTCTAGTTATCTATTAAGAAGATTAGCCTCATTGCCGCGTGTTCAAGAAAGACAGCTGTTTTTTGTTTGTTTGTTTGTTTGTTTTTTGCAAATGGAGAAACGTCGAATACTATAATGAGCAGAGAGACGACTTTCCCTGTATAAGGACGGGCGTCACATCCCCCTCTATGCCGATGTCATGAGATACACTAAGACCAAAAGTGTGTGGACTCTCACTATAATCCGTATATATACTTCGATGTGTGGCTAAAGTTTTAAAATGGTTATTTTGTATGCATTAAATTTGTAACACTTGTATAAACATTAAACTAATTATATTCACTGATAAACTGATTTGTGTGTGAAAAACAGCGTATTTCGTTGGTGACTTCCTCCCGGTTATGGAGACCAGTGTGCGTGTTGTGGTTGTCGCCCTTCTTTTCCAGTGATCCATAGATTATTTCACAAAGGAGCCGGATTTAATCCGACTTGAAACACGTTTAGTGGATGAGCTTGGCTTTCGACGTTTTACTCCTCCGCCTACACATATTAGTAAATCAACACAGATCTGTCTGTCTGGAGCGATGCGGAGTTTATAGCAGATAAAAAATAAAAAAATATGTAAAGAAAATTCTTCCTCAAGAATGAAAAATAAATAAACTTGTTTGATTTCTAAAGAATTCCGACTTAACTTAATCACGCTTTGTGTCCTACTTTATATCCATCGCTATTTAGTGTAAAATCACAGAACTTGCTGCGGAATATCACAGCCGTGGGTCCCGGCTGTTTGACGCGCTAACCACGGTGCCCGACTGCGCCATCTACTGCGAAATACAAGTATCGTCGTCTTTGGCCAGGAGGGAAATTCTATTCACATTACATTTTACAGAAAACTGAACAAACGACATTTTCCAACAAAACTTAAAATTTTGTAAGAATCTTTCTTTAGTAGATTTTGCTTTTTGTCCGCTAGCAGCTATAAACGAAGGCAGGCTTGCACGAGCCTGCGTTTAATTTTGCCCTCTCTCTCCTTAATTTCTAAGCTGCGGGGTCCTCAGAGATTCTCTCTCCTTTTTTAAAACTGTTTTCTGTGTGTGTTTAGCTGAGTTTGCTCCGAGGTTATACAAACCTGCTTCATTGAACATATAATTATAATTATATATACATATCCCAACACACTTGGGGTCTTCTGCGAATCTAAGGCGACAAAGCGGAGGTTCGCAGCGTGAGACGGAAAGGAGGGAGTCTAGATTTTGTTAAGTGCCAATGCAATTCAACAAACGGAATGGTTCGGGGCGGTGTTTGCTCAGTAGTTGGACGTGTGAAGGTAAAGGCAAACTTACCGAACAGCAGGCGAGCCGTGGAGGAGAAAGAGACGACCCAAGCTGTGTCAGACGCTGACCGGTCAAACTTTTCCGTCAGCTTCAAGTAGATGATTCCGTTTGATTTCTCCATCCCACCTGAAAAGAGACCCAAGTTTGAGCAGGATGGAAACGGAACACAAAAGGACAAGCTGTGGTCAATATTTGCAACGGAACTGTTGTGTATACCAAATTGTGAGAAATGTGTTAAAACTTAAATCTATGGAGCCCGTTTTATGAAGTCGCCATGTCGCTGTACCGAGCAGAAAACTCATAGGGTGGAAACCTGTGTATGATGTTCGTGTTGTTTATCGTAAAATAACAGTCCGTCTGCAAAGGTCCTACTACGATGCTGATGTAGCGGTCCGCAATGTTGTGGGTGAAATATTTACAGAACTAACAATTATGAATGATTTCTTTAAATTTTAGATGAAATGCGTTGTGTTAATAATTGGCAATGTGTTCCGAAAGTTGTGAAAACTTTATTAAAGCTACTGACAACAGCATTTACTGGCAACTTCCTTTTACTAGGGAATCTTCAGCAGAAAGAAGGCGCTGCCCAATAGCGAGGAGACAGGGTTATGACTCATTAAGAGAAATCAAGCTGTTGAGGAAACCTCTCCCTAAGGTTTCCTGGTCTCCGGAGATTTATAACATAAACACTTTAGTAAATACACAGAAGCAGGAAGCCATTATTGCTAAACAACTTCTGCTAGTACAACCAACCATTTTCTCAGGCGGTTTATTTCGATCATCTACAATTCCATTACTAAAGATATACTTCGTGATCTAAAAACCGGCTGCAAGTTAAGCTTACGTGTGTAATCTTCTATTTTTTGTTTAACCCTTTGAGTACGCTCGTATATTTACGGAGGATGGGTATTGATCCTGACAAAGTACATGTACGAGATTACTCTGTCACAATCAATACCCAGCACCTCCCGTATGTATACGGGCTTTATTCGTCAAATGACTGATAACTGAAACAAATAGCATCTTGATTTTATGTTCAAAACATTTGATAACTACGAATACATCCACATTCACACATTCATGATAATCTAAATATCTGCACTTTTTCCAAAACAACCGCCGCCAGTAATCGTTCCCATACCAAAACATTCCATTCTTGAACATGGACTTGTCGCGTGCGCGCAGGTAGAGAACTAGTAACGCCTGAAAATGTGCTGATATCTAGGTTTAGGGACATCCATAAATCTACGAAAAATCAAACAACAGAAATATCAGATAACCGGTATTCGAACCAATAGCTGTCGGAGTTGTTGTAGGGGGGGTTTCAAAAATCGCACTGATACCACCGGAACCAATAGCTGTCGGAGTTGTTGTAGGGGGGGTTTCAAAAATCGCACTGATACCACCGGAACCAATAGCTGTCGGAGTTGTTGTAGGGGGGATTTCAAAAATCGCACTGATACCACCGCCTGCGAATTCGTCTTTGCAGATGCGAAAGGACTTCAAATATAAGTGGGCAAGATTCTGATGAAGGGTAATTTTTTCTCGATTCTCTGTCTTTGATTATTAAATACAACATTACACCCTGCAGGTCTGACTCACATTCCGACTATGCATCATTTGGTTTAATGTTAAGCGCCCAAGAAATAACTCAGTGTTTTCATATACTTCGGTAACTGTCATTTTGTGCCTCCAACCAAGTGTAAAATAAGCAGAGTGTTCAGAACTCTACGAACATCGTGCAGCGTAATCTTGCATAATTAGGGCAGACAACCGTACAAGAGTATGGGCATCTAGAATGAACACGAAGTTGTTTGGGGTCTTTCCGACAGATGGCGTCGTCAATACGTGTTTGAAAAGTATCAAACGTTTAAATTTATTACATTTCCTAAAAATTAAAAACATTGGTGGAATATTGAAAAAGAAAGAAGAGTGAATTAAATTAAGTCCTTTTTATTCATTTTTCCTTCCAGTACTTTTTTCCCCTGTAAAATAGTTTTGCACAAATAAAATTGTTCTGCTTCTATTGTTAGCAGAAGTCAGTGCTTCTCTAATTCAATGGTAGTATGGAAATTTCTTTTTTTTCTTTTACATGGGACTCGGAAGTGACATCACAACGCGCCCATGTTTAAGCAAGAGATCTCTGGGAGAAATGGCATATTGCCAACTAAATATGAGCAACCATTTTGTTTGGTTGATAAATTTGTCTCGCCATGTTTATTTTCATCCAAAATGGCTGGTCGTTTTGACATCGGCAATGACCAAAATAAAAACGTTACTAAAAATTGCCTTAATTTTTTAATAATTACCCTTTTTTCCAGTCGGGGATTGAACGATTCGTAACTTAGTGATTACAATCCCGTTTCCAGCTCCAGGAGCACGTCATTAAAACATTGATAATTTAGTTTTGCATCTGAGGAAATTAATTTTTGTAATTTAGAAAAATAAAGATTTCAGATGAATATAAATAATCAGTAAATGAATGTTTGTTTGTTTGTTTTTTTAAATGTCGAGATTTTACTCCGTTTAGAGCTTGCTTTATTTAGCACAGCCTCCGTCTGATGACGCCGTTTCCATATCAACCGTTTTTTCATTCAGTCGACTTAAACTGTTTCTGTACACGGTTTCCTTTCCACTTCAGTAGAGCCAATTAGTTTTTCACCTCCAGGGCGCTTCTTTAGCAAGTATGCACGGAATAACTCTGCTTTAGCGACAGACTTATCACTCCTACAGCGGACAGCACGGACAAAACAACAACACAATGAGAAAAAATCTTTAAAAGAAGGCGAAATGACGGATAATCGAGTCGTTAGTAAGAGTGAAAGACGAAACTAAACGATCAGATCGCATCTGGTGTCGGTCTGCCCAATCAATTCCTCTGTGTTTCCAAAAACAGCATGCAAATTAATTGAATAGAAATACCGCGTTATTCCAGTAACAAAGCGTGCGGAAGTTAGGCTGCTGCTATAGCAACAGTGTGGCCGCCGATTTCTGTTCTTCGATCTGGTTTTGTGAAGTAGCCACACGCTGCCGTAATATGTTGGTAGTAAAATTCTAGGGTAAGAATTATGGAACGAAACCTAGCAAACAGGCAGGCCTACTGACGCTTTAAGTACGACGAGTACAGGTACTGAGGCTTCCGTTTGGAACATGGGCATAAAAATACAAGTCTCTTTACGTTAGATATTATATAATAAGCATTAACGACGCACGTGACAGCTGGCAGCGATGGGAAAGGCCAATCGTCGTTTGACGTAGACATTTCTGAATGAAGTAACGTCATCACATGACTCCATGGTTCTAGCAGTCAGTTTTCGGCATGACATCGTTTCCGTCTTATGTATTAAGGTCTACCATTCATTGACTGGCATCATCCGTCGTGTGATAGCAGCTGCGAAGATGTTTGTTCTACGACGTTACGCTGGTTCATTCCAAACACTCAAAGCGCTGAAACCAAGGGATAGATCTGAGTGGTCGGTGGGACACACTGCATCACACCATATATCATCTTTCTTGAAATTGTGTAGCGTTGTTGAAGTGTTTGAGCATAATTCTGTCATCGAAGACTTTCGCTGCCCGTTCAGCTTCCTTCAATGTAGCAGACAAGACTTCGGCCTGGTGCTTCCCCTACTTATAACAGATATCCCGACCTTTCTTTTTAAATTTTAATTGATAACGTTTAGAATTCTTCAGAAAAGCGATATCAAGAATTAATTTTATTTCATGCTTCCGTTTTGCTTTTTTTTTGTTTCCCTGAACTTAGAAAATTTCTGTTATCGGATGGAACAGAACCCGTCAAATGGCAGACGGTATATAGCCACAAGACACAAGTTAGCAATTAAAATTCCTGGTTACTATTTCCTTTCGAAAAATAAAAGTAGTGACTGAATAAATCTAAGATAAAAGCATATTTTAGAGGGGTTTTTTTAACAAGTCAACAGATATTCAGTGATGTAGGAGGCCCTTTTGTAGACTCATTCACTTTTTCATTGATAGTGACGTCTCGCATAAGCTCCGAAATTTATATTTAAAATCTAAGAATAAAGAAACAGAAGAAAAAAAGGTTTTGAAAAGAATATATTTTTTTTTACACAGCCATCCGGGTATGTGTAATATTTCCCTAGTTGGAAGCGTCGCACTGAAGTTGAGAGTTAAATGGCGCTACACACGCCATTGTGGGATACTTTTGATGTTAAACGCTATACGTGATTACTTTCAGCTATTAATACAACCTTGAACATGATCTGAAGAGCCGTTTACTACTACATTGTTAACTAATACATAGGAAAGAGCTTCATCTCCTTTTTGAAAAAGACGCCATAGTTTAAATTCGTAACAAAGAAATTTTGTTAACAAGCCCAGCGGGCAAAAGGAGCATAGAGATGATAATTTGAGATTGACCAGTTACTCAGTATTCCGTTAGTGGCCAGAAACAGTTCTGAAATGTACTAGGCATGTTCATCTGAAACCCGGGTGAAATAGCATCGCTGTAATGGTATCCATCCGCCTCCACTCGGGTTTTCCAGCAGAGCTGTTTGTTAACCGAGGAGGATCATCTCGGAGACGTTCACTGAATAATATTATTTCTATTACTGGCTTAAAACCGACTTGCATTCTTTCACTTAGAATCTTCTTTAAATAAATAATAGGCATAATAATGATAAAATTTCAAATTAGCTACAGTATTCAGTAATGTTACTAGGTCTGAATATCGTGTTCATTTAATTAAAAGAGAGACAGAGCGAACGTCGACGGGCGAGCTCTGGAGTGAACCCTGACAGGGAGGGAGAGGGTGAGTTGGCATTTTGTAAATGGGTGCGCGTTGCTCGGAATGGCCGGAGGTTCTCCGACACGTAAGACCACCTCAACACGTGGTGGCCACATTTCCCGGCCGACCTGTCAAAAAAAAAATCTCCGATTTAAAAACGAACTTAAGAAATCTCTGGCTGCGCTCACCTATGATGAGGTTGGTGAGGAAGCTGCCAAAGACGACAAACTTGGCCCAGGATCTCCACGAGCCCCGCGGTTCCTCGGGTCGCTCCGGCCGCGCGGTCGGCTCCTCCGGCGTCGACTGGAAGACGGGGGGCCAGACGGCGCTCTCCTGCTTTCCGTCCATCTGGGCCGGAGGGCTGTAGCGCGTGGAGGTCGTCGAGTCGAACAGCGTCTTGCTGAGGGGGTTGAACTTCCGCTCCCTGTTATTAATCTCGAACCCGCTGCTGGTTATTTTCAGGCACACCACTTTTTTGGACCCTTGCGGCTTTTCTACGAGGTTCTCCTTCAGTTCCATGGCCCCCTTCTGACGACGGAAAATTCTAGAATAAGAAACACAAAAGAATGCATATCTCTTGACTTAAAATACATAAATATATAATAATAATAATAATAATAATAATAATAATAATAATAATAATAATAATACCAAACGCGTCATTGGCACATTTCTTGGAAAATCTTAATGTTGGGTATTTCTTTACTTTGATGTACAGAGACAAATGGGCAAAGACAACATTCTCTTTGTAGCTGAACAGTAAGTGACGGCCACCAGCTGCCACTTGTCACCTGACTTACAGATAGATGCGCGCGCAGCCATGTCTTCTTCCGTACCTTTATCGACAATATCGGTCAAATGGAAAGCCAACTGGAAACAAAATAGTTACAGTTCGCTGCTTTAGTGGCAGAATTATCAACTCTGTGGCTTCCAGCGGTGCTGGTCTGCGAAAAAAAGTCCTGTTGCTTGTGTCCCCTTATGCTGATAGGCTGCTGCTTACTTATCAACATGTTGATACGGTCTCCCAGCAGAACCGCTCTAAAATTACCCATCTCCAAGCTACAACGATGAATGCCCTAACCAACACCAGCTCTAGGCTACGTAAATTTTTTAAAGTCCCAATGTAAGTTAAGAAATAAATGATTTATCGGGCCAGTGGGGTTTTTACTAAAGAATGTGTAAAAGCTAATTTTAGTTTTTAAAATGCCAATTTAATAATTAAACAGTTATTATCTTACGTTTTTTTGTAGGAAATGTCACGAGAGACTTCGCACTGACGTTTCCCCACTGATAGTAATGATGTTGGTCCACAGAGGTCAACGACGTGTCAGCGGTGGTTATGGCCTCCTGGCTTCAGGTATTCAAACACTCTGCGGAGAGCGGTATAGGCCTCACCTAGTAGCTGAGATCGTTCATTCCTTCCTCCTATAAAATCTGGCCACATTCCCAGGTTGGTTAGCACGCAAGCCGGCCGATCTTCACCACATCGGCTCGTTCGGTCGTTTGACCTTCTCCTCCACGTCTCAGGCCACGCGTGAAAATCGCCCTTCGTCGTGCGTGGAAGGGAACTGTTAGCACCGGTTTCAGCAGCCTCTGTGCTCACGGAACTTTCCACCGAAAATGCTGATGTCGCTCCACACAATGACAATGACACTCCCGCTACCATAACTTTAACGCAATAATTAGCACTTTGTGGTTACATCGCTGTCTACAACCACTGAAAGGTTTGTTAGATACTGCTGAAGATATGATGCAGACTAATTGTATGTGCAATGAAACAAACAAGAAAACTTTCAAGCATTAGGCAGAAATATAAACAGAGTAACTTTTTTCCATAGCCCCCCCCGCCCCAAATGAGAACTTGGCTCTTCTTAGCACGACCACATTCGTTATAGCCGTTTATCTTCTAATCGGCTATAACGGTTACGGATTATACTTTTGTTTCTTCTTGTTGTTCTTGCTTTAAAAAGGATGGTCTTGACTCCAAGACGTGCCCGTGATTGTATTTTTAAAACTTTCGTACAATATTAACTTTATAGTAGAAGTATGAGAATACATAGTTAATTTAGATTCGAGTTTTACAAAAAACATTTGCTTATCTGCAGAGACATAGACAGTGAATATTGCGACCAAATGGCTACGTTTCCATCGCAACAAACGTGAAACACATAAACACAAAACAGACTTTCCATTAACAATAAAGATATGCCCTGTTATGGCTTTATCTGTGGCATCCTTATCCATTTTATTTACCTTGTTTTTGTTTTGTTTTGCTTTTAAAAAAAGAACAATTATGTAGCATTTTATCTCGAAATTGAAATACTAAGTCTGTGTCTAGTGACAAGGCATCGTTCAGTGGCAGAAAATCTGCTTAAACCAATACAAAGTACACTGATTTCCAAAAGTTAAGCGACAGCGGAAAAATAAAAATATTTCAAGAATGGTTAAAATTTTGTTCACCAAATGTTCAACAGAGACTCCTCTTTGTGGAACAACCTTTATCAGAAAAAATATATAAATGGATTCCGGTAATTATCTTCGGTATAACGGCAAAAAAAACCAAAAAAAAAACTGGCTTGTCTTAGATCTATTAGGATAATTGTTTTGAAGGGCAACGTTACAAATTAATAATGGTGATCGTTTGGCAGATTCTCCGAGGAGGAGAGCTATTGGTAGGATAAAGGCCAAGCAGTCAGAGACTGATGTCTGAATGGCTAAATGTGAACAAAAGTGGTTTCTCAGCCATTAAGACAATTTCAAGTGCATGAAGATACTGTCCGAAGACCAGTTCAAGGTCGACCACCAGGTACAACCTCAGCGGATGACTGCTAGGTGAAGCAGAACTCCAATCCTGACCAAACTTGCTTCTGATCTCTCTCCGCCTCAGGGGGGTTGGTGTCAGTCTCAATCATACCGACGAGGCTCGAGGGCTCCACGCGAGATGACCCATGGTGTGTATCACCCTGCCCCCTCCAGTGAACTAGTGCCATTAGCATGTCGTACAGACCTGCATGTGTTTTAGGGGGAGGTACCCTGACTGCAATGGAATATAGGGACGAATGAATACAACTTTAACCATCTTGGAGCAATTTTTTGTTTGTTTGTTGCTTAAAATGTAGAAACCGGTGTATATGTTACTAACCCTAACCCACCCCCATTATAACTTAGCATAGTTTAAAACAGTGCTAACAATATTAACTGGGTTAACTCTCACCATTGAACATATTGCATATTATTTTTACCTTTAAATAAATGCAGCCATATCGATCGTTACCCTGACTAGAACTGATGCCCAAAGTAAATCGTCCAACCCCTTAAGTTGCCTCACCTTCGAGCGCCCTACTATCGCGAGAAAACGGGGAAGGAGAACAAAGAACGGAAAGATGTTTCGGGGCTTGTTCGTAAGTGCTTATTGGTCGTGTCGTTTCCTCGGTCTAACACGGATCCATTTAGCCTGATTACTTGATGACAAAGCGCTTTAATTGCCGTACAGGATCTATGTTTTATCGACAAACCTCTATCTCGGTAAAGGCGTGCGACACACATTTTCAAGTGTTCGTTTGTCTGTTACCCTTTCACGGCCGGACCCTAACTCCCTGTAGGGCTCAAACGTTTGGTGTAGTGTACTTCAGAATCTGGGCGGAGGTTTCGAGCTACCGCTCGCTGTCCTAAAGCCGTTTCCCCCCGTGCAGCTCAGGGTACCCAGCCAGTTTATAATATAGCTCACTTTAGCAACAACAACAAAGGCAGAAAGTTATTACAGTTGGATAGTTGTTGTTTTGTATTTTTTTAACGAATTATGGACGGTAACGGTTCATTCGTGTGCCTTTAAATTCGACTTGTCGCTGGAAATTTTAGAGGATAATGAACATGAAGGCTTTACATCTTTAAATAAGTTAATTTGCTTGTTTTTAAATGACAGGTTTTATAAGGCCATTTTCATTAACAATAAAGTATTGAAAAAGCAGATAACGGCGTTTTCGTATGGTGAGATCGTAATTTTGAACGCCAATGCGTGAGAAAGTGTTTAACAGTAAAAGGTAGTGGTTGACTCTGTGGCAACACGAGTAGCGGAGAGGGTGTCACGTGGGAAGCCGACATGCGTTCGCGCGTCCCTTGCGGATTCATGTTGACGTGTGTAAACTATTGGAAATATCACGGTATTTAAAAAAGATAAGAGAAATAGCGCGATTTTAATATCCCTAAAACAGATCATTTGAAAGAATGAAAACGATAAATTCTCCCTCGAACCCCGTTCTTGCTTAAATTTTCAATGACCCCCCCCCCCCACACACACACACACACACAAACACAGGACATCGTGGAGTCGCGAAGTGAATTAGCGTCTGCCCCGCTGAACTCTGTTCCCTCAAAAGAATGGCCAACCCGAACCGTACTAAGAAACATCTCACACCTGCGTTTCGTATTCATCAGAAGTCGGTAACCTTGACTCCGCTTTAATTTCGGCCTGTGTGGCTCTGCTTAGGTTTATTGCATCTTTTATTAATCCCGCCAGGTGAGGAGTCGGCGGCGCTGAGGGGCCCCGATCGGCTGCTGGAACGCGGTTTTTGTATGGAAGGAAGCCTCGCCGCCGGCCACCAGATCTGTCGGTGTGATGCAGTTCGAAAGCCGCCCTAATGAATTCATCCGGCCGAGTGATCGCCCGGTCGACGTTTGTGTGGTCCCCGTTTATCGCACGAGCGACGCTCGTCACGTCAGCCTCTTTCTAGATCTGCCCCGATAACGCAAATTCTAAACCCCGGCGAGGCCCAACCCGTAAGAAGTCCCGCGGGTCGCCTGTGAGCGGATAAGGCGCTGGCGTTAGGGCTGTTTTATGAACCATATAGAAAATTAACAAAAACCCAACTTTTATCCGTATTTTATTTCATTTTCAAGGTTTTTATCGTATTATTTATCCCCCCCCGAGGTACTCTTTCCCCTTTTAGTCGCCGCTTACCTTCTTCTAAACTGGCACTAAAAATAACGTCTGCCCCTAACTCTTCGTCACATTTATCCATTTGTTATTCAAATGACTGTAATCTTAAGTCTTAAAATAATTAACAAATAAGCCTAATTTCTGGTATTAATTATCACCTTGAGAAAACGTTGTTGTTGTGTTCTTTTTTAATCCCGTTTATTTATTTCGACTTTCACGTTGGTCCCTTCCCCTCCCGCGGGTTTGTAATGAAGCCACATCCTGATGACGACGACGTCACGTGGTCGGGCTGATCTCTCTCTCTTCTTCTTTCTAAGGCGACGACAAACCAGGCAACCGCGAGAAAGCAGCTGTTGTTGTTTTGTTTTTTTTAATACGCCCTTTTCAAGGCTAATAAGTCGTGAGGGGCCGATCCCAGTGATGGAGATTACTCGGCCACCCCCCACCCGGACCGCCCTTACTTCTCCTCTTCCGCCATCACTCGTCCGAGCCGACCAGCCTTAGCGGAATCCCGCGATAACAAGCGGCGCGCGGGTCGCTTAATTAATGGCAATTATCCAATTGTTCTTGTTTATCTTGTAACGACGATCAATTGTTTCCGCGATCCGGCTTAAAGCAAGCCTAGTAGAGCGAAGAAATCTGCCATTTTAGTCCCGCTCTATTTTTTAAAATAGTTTCTCTGCTGCACACGAACGGGCGCAGCTCCGAACTGATCGCTTAACGCTAAGACCGGGTACAAGTCTGCAGGGTGGCCCTCTGCAATCGGATACACTTCTTTCGGCGTCTAAAGTTCAGAGCCCGGAGGTCGTCGGTTGCTACAAAACGCGAACGCTGCTCACTGGAGGCGAAATGACGTCCTCTGGGCTTCGACTTCAAAACCGGCGACTAACAGAAGCCGGGCTTCTGCGAGAGCACGACACGTTTCCATATCTGTCCCCCTCCCTCCCCTGTCGGAGAAGCTAGCACGCGCGCGGACTCCTCACGGGAGATGCAAATTCTCGTCCAGCCCGGGCGTTTCTGAAATGCTTATATGGGCTTAAACACGCACTTTTATTGGATAGACATCACCATAAGCCGAGAACGAATGGCGCAAGGATGTTTAGTTTGTAGATAAACATCCATCTCAATGGCTGTAGAAACTGGACAGTCCCTCTCCGACAGAGCGAGCTGCCGCAGCCGGCCCACTCACTCCCCTGTGATGGCGGGCCGTTATCCCGAGCCCGCCTCCTGCACTACAACACCGGTCGTGCAGTCAGGTAACAGCCCTCAAATGATGCGTCATTTTATGCAGTTATAAAAGATTAGAGAGATTTTACTATCTTTGCAACGTTGAATACAATTCTAATCAGACTTTCAAAGACTTTTTTAAGAATCTAAACCGAATGAAAATTCCACAATCGATCGGCGAGTACTTGGTCTCTCACGAAGAAATAGGAGCGTAAATATTGGCAAACCCTGGTTACGCGAGAGAAGTCCCAACGCGCCACGATCAATTGTAGTACAGCGGTTGCAGAGCGAAATCTATGAATGCCTGTGCGCTATAGGACAAGACCGGTCAGTCGGCTACAGTGGTTCCGGCTGGAAACAGGACTAGAACTTCCGGAAGAACGCGATTGAGATCTGCGCTTTCTCACCTGATTTTCTAAAACGTCCAGAAATTACCAACTAATCACAAAACTTACCAGATAAAGAAAACATTCAGCGGTCGTTATAAATAGATACAGTCAAACGTTAGCCATCGGTGTAATGGTACTAGTTATAGAAACAGAGAGAAAGCTCTCTATAAAACGGAAATATTACGTGATAGAATCGCCTGAAAATTGTAAAAATAAATGCTGCATAGAACAGTCACGTGTTGGTAGAGCCCACTGCGGTCGGGCGCCATACACGCAATTAGAAAGTGACACATCAGTAGAAAGACTATGCCAGTGTAGGCAGGGATATAATCGTGTCGTGGTGAAATCCATGGCCCCTGGAAGGAAATGTGTCATGGCCGGTTTATAGAACTCAAAGACTTGGCCGGTGAACGCTTCTCCATGTGGCAGATTGCAGCCAGACTTCATGTTTCAGAAGGAGCTGTACGCGACATTGGTACTGTTGACAGTAGATGCGGTCGGGGAAGAAAGCTCAGTTTCTCCGATGGTGATGTTAAGTACCTCGGGGTCCGTTCCCTGCGTGATGGATGACCGACCAGCCAGTGAAGATCTTGCGAACGACCCGACCGCGAGTACAGGGGTTAACGTTTCTTTAAAAACAGCGGGATACGCAGCAGCACGAAGTGGTCGCAGCGGATTTGTAGCTGCCCGAAAATCTATGCTGAGGAAAAGCAACCAAACGGAGCAAAAATGAAAGAGCGGGATGGTCAGACGGGGAAGGAGGAGCTTTGTACTCGGGTGATTCCGAGACCGGACTGTTTGGCAACAGTCAGCGGCATAATGACCAGTGTACAGCAGCTACATCGAAGCTGGAAGTCGGTCAGCGCCAGCGCGAGGCCGCACGTCGGCCCGGGGTGTCGGGGGTTTGCATGACGTCGAACGCGTACTGACTGAAAGTTCCCAGCCATCCCTCCAGGAGGACATCTCACCGGGCGGCGATTTACCTCCGCGCATGCAGCCAGCGTGGTGAAAGGTATCTGGAACATAGAGAGGCTGATGGACCACTCACGAAGTCCTCGTGCGAACACCGCCGAGGTTACAAGGCTACTGACGAAGTCGAACAGCAGCCAGACACGGGACATTCGCCAGTCGTACACCGATAACCTGTTTGGGAGAATGGAAACAGGGGTCCTGTCCCATATGAAGCAAAGGGCTCGCGCACCAAACACTAACGCACTGTACGACGCATTCACTTTCTGTGTGTATTTTCTGTTTCCTTATTTATTTCCCATACCCCATGTATAAAGATTTCTGTAAAATAAGGTTTGCAAGACGTCACATTAAAAAAAAAGAAACAGGAATACGAAACATGCCCGATCGGATTAACACTTTCCCAACAACAATCTAAGAAATATTTAAAAAAAAAAAAAATGGAATCCCCTAATTCCCATTATGCTCCATACTGCGGTCATAATCACTTACCTTGGAGAATAGTTTCCAAAAAATAAGACTGAATGAAATGATTGTTTTGGATCGTTTACATGCAGCTAACTTCCCCCGATTCTTTTACACTAGCGTCTTCTTAACCTAGTGCCTGCTCCAGCTGGGCCCCTTGCGTCGTTTGGGCCGGCTTGTGTAATTAAAAACACCAGCAAAGCTCCAGTATCTTAGTGCGATTGGGGCAAAACTGCAACCCGCTCAGCAAACAGCCCTTGTCTCGATAGTGTCAGACAGGGTGGTGGCGTTTCCATTACGAGCAGGGTCTCTAATCTGGTCTCTCCTGGCCCGTTCGGACGGCACTGCGCTCTTTATCGTAGTCGCTGTTCATCCTTTAAGTAGATCGGCCTAAGTCAGCTAAACCAAGTTTCGTGTACAATCGCTAACAACGCAACATACAATGTAAACCAGGCGTATAAATACAACACAGAGGTGGGGCTTCGAAAAAGCACATGCATTTTAATTATTCGTGGTGGCGGATTACTCGCGTCGTCTTTGTTCGTTCCCTAAAGCCGGAGTATTTACCGCGAACCTCTTAGCGCGGATAATAACATTATTGATTGGCTTCTTTCTCCGTTTTTAATGGTACCCTTTAGTTGGCAAGCAATGAAGTCGAGCCTTTGTCCAGCACCAAATACACTTCCCAGCCAATTTAATAGAACATCCCTTTTCTTCTTTCTCTTCAACTAGATTAATACCTTAGCGTACAGGTGTTTCTTTATAATACCCCTAATTTATTCAGCTCGCTTTGCGTTCTACACAAGAGATGATGTTAAAGGGATTAAGCCGGTGTTCACGTGCAGCGTGTTGGACGGTCAATTGTATCTTGATGGAAGGTGACTTGGCTGATGGCTGATCAGACTACCAAGGTCGGTAAGGCTTCACGCGGAATCCAGCTGATCGTGCATCTAGCTGTTTAGTCTAACCAGAGTGGGCGAGTTCTTCTGTTTGCACTCGGCTCCCATCCTCTCCTGGTTCAATAAGCCGGAGACCCCGGCCCTCTTGTCAAGTGGGACCAAGTACCGGCTCCGCGTGTTGACGATTAGGTTGAGACGCTCCTCGGCCTCGCTCGCCCAGCCTGATCACGAAGACCTTGTCGTAGTAGTCGTGCGCCTTCCTAACCCAAAGAAATGGCTCTTTTAGGATCAAAGAATTCCGATAGTCACCCTTTAAAGCGCAGAATCGTGTAAAAATCACCTTTCCCAGGCTATTACATTGTTTCTATAATACACCCTGGTATCCTTAGAGCTCCAGACTACAGACAAAATTAACTCCGTTTTTCTAACTGACTCGCTTACTTTTTTTTACAATTTATTTGAGACAAACTGATTCTAATTTGACCACAATATATACAAAGACGAACATCGGACTCTGTTTCCATCAACGTGTAATATATAATTCAAAATAAAACCCGGTTCTTATCCGTTTTCACCAGTTACGAAATCTTTTAAAAAAAAGTGTGCAGGGCTCGCTGAACTCGGTTGGAAGCCTGATTATAGAAACTTTGGTAAATCCATTTATTCTCTAGAACGGCAACATTTCTGGGCGAAGAACTGCAGAGCGGAAGCCTCGCGCGCGCGTTTGGTGTCGTATCTCTCGACATGGATTCTTCCGTGCTCAAGTGGCGATCGATTTCGAGAAATGGAACGAACGATCGTTTAAAAAATTTGAATTTAAGAACATTGCTAAAAATTAAATTCTTTTTTCTCTGTAATTTCAACGATATGACTGGTAGATTCGGGAGCTGGATGAAGTTACGGCCGTCAGTTACGAGCTCGAGTTGTAACCGCAGAGATCTCTGTTAATACGCAAGGTCAACACAGAAAGTGGCGTCTTTAATTCACTCGCATTATTACTATTTTTGACTACTTTCTTCGGACAGACCCGGTGTTAATTAAAAGCAGAATTATAGAAAATAGAGAAAGATGCCCAGACCTGCCTATAAGTCGGTTAGCTGGTGTTCTTTAGAGCGAGGCACAACAGGACAGCCGATGCGGTTTACTCCCCGTCAAACGCAAACAGTCGCTCTTCCTTCAAGTCAGCAAAAGAGTCGAGAAAGTCGCAGTGTACGCTCACCAGGATATAAGTGTAGACCAGCCTCCCTTCCTCTTAACCGGAGATGTGGCTGCACTCCTGCTCCCCGCCAGAACCAACATCGTTACTGGTGGATGGTGTTTCGCTCTGTTCAACAAAGAACTGTCGAAGTTCGGTCACGTGCGTTTAAGGCGGTTGTAAAAACTATTGCTCGTATTGCTGGCGAGGTACTCGCATCCCAACCGTCTGTGTGCTGCAGAGCATCAGAACGAGGCGGCCTTGAGGAGCATGGGTGTCAGAGGTCACCTGTGTTTTTATTCATTAAAATGTGGCACGCCGATGTAAGGGGGGAAATGTGTTAGTTAACTAGAGTTCGGATGTAGGGGGTGTTACTAAAAGTTATCAACGAGAAAAACTCAAGGAAGCTTTAAGGATGTATAAACCGCATGAACAATTACCATTTAAGATGGTGGGAGACTGACTGTCCAGTAAACCCGCGAAAATAAGTCTTTCTCGGCCCCCTGAGCTTAATTAACTGTACGGTTTCCTTCTTTGCCTTGTATTTGCGTTATCAAGTTGAATGCCGGTGATGTCCAAACCGCTCCTGAACAAAGGCACGAGGATTTACGATACCATTAGCGAGAACTGTCACTGACAGAGGGCGCTGTCGCCCGCTATCTGCGAAAAGAATGCCTCAACGAGCCACCGCCGCCTCTGGACATATTTATTTCCGCTGTAATGTTCATTCTCAAAGTGTATTATCTCAGTATCCTTGGAACTGCCAACTACAAATCACCCGAGTTATCTATATTCCAAGAATACCCCCCCCTCCCACTCCGGGGATGGGTTTTTTTTGTGGAGAAGGGGGTTTAATAAATACGAGTCAACGAACATAGAAATGAGCAGCCCAAAGTCGAGGCGACATCTTCACACAGTCATGCGCATAAAAAAAAACTGCAATGAGGGCGTATGAAAATAGACAGCTGTTTTCTTGCGTAGTCGCGATAGCAGTAGGGATTGGAGAGCATTTTGACAAACAATTACCAGGAGATACCCTGACTTGAAGCGGAATAATATACTTTTGTGAATATTTTAAACGCAGCACCTTTTCTAAACTTTATACGATAGATATTATAAATTAACGGAATTTTTTTAAACGAAAGCTGGAAGAAAAATGTCGGTTTTTTTTTTTTTTTTCATTCATTCATTCATTCACGTCATCTCCCCGGCCAACGAGTTTTATCTTCTCGTCGACTTCGCCGGACCTGATCTTTTGCTCCAGACCGCCGAGCATCGATGGAACGAACTTTTAACGGCGAAAACACAGATCTACCGTCGTGTTGGCCGGCTCTGGCAACAGACACGAGGGGAGGTGTAAACGTTTAATCTTATCATGATTAACATTATTTGTATCAGAAATGGGAAAGTTTTCGCCCCATCTGAACGGATGCGATCGTCCCTTATAACTTCGAACGTTTGTAAAAAGCCAGCAAGTGAGCGCCTAAGGCCGGGGACGGACTTTGCATAAGTCGGATCCACCTCTATCTCCGCATCTGCTGGGCTTTTCACTACCAACCGACCGCGCAGACCAGCTGATTACTGGGTGTAAATCGTGAGAACTCTCAACTAAACCTACGCAGCGCGAAGCTGGGATGGGTCCCCCCCTTCAGTGGCTTAGAACGGGGCATCAGAGCAAAGAAAACTGGATGTTATTTTGTTTAGAGAACACAAACATTGAAGCAAAGTAAATATCTACGAAAAAAACTATATAGTTCCAGTTATTTTCGGTATATAACTCGCGCCCGTGAATAAGGCGCAATACTCTGTGTATAAGTCGTGACGAAGAGGAATCATACTTTTCACTTTTAGCTAAAAATCTGCAAGACAAAGGGTAATTTTGACTGTGTCTGAACTGCCAACCACGTGACAGCCCGCTCCCAAAACCATTTTAGACTATTAAATTTGAGAGAAATAACCATGCACTTTTTTTCTGTTATAATCTATGGTAAATGTGCAAGACAAAAATTACAGTTTGGAAGCTAGCTACACCGACCGTAAAACTGTGAATGTAATGTAATATAAAAAGAGCTCTGCGGAAATACAAATTAATATTAATTAAAATAATGCACTTTAACAAATTCTGTGAGTACTCACTGGAATAAGAACGATTGTGAATTCCTCGTTTCTTCACAAATGTCGTACATACTTCATATCGCAATAAACCATTTTAACGATGAACGGATAAAGATTCCTGTTTTGTGCGTGTGTTGAAATGATTGCAGCCTTTTACGGTTGTTCTCTCTCTCTCTCTGGTTTTACGTTTGTTTAAAAAATGAAGCGTAGGCAGAACCTGGCAATTCATTATTCTTTCTACCACCATAGCCTGGCCAATCTATTAGGACCCATACCTGATAACAGGTCGAGCCACCTTCTGCCCGAATAACAGCCAAGGCATAGAATCAGGATACTTCCCCATCCAGTCATTACTGTTGTACTCGATGCATGGATTGAGGCAAGCAGAAGATTATGGTGGGGAAAGTCTCTTTCAAGTTCATCCACAGATGCTCATTTGGATTAAGATCTGGGGATTGTGCTGGCCAAGGGACATGCCTGGAATCTCTGTCATGTACCTAAAACCATGAACACACAATATAGGCACATTTTTATCTTGAAAGTAGCCCATCAGGGTACACAAAAAGCATCACTAGACGCACTTGATTGGAAATTATGCCGAAATAAGCTTTGACGTGTATTCTGCCGTCTCGGTCCAGGGGATGCAGAAAGTTATCACTCCTCCGTCCATTACTCAGCTACCAGGGCCTGGACAGTTAGGACCACAGAAGCAGGGTCGGGTGATTCGTGATTCGTGTGGCTTTCACTGAATTTATCTTTACTCGTCTGTGCAAAAAAAAAAGGGTAAAGTGTGACTCTTGAGACCGCACCACTTCTTACAAGTCATCCTTAGTATAACGTCTGCGCCTCTTACACCACACAAAGCATTTTTCATGTTGGCAACTGTGATTTACACAACAGCTTTCTACTGTCTTACTTCATTTGTTGCAACGTCCTTCACAAAGCACAGCAGGGGACGGGCAGGGACGCCTCTGTCAGTTTCTATTGTTTCATGACGGTGGGACTTTACGACCCCGTCTAACCGTTTATGTCCTCCTTCATGTCACTATGCGTTTACGATCACAATTCCTCCCAGCAGCAGGCATTCTTTTCACCTTTGCCACTGCTGATAAACTGAAATGGCCGATGTCTTGGAGCAGCCTGCCAACCAAACTATCTTGGCCACTTTGGCGCTTACCAGACGCCCATCCACTGCCATGTCTCTTTTGAACGCTGTAATGTCTTGGCTTTTCCCCATATCTTTCAGACTGACTCCACACCTGTCACATCATTTGGTCAACCTAATTTGTATCTGCAGCTCGGATCTGACTCGAGTCTACAAGAGTACAAGATGCTCATAAAGTAGCAAACTAGCGTGTGTCGCGTGCGCTTTTAACACGACCTCATGAACTGATAAAAAATACTTCTGTTAAAAAGATACGGATCTTGACAGCATTTCTTCAGTTCTTAAGGCAGATTTATTTGCTGGCAATTTTCTTATTGCTGCCATTTCTATTACATTTTTTAAAAGAAAGGGCGCAATTTTAACAAGATAAAATTGTTCAGGTACTATAAGGTGGTCGTTGTCGTGATGCCAGGTAAAGCGCGGTTGCCCAAAGTTTAGCGACATCCAACGACGCACAGTGGGATCGTCGTACACAGGGTGTAGTAGCGCTGTTGTCGTCCTACAGCCAAGTGCCCTTCTACGTAACTTGCCAGCGCCTTTCAAAGCGTGGGGCGGCCGTGCAGTCAGAATAAAACGGGGGGGGCTTAACAGGGAGCTGACGTCCCACAGGTAGCGAGATTTATTAAAACTTGTTGAAGTAGCAGTGGTCGCTGGCCGGCTGCTCGCTGACAACACGTGTTTGTTTTTTTTTTTTATTAATCCACCCTCTTCGGGCCTGTGGTGGTTGGCCGACGAGCTGAGGGTAACGTAATAGCACGGGTTCAATAGGTCGGAGCACGTTCCCGTGGAGTCAGGGCTCGTTATAACAACTCTCCAGGCACTGCTCTCTCTCTCGTGTCGGCGTGGGCCGGGCGCCTGGGTGAAGAAGGGCTGATAAAACGTTCTAATTTAAAGTCCCACCAAATATAGCAGTGAAAACCCTTTTTAAACATGAGTGATATAAAAGTTTGTTTTTTTTTTCTCCATATAATATGAGAAAAGATCTTTTTAAAAGTAAGATTTTTTACAAATAAAGTTACAATGATTGAAAAATGAGAGCTGGTGTTGCTGCTTTGTGCATGTAATTCTCCGTGCTTAAACTGTGTACGAGTTATACCAACCAACAACCATTCGAGTGCTGATAGTGCGCCTTTAAAACTTCCCCTGCCCTCGCTCGTTACCCCTCCATCTCTCAATATTTCTCCTCTCTCGTGCTTTTGCGCATTATCCCCTTTCTCACGCCCTCGCTCATTACCCCCTCTCTCTTTCTCTCTCACGCTCTCGCGTTGCGCATTTTCCCTTATCTTCTCTCTCAATATTCCCCCTTTCTCACGACCTCGCTCGTTACCCCCTCCATCTCTCAATATTTATTTCCCCTCTCTCGTGCCTTCGCGGATTATCCCCTACTCTCTCTCTCCTTTTCCTTATCCCCCATCCAAAACAAAAGACCGTCATTTAGCGTTTCGCAAACGTTTAAAAGTTCCCTCTTTGCAACGACAAACCAAACACTAGTCTCCAACATCCCTCCCCTTATTTAAAACTAACCTCCGACCGACCGGCACTCCAGACACCGCACGCGCCGTCTCTCGAGGTAGGTACATGAAATAGTCCCGCCCCGCCGAAGCAGACTCGTTTCGTGCTCCCTGATCTCCTACTTCTCTCAGTAGCTGCCTGACCCAGCGACGTCTATCTGATTAACAGAGAGGCAGAGGCGCAGAATGTAAATATTTACACCGGGTAAAAGAACGAAACGGTGACGTGTGTAAGCAACCTCCCGGAGAGCCGGGGTCCTGCTCTGACCTAATACAGAAACAACGGGTATAACTACAGCTCGCTCGCGCTCTGGTTACTTTTTAACACTCGCAATAAAAGAAAAAAAAAATACATTTGAAAAAGTAATAATAATAATGAATACAACAGTCATTCCGATTGAGCCGAGGTCTGTGTTCATCCCCGACCGGCGCGACGGCGTGAAGGTGCTGCCGGGTGTCTACAAAAACACGGCTGGTACCCCCGCACCACCACCTGGACGGTGTTACATGGTCACAACTGTACTATGTTGCAGAAAACCTCGGAGCTGGTCGCATCACTTTCCTCATTATCTTCGTAAATAAATCTGTTCACATTTTCAAATGTTTATACGGGATGGTTTTTCATTTATTGAATGAAATAAAATCAATAAAATAAGGGGACTTCCAAATTTCAATTTCGTCAATCTTTATTTATTTATTTATTTACTTGGATATATCATTTTATCCAGCCATTCATTAATTATTATCAATTGTATTTTAATATAAATATCTAACTACAATTACATTTCATATGGTTATAATTTATATCGTGTAAGTTATCCTAATAAAATATTAAATTTAAATTTGTTGCAGTGAAGACGAATTTTGCCTGAAACTTTCAGACTTCTCTATTTTACCGGTATGGGTCGGACAAAAAGAGGCTCGTGTGACCGGAAAGCCGTGGAGGTGCGGAGGCCGTGTTCTCTCTCCTGTACTTTCATCCCATCGTTTTACTTTATAAATCGATAAGTAGAGCAAATAAACGAGAAAAATCAATTCCAAGCAGCCAATCCGCTCTATAGTCTGCACTTTATTAAAAGTAATCAAATAGTGCACCACTTTTACTGCATAAACTAATCAACAAACTATTTCAGTTATAACATAAAAATATTTAATTTAGCAATATTTCCATTTACCCATTTATTTAATAATTTTAATTTTATTATTATGATCGAATTAGCTATATCTATAGATTTCCCATCATGCATGGCAGTCTAACTTTTATCATTATATTGTTTTTATTCTTATTTTCCAATTTATCGAACGAGGTAAGTTGCAGAAGTAATCACCTTCTCTCAGATTACTGGAAACCGGTCGATTAGAAATCACTGAAAACGGAATACAGGTGGCTAATTGAATTACAGACTACGAACGTGCTCTGAATTTAATGACATCTTTACCGGCCACACGTTTTTGTTGGAATAATAATAATAAACAAATCTAATGAACAGAGAGAGAGACCAAACTCGCTATATGAATGCAAAAAAAATAAAAAAATACAGAAAACCTCAGACAGGTGAACTGAGGAAATAACAACAAACAGAGGTATGAGATGAATTGGATTCAAACCTTTCAGCAGGTAGAAATAGGAAATTCTGATGGGCGAGTCTGGTATGTGAGTTATGTGATTGACCTAGCTTATAAATAACTTGCAAGAATATCAAAGTAGTAATTAGTAACTAATTTAAATTATTATACAGCTATAATTCGGTTTTTTTGTTCCAGAAATTGTAAATAAAAAAACAAACAACCAACTGTTTATCTATTTATTATGATCAGTGTGATTGTTATCACTCAATTCAATAATCGGACTAATTCTTCTACTTTGCGCTTGTTTTGATAAATGCTTAATTTGATATCATACATTTTAAATAAATACATTTATTTTTTTTAAATAGAAAGATAAACATTATAGTTGCAGAACTTAAAATCTGTTAAAATATTATCTATATTATTATCATCAAATCACAATAAAAAGTTTATTAAATCTAACTAAAAACAAATCTAAAACAATTGTATATTGCTCAACAGTTAAATTTCCAGGAATTAAACGTAAGGTACCTGACATTTAATTTTTCAGCAGAAATGTTCTTACACCTTTTAATAACGTAAACTTTATCAAAAAAGATCATTTGTTACCTTAATATTACAGTAATTTTACTCAATCAACTCTGTGCTGATCAAACTTCGTTAGTTCTCTGTGTCATCGATTTTCATCGAAGTTTGCAACTATAGCAGATTTCCAATACGAGTCAACAAAATAGGCCGATTAACTACATCGAGAGTAATGTCCATATATTTAGATTCTCTTCAAAAAATGATTTAACTAATTTTCCACCGAAAAACAACACATGTGAGCTGCAAGAGTTGTGCCTATTTTAATTAGACAAAAGAGAATAAATAGTTTTACATAAAAAACAAAAAACCTATTTTAAAGATTCTGCTATCTCTAAAACACTGCTCGATCATTAGAAAATATTACTGAACTGATTTCATACTTAACTAAAACGATAGTCACATTAACTCTTACGTTACTATCTAATAAATTACTCTTTCTCTTTAGACAAATAGAATTTATGAAAGACCAACTCTGGGGAATATATATCAGGGAAAGTTTCTGCAGTTATCCACACATCTAGTAATCAGCCTGGCATACATTGTGGTAGCCTGAAGAATCACTCATGTTCGCGCGCCTCCCACGGTGGTTTGTAGGATATATGATCGTGTCCAACAATTTCCAGGTGATGCCCCTGACTGCAGGATTATATCGTCGAGCAAAATATTTCTTTATCAGTGTTCCACATCACTGATTTCACCAGCAGGCCACAGTCGTCTTCTAAACCAGAGTTAAGCCAACTTCTTTATCCTGCGGGACACGTGAGCCATTCACGTAACCGGGTAACATGTATTAAGATTTCCAGATATACTTCGGTTAATGATCACATAATCCACAAGTGACAGACCTGATTACACTTGATCATATGATATACATGATGGGTAAAAAATCTGCTATCTTTTGATCAAGACATATATGGATAATCCCCAAAACAAGTCGCATTAACCACACGTGTAGTTACAGCAACCCAAGCTGGAACATAATGAAGATGAACGGACGTAATGAAAACGAGGCTTGACAAGAGCGGTCACGTGTCAAACTGTTACTTTTATTCTATTATTCTCTACAATAATTATATGCATTTTCTTATTTCATCTTCCATCATACTCACGCAAGAAATAGAATACAATTTTTTTTAAAAAATAATTAGAATACTACCTTTTAAATATAGTTACTTTTCTCCTCGCCCGATTCTCTCGTCTCCTCCCCTCCTCTCCTCTCTCCTCCTCTCCACCATCGCTCTCGCGCTCTCCTCTCTCTCCCCCCTCCCCCAATGACAAAGGAAATTCAGTCAAAACTTTATTCTGTTTTAAAATAGCCGGGCTTTATTTACTAAATACACTCAACTAAATAAAAGATAACCTCTATTATATTACGATCTGTAAAGTTCCCTAAGCTACGCTTTGCCTAACTTCACCTAAGCAATAAATTAATTTTAAAAAACCACAAAACATAAATTAGCAAATAAAAAGATTTGGTGATTTTCGAGCAAGAAGAAAAAAAAACGAGAGGGCAACTAAGAAAAATGTAGAAATGGAACAAGGGAATAAAAGAAAATCAGCTAAGGGAGATAACCGGACTGACTGGTCACGTGATCTTGATGAATTTTTTTTTTTTTTAAAGGATAAATTACCGAGCTTCTTCAACTTATAATATCTTAAAAGCGCACACCAGACAACAGAAGGTCGCAGTCAACTTGGCGAGAAGTTTAACATTTGGGGCCCGGCAAGTAAGCGCGAAGTAGATGACGAATTATGACTTTTCTGTGGCCTAGAGAAAGTAGGAGGTAGAACTGAATATTGAAGGAAGTCACGTCCGAAGCAGCGGATCCGAGAACACCACGGCACGTGTCCGACAGATGGCGACAGGTGCCCCCCACCAAGACCAGCACATTGCTCTTCTTTAGTTAAGCCGACGCCTTGCAATGCTTTCACCCGAAACGCGAAATGCGCAGCAAGACTCTGGAGGAACGGCCAAAGAACCGACAACGTGCCAGAGAGATGGAATAGCAAGTTTTTCAGGTTTGGTTGGACACCAGCATTCTTCGGTATGAAAGACGGTCGAGTGTCTTCGCGTAGTGGAAAAACCCATCATCCCACAAGACGATCTAAGCAAAGTCGTGAACCTCTAAGACCTGGACCCAAGACTATTCCAGATCGATCTTCGTAAATCGTATAATTCCATTCTCGGGTTGATAATTTCTACAAAAGACCGGAACAACGTTTGTCAACACAACCGCACACATAATAGCTTATATTTGTAGTACAAAAAAAAAAAAAGAGAGAGAGAGAGAGAGATCAATTGTTTCCGGTCTCAAGCTTCTGGCTTTCAAACACGTCAAGCCAAACTTTTTCCTGCATTGATATTTAACACGAAACGAAACGACGTTGCAAGGCAGATGTCGGGTCTTCGAAGGTGTGATGCGGAAACTTATCAGGTCGCCCTGGCAACTTCGCGGGTACACGGCCCTACCACTTCCCAGACGTTGTACAGGCAAAACAGCGTTCACCGATCCAGTTCGCAGAGACCTTTAACACGAGTAGAACGTCTGTCTAGGCCATATTTACAGTGTTAAACCCCCAGTGTTCGGTATCTTTCCACCCGATTTTAAGGTAGGAAACAGAGAACGCAAGAATTCCTACAGGTGGACCGGGGGGGGGGCAGTTATGTCCAAAGAATGAGGAATGTATCGAAGTCAGACCACACGAACGACCTCAGTCCTCGCGTGACCGCCAGTTAGATCGAGATGCGCTGGGGACGACGTTCGAATGAAACTCGGTTGCTATCGTATCCGGCCCGTGTCTCATTTGAACGCCGTTTATAACCTATAGAAGTCCAGCTGCCTCTACCCCCTTCCCTCCCTCTGATTTCGTTCTGCTATTTGTTAACAACAACACAACGACAATACGCTATACCCCTTCTCCGGAATGCCGACGGATTTAGCAAAGATATTCATTATTTATGAGATAGTCATCTCTTTCCTATCCTTTTAAAAACTATTTATTTGATATCTTCCGCGAAAAGGCAACAAACAGAAACAACCCCAGATAGCAGACAAAAAAGAGATTTTCGAATACAGGAAAGTATCGATTATCTTTCTCCTCTTATTTTTTATTTCGTCCAGCATCATGTAGTTGCAGAAGCGACCTATGGCATTATCTTGGTAAATAATTACCTTCGAAGCCATCCTTAAGTCATTGTATTCTCCTCTTTCCACCGTAAAGACTGCTAACCACCTTTAATTAAAGTTCATCAAAGTTTTCTCATTCCCAGGACAGGGAGTTTGTTTACAGAGGAAATGGTAATGATGATAATGATCCTCCTGCGGTTCTAGAATGCAATCTGGTATTACATTCTTTAAAGATTTAACCCTATCTTTCGTAATGTAAAAATTTATTAAAAAAAAAAACAAAGACGTCTTTGATACGACAGAAATATTATAAAAGAGAGCGGATTTCATTCAATGAAAGAACATTTTCAGAAATTTCATGAATCAAGAGAAAAAAAAACAGAACAGAACGCAAACGGAACGAGTACTTTTTAGATTTAATTCTATTACAGTTTTAGCCTGGGAGAATCTGGCTGAAATATATTTTAAAATGTCAGTCCCGCAGCCGAAAAAAATGGAGTAAGTGCGGCGGTTATCCAGATGATTTCCGTGCGATTGAAAATGACGTGTCCAGGCGGAAACCCGTTTTTTTACTTCATAGGTCAGTTTTTTGCATTACCAAACTGGAGCGTGAGTTCTAAGTTTTGGCTGTAGCCCCGAATCTCAGAAGTAGAAGAAGGAATTAGAAAATCTGTCACGTAATGGTTGGCAAGTTTGGTTTCTTCTCCTCCTTTCAGGGTATAATGTCCCTGCTCGAGTTAACACTTGGCGCCGACAGAAGCCGAACCAGTCTCGCTTTGGAGAGAGAGAGAGAGATATTCCTACATTCTGCTTGTTCGAGAAGATGGGCCCCACCCCTGTATAAGCCGCACGATACAGCGGTATAATTCTTATCACCAAAAAGAAATATCCTCCCACCATGCAATGTAAAATTCTTCGAAGCTTTGCAGAAAGCTGGAATAATAAAAATAAAAATGCTTTACTATCCGTCACGGAATTTGATATTATTCACAAAATTTTTAAACGTCGCACGCAGTTAAAAAGATTATATTAGGTATGAATTCTACAGCTGACATTTTGTTAATGGAAAGCGAAAGTAGAGTGGCGAGTACTCACTTAAAGTCCTCCTCTTTATCTCTCAGCCACTCATAACCGGGTTGCTGAATCCCACTGCAGCAAACTATTTTCTAGAAATATACATTTGCAGGTAATGGCGAAAGGCCACAGGTCCAGCCAATCCTGGAACCAAGCCGAAGGAAGTCGGGCCGACCGACCTGTCCAGCGGTCTGATCACTAGGCCACCCGCCTGGCACGCTTCTTACGATGTCATTACCAAACTTCAAAATCACAAGTGAAATAAGATGCATGAAACATCTATTTTCGTAACAATGAGGAAAATATCTTTTAATATAGCACTTGCGTTGAAATACTTTCGACTTAGTGGTACGTACACCTTGCGGATTCGCAGCTCAGTGATAGATAGAATTGCAAAAAAAAAAAGAAATTAAACAGGATAATTCGCATTTTTCTACTTCTTTCTTTAGGATGTAAATTCCTGGTCCAGGGTTAGTAGTGTCTTGTGTGAGTGTCTCTAGTGGCAAAAAAAGATTCCATTCCGGCTGAAATTCGGCACCCAATTCTAAAACTGACCATAAAGCATTTCCTTTTACTAACTTCTATCCTCATGACCCTTTTTGGACCGAAAAAAACTTCCAACTAAAGATTCGAAAAAAAATTTTTTTTGTTTGTTTTTTTGTCATTTTAAACTCAAATAATAACAATTTTGCTATATTATTAACTTGCCAGAATAATGACACGTTCATCTCTCACATGGTTATTAATCTTCAAAAATGGTGTTTTGTTTTGGTACGCATGACTTTTCTCGAATTCAAATGATCATATTTCTTGTAAAACAATAACAAAAGCTCCTACTTTAATTTTAACGGACTGAAAGTGCAATTTTTTTATAGTTGTCTCAAAAAAGAACTTGAAAAAAGTATATTATATATATATAAGTAGAGTGTTCTCGACAAAAGCAACAGAAAATAGAGAAAGAGATGATTTTTCATCCATGATGATAATGTGACCTTAAAAAATACGCAAATTATCGGCGTATGTCGCCGGTTTCCAGACCTACATATGAAATAAACTTCTTATATTTTAGAAACTGATGCGGTTCATGCTTGACAGGGTTGTTTAGAAACTGGCGGAGTCGTAACACCCGGCCATCAGCTGCTGACGCGACTGTCGAGCTTAGCTGATGAAAACTAAGATGACCTTTTAGTCGTTTACTGAATATTCATTTTTTAAAAAAAAAATGAAGTTCTATTTCATTATTGGTTAGATAGGTCAAAGTTATATCTGGGTTAGACTTCAAAAAAAATTATGCATTTCCAGTAACTCAGCGATAGCTCAAGAAATGTCTAAAATTTAAAAAAAAAAACAAACAACTATCGATTCTAGTATTAATAATGGAGAGATGCCTACAACTAACAAGCGGAATTGGAAATGTAAGCGAAGTTCGAAGATGAAAGTGGAAACAGTTCACACGTGACCTGAGACTACGGAAGAGAAACAATTTACGGTTCTAAAATATTTTACGTGAACAGGTTGCATGGAAATAGCTAATTAAAAACCTTGCAGTGGCTAGTATAAACAAGTGAATAAATAAACGAGTATACTGTATACATTTAAACTAATGAAATCAGCTGATTATAAATTCCTTTTAAGGGGTTCACTACCAATACCATTAGACAGCACGGAGAATTAAAATAATGGCTGTCAAGAAAAAAAAAAATTGTTTATATAGATTTCTTTAATACGGAAGATGTCAGTTTAAAAACTCCATAGCAGCTTACTAAAAAATTTTGTACAGAAAAGTTTTAGGATGGGACCGGGGTGGGGGGGGGCTGAAGGAAATTGAAATGAAAAGCGACGCGATTTGGAGGCAGAGCGCAAAGCGATTAGAACGGAAGTAGAATAGTTGCGTGGAAGGAGTGTGGGAGATGACGTCAGTACAGAGAGAGAGCGAGAGAGGTGTAATGAAGCCAACGTAGAGTACGTATGTAGAAAGTAGTTATCGAAATTAACACTGGATGGTTACAAACAAAAAAAAAAAAAAATAGAATGAGTTTAGAAGTTTGATGAACTACAACCATAGAACGTTATATTTTATAAAGTAGCTGTAGGGAAATTAAGTCGATGGGGGGGTGATACAGGAAATATTTATAGAGAGAGAGGATCCGTGCTCTTAGGAGAAGATTATAAATAGCTATCTGGCCGAAATGGGCTTTCAGAATCTGCCAAGAAAAAAATAAATATTGGCATTAGATTGAAAAAAAATGCCAGATTTTGGTGGCAACCCTACACCCCTTTCAGATGTACTTGTATGCCTCACGTTTGCATGCAGTCTTTTTAACGTTATAACTTTGTCACAACCAGGTGATACAGACTCCATCGAAATTGAAATCATCTTTCCGATGAAGACGAATGCTGTTAGTGGTTGCTTCCTCAGCGCAACGTGGCATCTGGAACCAAAGAGGAACTTGATTTCCACGGAGGAAAACCACGGGAAACACGATTGAAGTTTTGCATGCTCGAAAAATGGACTGGTGTAATAGCGTAAATTTGCATACCGTTTTATGACGATAAACTGAACCATGTTCTACAGAAGGAGCATAAGAACCAGTGCCTTCGTCGCTTGCAGAAACTCGAAGGCCATCTTTTTGAAAGACGATAATCATCACGTGTACTGGCATTGCAACGATATGCCGAGACAAGAGCTTTGTAAGAAAAAACGAATAACGAGATTACGGTGTTTAGCCGAAGATGGTGCAGTGGGCTATTATTATTCTTGCGCCGCACATAAGAGTTTAACCCCTTAGATTGAGGTAGTTTTCAGTGCACTTGCTGTAATGGAAATTCCGCCAGTTCTTCCGAACTCTAGCCGAGCTACTACCCTCGGAACCGCACATCAAGAAAAACGTGCGAAGTCTTCAGTTAGGGCTGTGTCATCCGCCTCCTGAGAGCTCTGCTTAAACTTTCCGAGTCGATCTCCCTTCTACCATTCTAACTGGTTCTGAGAGATAGAACCATAACACGAAGTTATTAAGGGTTTTCTCACCGGAGTTTGCCATCTGAGTTTTTTTTTTTTTTTTTGGTTTGATTAGCTTAATTTTTATTTTACCATTTGGAATATTTATCTCGGTACCAGTACTTGTAGATTTTCTGCCCGTGAAAGAAACGATTCGGGATTCTTTCAGCATTTAATATAAACATTTATAATCCTGGCTTTCAAAAATGTTTATTGATTGATCCAAGGCAACATTTCTGTAATGGAGCTGCCCCTCCCTTTTTAGACATATTTCCGCGCTCGACTTGTGTTTTCATATTTTTTTTTGCACGAATTTAAGATAAATTTTAAAAAAATAATAATAATAGATTTTATACAACAGCCGGACCCCTGCAATAAGAACACACTTAGCAGAGAAGGGTCAATGATGACGCGATATTAGCCACTTCTTGATGTTCGCTTGATTTTTTTTGCTTTTGTTGCAAAAGACCGGATCGAACCATATCTGATAATTAGCTCCCGGTACCGAGGAAGCCAAGGATCTTGTGCTATTCGTTGACAAAGAACTCGGCAGAACAAAACTCGGAAGCAAACCGTCAAGGCTCGAGCCTTTAAAGCCGCAACAACAAGCCTCGGATTCCAGCCCCTAGACCGACTTTATTCCCGTTTATTTTTGCGCAGAGGTGGACATACACGCCAAAGAATATCTGAGCACGGCGGCTAGGGTTGGTAGCTGCTGGCAGCAACGGCGACGCGGGCGGTCTCCACAAATGGGAACAGAGGAGAGAATTTTGGTTTCCAACCAGCGCCGAGTTAGGCGAGTTTTCCAAAAATCTCAAAGAGGAGACCGGAATTCGATGGCAGTCCGCTGAGGCGATGTCGGGAACGCTCGTGCGAAACGCCGATACATTTTCGATTCTGCCGATAAATTCTTAGCAAAGCCCCTCAACAATCAAAGGCTGTTGTGCTAAAGTCATAGCCCGCGGCAGCTAAACATTCACACGCTTATTCAATAAGAAATATCTTTATTTTTTATCGATCCGCTCGCTCTCTCTTTCTCCTCTCTCTCTCCCTCCCTCTCTCCATCCCTCTCTCCATCTCTCTCTCTCACGAAGAATTACCGGCCAAATTTAGCAAGATTTCCCGCTGTCCCCCCCACCTCAGAGATTTTTTTTTTTCAAATCGTTTCACATTATAACCCCGATACTCAGAGGACCCCATTCAATTTTTTAGAAAAAAATCTGCCAGCTCCCTCTGGTGCGAAAGGCTTTTAACAGGAAATACATGCCACACGCCGGAGAGCGATGACGTCAATGGGCGGCCATTGTTAAATTATGAAGACCTGGTAGTATGCAAATACATGCGGAAAAGCTAAAGAAAAAGTAGTCTGGTGTTAGTTGCCAAGCAACAACCGCGCGACGATGGATGTGTATCGGAGCTGAGGTTCGTAATGAAATTGAAAACATTACTCGGAGGATATCTGATCTAGAACAGAACTGATTTGAAAATTGTTTTTTTTGTATTTTTTTTTTCTTTAAAAGAGAGAGATATTTCGGCAGCAACAACGTTCCTAAACGATAGACTATTTCTTTCAGATTGTGGCGATTGGAAAAAAATTTATTTTTTCTCTATCGATTTCATCATCGAACTTATTACGTTTAGGTTTTATCCAGAGAGAGAGATGGAGAGAGAGAGAGAGAGAGAGAGAGAGAGATAGAGAGAGAGAGAGAAGAGAGGAGAGAGGGGAGAGAGAGAGAGAGAGAAGAGGAATGGGAGGGAGAGAGAGAGAGAGAGAGAGAGAGGAGAGAGAGAGAGAGAGAGAGAGAGAAGAGAGAGAGAGGAGAGAGATGGGAGAGGAGAGAAGAGAGAGAGAGAGAGATGGGAGAGGAGGAGAGAGAGAGAGAGAGAGAGAGGAAGAGAGAGAGAGAGAGAGAGAGATGGGAAGGGAGAGAGAGAGAGAGAGAGAGTCAGAGAGAGAGAGAGAGGAGCGGAGAGAGAGAGGGGGGGTAACAGAGAGAGAGAGAGAGAAAACAACCGCAGGAACACCGTCACGTAGACTATATTCCCCGTAAAATAGTAGCTCTCATTCGTTCTTCCGTTCTCTCTCTCTCTTCGGGATTGTTGCGTTTTATATCGATATAATAATGGATAACATTTAACTCTCGTCTTCTTCTCTAAACGAACCAGAACTCAAAGGATGCGAGCCGAGACGAGAGCTGTTTGAGCAGTGATTTGAATAATCGTGTCTCGCGGTTTTTAAAGCAATGGGAATGTGCAGCTGGTAGCCGCAGAGCCGCTGTCTTTCCTTCTGATGGGTAGATCCATATTTGGCCAAAATGAACATTTTATTTAAAAAAATTCGGCGGGTTTGCGGCTGACATCACTGATGCATGACCAGAAGGCGCTGGAATCAGGACTGAAGGGAGAAGGGGAGGACAGCGAGACTGTCTTCATGGCTCGAATGGCGGCCCAGAACTTTATGCGCTTCCAGCGTTGGAATGGCATCAATCGTTTCCGCCGTATACCGCTGGCGTAAGCCAAACCTCAACGCAACCCACACACAGACAACATTCCGACAGGCTCGGTTCTAATAAATGGCACCTTCCACTTCCGCCCCTGACGGCGTCTTTATGCATCAAAAGTCTAAAACCCAATAGCTATTTCAAAAGACAGTCTGCCAACGTTACGTCTCTCGCCCTTGTCGTACATCCCTTATTACTGCCCTTTCGTTTCACGATTCCCATCCCTCCCCGCGTGTTCACCTCTCGGCAAGGGACGCGAATCTTCCCCGCATCCCCTTTCCTCCGCCAAAGAAGATAAAAGTTTCGAAAGTTTTAAAATTTAAATTCTTCTGACGTGACTGCGCAAAGATGCTGTCAGGACGACTCGGCTGGAGGTGTAATTTGTGTCCGTATTTCTCACTCAGACTTCCCCCCTCCACCACCAGCTTCTTCATCAAACAAAACCAGGTTACGGTTTCGCAGTATGGAATTAACGTTGTTAGAACGTCGGACTAATTCGTAAAAGGTTTGGGTTTACTTATTGCGAGAGGAAGGAAAGCCGTCACCCGCCATGGCTTATACAGGCGTCACGAAGGCAAAGAAAAGTACTCGACTTTAAAAATCGATGTACACTATTGTCACTAATCACCACTGGTCCTTTATTCCAGTTTACGGATACAGATAATAATATCATTTTAATGGCATCTGGTCCTCGGGCTTCGTCTGAACGACGTCTCCAGTACTTAAGACGTCGAGCATCGATAACCGCGTGCAATTAAAAGTATATCTTTTTAAGGGTTGAAACTGTTAATTATTTTCCAGAATTCCTATTAAGTTTTGCCTCAAACGTTTCACCTTCAAACCGAGTAAATCCAAAAAAAGTAATTTCTCTTAGGCATTTCGCCTGAGACCTTTTGGACATTCCGGGCTGGCAAACCAAGGATTTCCGTGTCAGACTTTCGTAAATTAAACGCAATATCTATTTATCTTCGGAGAGCATCTCGGGTGGTGGGAGAGGCTGCTGAGATTGAGGCCACGAGGTCGAATCCCGGACGGGAGCGGGCGGCTCGGTCCGCCTCTCTCTCGTTGAGTCCTGGGCTTCATTCTACATTCGTGAAAAATAACCAAGGTTTCTAGTAGGAACCTTGGTCACGTCGCTCGGAGTAGGCAGACCGCTTTTCCTATTGCACCTCCCTCCCAGCACCCATCCCCATTTCTCTAACCATTGTTTCCTTTGCACGTGACCTAAAAGTAGTAATAAATCGTAGATTTAAAAAAAAAAATGGTTGGATTTTTTAAATATTTCATTACGAAGACCGGTTCATCGGTTCTCTCCCCTCTTTCTACCCTGTTACTTAGCGCTCACTCGCCTTCTAGACTGGCTATATGTCTTCTTTAGATTCCGATATGTTCGCACGCGCTGATTGGTGGAATCGGCGATCAAAACAAAAAGGGAGGATGTCCTGCCGACAAAGGTGTCGCGCCGAAGTTCCCGTATCGCGTCCGTCACGAACAGGCGGATTCTTCGGGATGTGTGACTATATTTCATCGGTGGCTCCACACTTGGGGGAATGTGACCATTTTTCTCGGAATAACCTTCTCGCGACGACGCTCCCATCTTCAGAGAAGCCGTCTCTCCAACGACATCTCCAGAAAACTCTTAAAACTACTTTATTTTTATTATTATTATTATCTGATCGTGAAGGATAGAGGTCTCAGCCACCACTCCTGCAAATACAGTTCGGTTAGGGACTCTGTGGAAATAAAATATCTGTGCTTTAGTAGGCACGTGTTCGTCATGCATACAAAAAATCATCTTGCTCACCGAACTACGAGGGCCCCTCCGTCCTGTTTGTGGGATAATTTTCTCTAGCAGAACTAAAAGTATGAATATATTTATTTCCGACCCAAGGGGATAACTCAAAAAAAAAACACACAAAAGCACATCAGCAGATGCTTGCGTAGGTTTTGATTTACGTTCAAGAGATACATATATATATATATATTTTTTAACGAATGACGGAGGTGGAAAATCGCTTTGATGTAACGGAGCAAAAAAGAAAAAGAGAATCGTGACGGCAGTAGAAATGGCAATCAGGGAGGAGGAGGAGGAGGAAGAGCTGTTTCTCGCCGGCTCTTCACAACGCTGGGACAGATGAATGCTGATGACAGCTAACATCGGACCGAGTTTCATGGTCTGCAGGATTTGCATGCGTAAAGAAACGCTGGGGGATAGATAGCCAAAACAAACATAAAAATAATTTAAATAGTCTCTTTTTTTTTAAAAAAAATTTAAGACAAACGTTCATTGTTAAGACAGCCATGAAACCGACGGGCTCAGGGCCCCTCGAAGAGTTGACGTCAGGACACGTGTTACTCGGCTCTTAGATATTTGGCGAAAACCGTGTCTTTACAATAGGTTTGTATATCGTCTACGATTGGCTGCCGTGGGATGCATTTATTTTGGCATAAATGAAATCGGTTCCTTGTGATGTTACTTTTCATCTATTTATGATTTTGGTAATACCCTGTACGCGAGGAATTCTAATTCTGAGAAATGGCTTTCAGTCCCTTCTTGCTAAAAGACCGATTAAGGTCTCTCCCACGCGTTATTCCGAATAATAACTTAACGAAATGAAAGATCGTTGATTGGGTTTACGAAACTATACCTGCATCACAGGCAGAAAGGCAGTACACGTGCACAGATGCCTCGATTGTGGCGGTGCTAAAGCTCATCCGTGTTTGACGATTTGCTCACCGCGAGGGGAATGTTTACCATTGCCATAGCACACCCTCATAACCACGTGGTTCTCAACAAGTGGGTTAGAGAACGGCAAATCCAACGGTGGACAGACAGCCAGACTTCTGGACTCGCTGGGCTCGGAGTCGTTTCTTTTTTGCTCCTCTTTACCAGTTGGCGAACACTGAGGAATTCTGATAGGGAGGAGTTTCGTTACGTCGGTCGGGGTAGGCCGAGAACTTCGTGCTGCCCATGGCTGACGGCGGCCAAACGAATTGGCTGAGAGTCCGTTAGTACTAAAAATACCACTGATTGGTTAGGGTTAAAAAAAAACAAACAAGCCGCATACTACTTTTATTTATTTTTAAATTACTTAAATCATTCAAAAAAAGATTTCTTGTTTTGATTTAAAAAAAAAACAGAAAGCAAGAATCTGGACTTGAATATTATTTTTTCCAATTTGTTACATTTTAGTTGCAAGTACATTGCAGTTTTCAGTTGTGCTTTGGAACAATGTCTTGGACAGCCATATTAGCAGAACAATGTCTTGGACGGCCGTATTAGCAGAACAAAGTCTTGGACGGCCGTATTAGCAGAACAAAGTCTTGGACGGCCGTATTAGCAGAACAAAGTCTTGGACGGCTGTATTAGCAGAACAATGTCTTGGACGGCCGTATTAGCAGAACAATATCTTGGATGGCCGTATTAGCAGAACAAAGTCTTGGACGGCCGTATTAGCAGAACAAAGTCTTGGACGGCTGTATTAGCAGAACAATGTCTTGGACGGCTGTATTAGCAGAACAATGTCTTGGACGGCCGTATTAGCAGAACAAAGTCTTGGACGGCCGTATTAGCAGAACAATATCTTGGATGGCCATATTAGCAGAACAAAGTCTTGGACGGCCGTATTAGCAGAACAAAGTCTTGGACGGCTGTATTAGCAGAACAATGTCTTGGACGGCCGTATTAGCAGAACAAAGTCTTGGACGGCCGTATTAGCAGAACAATATCTTGGATGGCCATATTAGCAGAACAATGTCTTGGATGGCCGTATTAGCAGAACAAGGTCTTGGACGGCATATTAGCAGAACAAGGTCTTAGATAGTCATAATAAAAGAATAGTTTCCTAAATTCCGAAGTGATTCCATTCATACAGAGAAAAGTGAGGAAGATTTCCTATAACTTATTTTTCGTTCAGAAGATGTTTCCCTTTTTCATTTTGCCTTAATTAAAAAATGTAACTTTTATCGTCATATTCTTCATTATTACTTCAATCACACGTAAACATTTTAAGGCATACATCCCCCCTGTCGTGAAGAAAAATAAAGCAGGTCTTTGATTCAATCAACGTAAAGTATTAATGGTAAACTTTATTTGCAATAGACCTGTGCTGCCCTCTTTGGTTTAACAAGACTACATTATATTTTATGTGAATAAAATTGCTGGTTTGTCTGAAGAGTAACTTTTTTAATATTTTCTATTAAACGGACCCCACACGAGCTTTCGTTCTACTGAGTGTCTTCACCCAACACTGTGCGTTATGTCGGTGAATCCGCAAACATTTATGCTGTAGGAATCGCGAACCCTGAAAAATTCCTCTTCGGTTCAATAAATCGCTCGATAAAGAAGGAAATACTTTGTTTAAAACGTGACGGCAGATCTCTCGCAGAGACCCGACACAATCGGAGAAAACGAGAAGAAAAACGCATGTGGTTTGAAAAAATAAATATACAGTCGACTGCGATAAATATGACTTCAGATTCCATCGTTTCCGGTTAGAGCGGCTAACCGTGTATACATTATACGTGCGTGGTGTTTGCCACTTTAATTAACCTTCTTTGGCGAAGTTTTGCCAATTGTTATCGATCTGGCCCTGTGTTTTAACTCTCCATATATCACGTCAGTTTCTGTCTTACTTATACGACCCTTTAATCACAGCTTAGCCAAGGTGCTGTGCGTCTCAGCTTCTATGGCTCAACACGTGATCGGTAACGCTAATTCGAAGAGCAGTGGGGTGAAAATGCATTGCATCTGGTATACAAAGAGTTAATAATTAAACATGGCGGTTCCCTTCGTTTTCCTAGTGCTGTTTTGCTTGATCAAGCGCAAGTTTCGTACAAGCAGGCCGGGTGCTACCCAGTTCGGCGCAGAAAGAGCCTCCTAATTCGTACTGGAGGAAAGCAGAATACACGGAAGAACCCTCTCACACAAAGAATGAGTTGGTACGGAAATGTCCGGTGAGGGCCGAACTACTGCAGCGATCACGTCGAACGAGCGCGCTTCTCTGCTCTATTACTGCTCTAGAGAACCGAAGCAATATTTTGCCCTTTAAAGCCAAGAAACATGTCAGCTGTACCTACTATGACCATCTTATAATTGTTTTTGTTCTTTTTTAATATTTAATTTGTTTGAAAATTCAGGAATAAAACATTGAACCAGTCCAGACGGATATTTTAAAACTAAAAACCGACTTTTTATACTAAAAGCATATAGTAATTTACCTTTTGGAATATACAACTGTATCTAAGCTTCAGATTATTAAAGGCCATTTAGATTTAACATGTGTATAATTCGGTTTTATTTATAAAATTGCAAATTATGAAATGATTATACAGGATAAACAGATATTCTTACGACGCTCGCCGTCACCTGAGTGTAGAAAAGCGATTGACATCGCGATTTATACTCAACACTATCCTCCACAACTATGACGCAGCAGTGAACGTCTTACGACACTATCCACAACTATGACGCAGCAGTGAACGTCTCACGACACTATCCACAACTATGACGCAGCAGTGAACGTCTTACGACACTATCCACAACTATGACGCAGCAGTGAACGTCTTACGACACTATCCACAACTATGACGCAGTAGTGAACGTTTTACGACACTATCCACAGCTATGACGCAGCAGTGAACGTCTTACAACACTATCCACAACACTGACGCAGCAGTGAACGTCTCACGACACTATCTACAACTATGACGCAGCAGTGAACGTCTCACGACACTATCTACAACTATGAGGCAGCAGTGAACGTCTTACGACACTATCCACAACTATGACGCAGCAGTGAACGTCTTACGACACTATCCACAACTATGACGCAGTAGTGAACGTTTTACGACACTATCCACAGCTATGACGCAGCAGTGAACGTCTTACAACACTATCCACAACTATGACGCAGCAGTGAACGTCTTACGACACTATCCACAACTATGACGCAGCAGTGAACGTCTTACGACACTATCCACAACCATGACACAAACGAAGTTGTTATTTGTCTTCTTGACAGAAAACCTATGCTGTTGTTAATTCACGTTTTCAAAACTAAAGGAATTTTTAATTTACAGAAATTATCTTGAATTAATAATAGAAAACCGTCAGATTTCTAAATTCTTTTATTGATGAAGCCAAAATCTCCAGACTTCCCTGCACTTTCTGTAGCTGCATTTTCATTCTACATCTAAAGCCGGTTTACGGTCTGTGATTTAAATAACGTTTTACTGTGTTAATTCTCTCAGATGTCAGGAAAAATGTTTTTTAAAAAACAAAAAACATTGTTACTGAAATTTCAAAGAAAGCTCTGAATTGAACAGAAATTAAATAAAAATAATTTTGTTCGGTTAGAAAATCAAAATCAAAAAAAAAAACACTTTCCTTTTAAAGGTAATTCTGATCTTTAAAGAATAAATTAATGTGCAAGATGAGTCTAGAATATTACAAAATTTTATATATGTATTAAATAAAAATGCTTCATTTTTTAATTCTTTAAAATACGTTATTCATATATTTTTATAGTAATGTCTGAATTATGTAATTTTGGCTAAGTATCCGACTGATTTTGTAGCTAGAGGGATGAAAATAGTTTTAACATTCTGGTTACCACCGGGTGTCTTTTGTTTCCTGAAGCTGGATATCAACGAACTTATTTATTTTTTTTTTTATAACCTTGAACTGTATGTATTTTGAATTAAGCAACAATGATTTATCTACGGTAATGTAAGTGTAGAAAGATTTGTCGCAACTACCAGGCGAACAAGATTTAGCAAATGATTCTTGTGATAGTAAAATTTTTAAAAGAATTTTCAAATAAAACATTTCTTCCATTTTACTCTTAAGGATAGAATAATCTTTAAAAAAAAAATACAACATAGAAGTTCCAGTCTTTGTAAAGCCATGGAACGTCAAAGAATCATTATGATTTTACTCCCAGGTTTTAGAGATCTGCTGGACAAACATATCTCATTAATGACTGGATGAACTCTTCCGCTTCCTTGCCCCCCACGCTTATTTATTTCCCCATCACGATGTAGAATATATATACAAAACTTTAAATATTTTAAGGATATTTTTGGTATAATTTATTAATTGGTTACACATGATTTTTTTTTTTTTAAAAATCCAACAGTCGTTTATCTTCATTAAGTGGTTTTTTTATTCTTAAAATATTTATTACATTGGATGAGACTGTTTTATTACGTCTGGATGTTTCGTAGATTGGCAAGCTTCTTGGACAGAGGAGGTTCTTAACTTCACTCTGGTCTTCATCCCCCCCACCCTTTTCTCGGTGACGCCATTTAACTTAAAGTAAAATTACTCAGCCGGCGTTTTTATCTCGCACAGGCCACGAAAGTTTCTCATCGATTTTAGCCGGCTGTTCACCGGGGAAATGACTTCGCCTCGTACCTTGTCAAAGCAACTTCCGGCGCATTCAGAACGAGGCCGGTGCTAGCGGCAATCGCCTAGCCGGGTGTGAAAGAAGCAGACAATGAATCATTGATGGCGCATTTTTCTCGACTGTGCGCTGCTGTTCGCAAACTGATGTCGTGTACTAATTGGAGGACAGTCGTAGTAATGCGACTAATACATCTCAACAGCTTTCCAGTCCGTGAGTTGCTGCAGCGTTAGCTGTTGTAGAGTTTTTGTTGTTTTTTTTTTTAAAAAAAAAGCAAATAAATTACAAATGTTCTGCTCAGTTTTAAGACATAAACAACAACAAAGAAGTCAATACCTTCTGAGGAAAGATGGATTTTAATTATTGCTGACGGTAGAACCTATTTTTTTTTTTTTTTTTCCTGTGTTCCTTCACAGAGAAAGAGATGGGCGCTTGATCTGAATGATAAAGAGGTTCCGCTAGACGCCGCAGGCAACTTCCGGCGCAGATGCAATGTCGGGAATATCTCTAATAAAACCTTACTCGATATGCTCGAATTCCCACAGAATCATTTCATTTTATTTCTTACCTCTGAATTTTTTTTTACGGAAAGTAAATCAACGCATTTATACAGTTCCCCGCTATATCGCAGTATTCACGCAAGCGGTTTTTTTTGAAAAGGAGGCGAACTGTCTTCACAACTAGCGATTTCGTTGACCTCGTGAATCAGTGACCATTGAAGTAAATGGATCTTCCGTGAACGACACTAATTGCTGCAGCAGGTTTCTAGAAACATCTGAAGAAAAGATCTTCTAGTTTCTGTGCGGGAAAAGACTCTTGAGCCTGTTGTGGGGGGGGGTGCAATTCGCTGTGGTTTTCGGACGAGAATGGGAAATCTGGTTATTTATTAACCTTTTCACTGTTGAAGAAATCGCTGAACCTCCAGACAAGGTAACTAAGAACGAATGTAAACTTTTATACGACGACTTAGAAGCGAGCAGAAGGCGACCACATCAGAGAGAAAACGTATGAGCGAACAATAGGCTAGCACACAGTTGCGCAAATAAATGTCAGAAATCAAGAATGACTTCTGAGCAAGCAGCTACTAATCAATCATACTAATGATGTCAATATTAGATCATAAGTTTGCGGTAGTGTCTTCAACTTTGGAAAACGCCAAGGACGTGATCATCCCTTCCTTTGTCGCTACAGCTGGCTGGCTCAAACCAACGTCAGAGTTCTTAACACAGTCTGCGATGGGTTATGTCGCTTATTATAATAATTATTCGATTTCCAGTGCTGTAGTACAGTTCTCAAACGGAAATGTGCTAAAGGCGCGGTTGGAATTTTAAATGATACACAAGCTTAAAAGAAGACTTCTGAAAATGCGTGCATTCTTTGATTTCTCTGGTGTCAAGAATTATCCTTGCGTGAGACAAAATGGTATACATCCAAGTTACTGCTGCGTAATTCGCCTTAGTTTATTGTTGCCTTTTTAAAACAAGAATGGCACGTCTATCATGGAGTAGCCAGTTACTTCCCTTACATCGCGAATGACGTTTTTCTCGTCCAAGGAAGAATATCAAAGCCGGTAACGACCTGCGTGTCTTGTGAGGTTCCTTGTTATCCGCAGTAACTCCTTTTTTAAAAAATATTAATTCTTTTATTAAGCATTCTGAGACTGCAATATAAAAATATCACATGCGCACTTCTCAAAACATTCTAAATAAAAAAGAAATGTATTTAAATTCAAAATATTTTAATTTCAAATACAAAACAAAACGTTAAAGAATGGTAAAATGATTGATAGTCTTAAGAAAGAGCCATTCAAGATGCTAGAGAAATTTTATTAACTTAAAATCAAAAAAAAGGAAGAAAAAAAACAGAATTTTCATTTTCTGGATTCTTAGTATTTTTTGATTAATATAAAATGTTAAAAGCTCTAAAAGCGATGGCTGTTGAATGCTTAATAAGTTAAGTGGTAACAGTCGGTCACCGTAATAAACTGATCGTGAGCAAATTCTCTAAAAAAACAGTTTACTTTAGAGACATGTATTGAAACAGTGTGATCTTTAATTAGTGGAATATGAATTTTGGAATAACTACAGTTTTAGAACAAGTTATATGGAGAAAATTAAATAAAAATACAATAAAATAAATTGGAATTGAAATTAAAATGTTTTAAAAAATGCTAAAGTCCACATCTGTATGCTACGAATATAACTGCTATTGATTATTGAGGTTCTGCGCTTAAATTCTTTTCCCCTTTGAATCTGCATGCCAACGTCGGCACAGATCCACCAGAGGAATGAATCCCTCTGGTGTCGTTTTTAAAAACTAAGTGGGGGATAAAAACGCCATTTTGTACAACAGCGACGCGCAATCAAACGTTATGCACAGCCAAGATACAACGCGAGTTGCTTGTAGCCATATTGACAGAAAAAGTTCCACCGTGGCTAAATACACGTCTGAAAGTTTTAATTAAAGCAAAATTCTGGGAATTTAAATATTGGCTAAACGCTTTAACAATCAGATGTTTGTTTTACTTAAAGAAACAATTTTAAAATCTTATGGGGTTAAAACACTAAACCATATGTATGGATACATATTATAGATTACGTTTTATGGAAAAAGTGTAAAAAAACATCATTTTAAAGTACCTAAAGAATCTTTCGTTGTTTCATTTTAAATGTCAATGTGCTGCATGCTGCCATTTTTAGCGGAAGTTTATTTCTGGGGCCTGCGTTCGACAAAGTTTCGGTAGCGATATAAATCAGTGCTGATGGCAGGTAGTTAAAACCTGTATGTCCACATAGCGCTGACCACGAGCCACTGGACCAGGAGGCTGGACGGCTGTACGTCCGATGGACGAGTCCAGGTTTTGCAGATCGACGTGACAGAGTGTAGAGGATGACAAAGAAGAGACTTTGAAGATGCCAACGTTTCCGGGAGACGGGTGGTCGGTTCATTGATGGTGTGGAGGGAGATTAGCTGGGTTGACGCCATGACAAGTTTAAGGTAGAGGCCATAGGCTGCTGCTGCTGCTGGGGATGACTTGGTTCTCACGATGATGACGCTGTGTAGCCGACCCAGCACCTGCAGGAAGAATCCGTTGTCCGTATGGAGTGGCCGGCTCATTCTCACGACCTCGATCAAATCGAACACTTTTCGAACATCATGAGGCTGCCATTGTAAAACTTTAAACATTAAAGCTCACAGGGTCTTGGAGATGTCCCGTAAAGGAGCGGGACAATCTGAGCGAGATGAACATTCGTAAACCTATCTGGAGACATCAAGCACCGGTGTCGTGCCGACGTTATTACTAGGGGATCTCTAACGATACCAGATTAAATTTTTTAACAGAAATCTGTTACTTTTGAGAAAAATATCAGATTTTGTTCTGTCTGTGTAGGTAAAAAAGGATATTTCTTCCTGAGTGGTACTTTTATTAACCCTTTGTGATGTCATTATTTAATGCTATCTTAGGCATTTGTTAGCTTTCAACGGTTTCCTGGCCTATAGCTTACACCCATTCCTACTTCGCTCTCTTTTTTCTTTATGGTTCCTAACAGCTTGATGCCACAAACATTATTTATATCTTTTTTTCATTAGCAGTTCTTAAGTGGTATAGTAAACAAATTGGAGGAGAGAAGTTCATTTTCAAATTCTATTACCAATCTAAGGGGAGGTAATTTAGTTAGTAGAGTTTTCGTTTGGTAAATCACAACTTTTGGAACCACTTAGAGGCCTCTGCCTAAGTCTGTATATTTCTTCTTTAATGTTGATCGCTGTGGTTCCGAATTAAAAAAAAAATGATCTGATCTGTACTTCACGTTGACAGATTGACGTTCACAGCCAGAAGATCATGCTTAGGCGGTATTTTTTTATGGCGTTTAAGTATGAGAAAGACAGAAAAAAAACATGTAAATGTAATGTATACATGATCTCAGATGTGATTGGAAATAAAGCAGAAATCTCTTTTCGTGCGATGCCAGTTGTCATCCCGATGTCACACAGTGGCGTATTCCGCTTGTATTACACGCAGTGAACAACATCATTCAAAGTCGGTAGATCGGCTGTCACTTTCGTGAACACCTCGATTGTTTTAGCCATTTAATCTACGGCTTAGAAAGAAAGTTATATATACAGTATTAGAAACAAATGCAAATAACACGTGATGTAGCCACGTCTTACATGTAAAAAAAATGATCTATAGTAAAGTCACGTGTTGATATAATGGACTGTGATTGGTTGTCGTGTAAGCAATCAGAAAGTGCCACGCCTACAGGAATATGAAAGTATAGGCAGTAATATCATTGAAGTGTGATAAATACTCTGGCTCCTGGAAAGGAGCTCTGTGCAAGACTCCGAGGAGAACACGCGGAGCTGGTGATGCACTGTGTATGTGTCACGTATGTCTTTATCCTCAGTGTGTTTCCACAAGTATTTGGAATACTGTACATACATTTAACTATATATAGTTGCCATTTTGTTCGGAAACCACCCGCCAGTCAACCGATGTTTATTAGAATCCCAAGACTCTTGGGCTCCTAAGAAATCGCTCCATTAAGGGCCGTTGCCATAATTAGTATGCTTATTAACTCGCACCAATACCAGCTTCGCTTTGACTGTCAGGACCCGCCATTTTAAAGGTTAATGCAAGTTAATAAGTATGATAACTCTGGCTTCTAGTTCAGACCGTATCGGGGGGGGGGTAGAGTAAAGGTAGCCTCGCAGATCGGGTTGTCGGGCAGGAAGTCAAAGCCTTTGGCAGGGTGCAAGTCTTGCTTCCGGCCCCTTTTCCCCGTACAGAGACGTTACTATAACACCCCACCAAACAGGAGAATCAAGAAGAGGCAAGGAAATAACCACAAACAGTTTCTCATTTGATGCGTTTTTATTTCGGAATTACAGACATGTGGGAATGTGACCGTCCACATCTAGTGTTAACCTGTCTGGGTTTAAACCCCACTGTCCCTGTGTGGGTGGCTGCGGGAAAGAAATACAAGCGGTTGTACGAGGCGAGTTTGGGGAACTCCCCCCCTCCCTCCCTCCCTTTCGCCTGGAAATCACAGCAGCGACACCTAGTGAGCAAGAGCAGAATTGTCGTACAGGAGTGACTGCAATCAAAAACAACATTCTGGCAAAGAAAAAAAAAAAAACAACCTATAAACAAAAGGTAAAAGTAAAGCCTATTCAAAATACAGGTTATCTAATGTCGCAAGGGCAAAACAGCTTTTCCAAAAATATGGCGAAAACATTTGTCTTGGAGATGAATCTATTGTGATGTGTAATGGACGTTTTGTACTACTTCCTCGCAGAAGAACAGATTGCAGAAAAGGGCAGTAGCATCTCTTTATTATTATAATAATTGCATTATACTAGATACAAAACTAAATTCTTTTCAACAAGGGATTTTTAAAACCTTTTTTCAGCCTACTGTCAAAATAGGAGGTCTCAGAATAAGTAGTATATATTATTTTTCTGATATATGCATATATATATATATATATATATATACATTACATATACACACACACACACATATATATATATATTTCTTTGTTATATGATTTTGCCTATATTTTGAAGCCGCT